>VZRJ01009091.1:1184832-1226691 GCA_013397565.1 Ptilonorhynchus violaceus | reverse complement strand
GGGGGGGGGGGGAAATCAGAGAGGGTCAGGAGATGAGGAGTGGAGCAAGATGAGGTGCTTTTAAATCAGCTCTGAAGGATGGAGACAGCAAGGGAAGCACTTTGGAGCCAGGCTGGGATTTTCATTTCCAAAGGAGAGTAAAGGGGAAGGGAAAAAAAAAACCAAAAATCAAACCTCACCAGAACAACACCGTCTTATTAGTAATAGCTACCTTGCTTTTTAAATAATCTCCAAGATAAATACAATCTAGGACAGATCTCAGAGACTCTTTGGTTCAACAGGTTGGGAGGAGGGAGGTGGTGACCCCATCAGTTTTCAAAATATAGGTCACACACAAAAGCAGCACTTACAAAATGAACGCTCTTGCTTTTCACGGCGAGAAATTGAAGAAAATTGCAGCCAGCAGACGCCCGTAGGTTGATGCAGTGGGAATAATCTATTTCTTTCTTTCTTTTTCTATTTTTTTTTTTTTTATAGTTTCCCCTGCGAGCAAATACAGAGCAGCAGATGTTGGCATGGAAGAAGGGATTTGCTCTAAACAAACAACCCACTCCCTCCACAAAAAGCTTTGTACCAAACCAAAACCAAGCACAACACTCTCACCCCATCCCCTTCCCTCACCTGTTCCCCTATAACAAAAATACTCAGAGGTCTCTCAATCAAAGCCAAAAGCTTTAGGACTTGAACCACCAGCACTTCAGCAACCTCCCAGTTTGTTTTAAATCTTGACTGGGAGAATTATCCTGACAAGAAAATTAGCGGAAAGTCAATAAACCTATAGCCCGGAGACAGAGCAGGGAGGAAGTGGCGGAATTCACTCGCTCACGCACACGAACGTGGGGCTGCCGGGGCTGGCAAAGTTCATTACGATTTCCCCGGCGAAGCCGTGAAGAGCAGGTAATCATATTTAAAGAGATAAGAAACACAAGCGGCGCGGGCCTGAGCCGCGACACAGAAATTCTCATTTATAGCAGTCACGGGTGGAAAATCAATACCCACTTTTGGATGCAAAAGGAATGTCAGACTTGACAAAGCTTCTTTGGATTTTTCTAACCCCCCTCCCTTCCCTCCCCTCCCCCTGCTCTGCTACTACTTCAAAACCAAAAAACACAAGGAGATTTGCATGCTCGCCGCATCCAAGGCTCCCCCCAACTTGGCTCGCGATTCCTCGAGATTTTCTCTGGCAACAACCTCATTCCATCTATCCTTGTCAGAGTGCATCTTCCTCCCCGGTCCAAGCAAATCGTCTTCATGCCACTTACTCGGATCCCCCTGCCTCCCTTCTGCGCTCACATCGGCGGATCCGGCTCCAGTGCCAGAGGGGAGTTTGTATTTACATGGGAATGGAGGAAGTCTGCTCCAAAAATGCATTTTGGGAAGAGCACAGATTATTCTCCAGCTCCTTCTAATTCATTTATAAGGCAATAGGGAGGAGAATTCTGCGGTTTTTTCCCTTTGCCCTCTATAAAATAATGAATTACTGGCAGCAAACGGTTCAACAGGCTCTGCTGTTTATGAACTTCCTGCACTCCAGCCTCGTTATTTATGAGCTGATTCTTTCTGCAGCATTCCTGGAGAAATGGGGGATGCAAACATATTCCAGCCTTTGGGTCGCTGGCAGATGATTCACTGTGATGTGGCCGAGGGCACCCTCCTGCCTGGGATCCATCAGGATCAGAGAGGAGATTCCATGCACATTGGGGACCAGCTTCCCAAAAACACCCTGACCTCCACAACTCCCACTGCTCGGGCTGAGATAGGACAGGAATCATGTCCTTGCAGCTCTGTAAATTGGGCAGATCTCCTTCTGCTCCCTACATGGGCGACTTTCACATCCCAAAGGATCCTCCCAGGGGTGTTCCCAGCCTTGGTGACAGGAGCTGAATGGTGGGGACTGATGATCCCACTTGTGTGTTCCCAGCAGGAAGGTGACCACACAGAGCTTCCTTTTCCTCAGACCTTGTCCTGATCCTGCAGGCATGGGTGAGGAAAAGAGGAGTTTCCATCACATCACCACCTAAAAAAGACGTGGCCTGGCAGCCTGGCCCTGCTAGAACATGGAACAACCAGGAGCAAGGCCTGGGTACATGCCTGGAGCTGGATGTCACCTGGATGGGCCAGCTTGGGCTCACCTCATCCTCACTGTCAGAGTTGGGAAGGGAGAATTTGATCCCATCCTGGTTGATTTCAAGAAGGAAATTACCAGGCAGCTCCTTGAATGAATCCTGGAAGCTGAGACAGTCCTGGATTGAACCGGGTGAGCAGGGGGATCCCATCAGGAGCTGTGGTGACAGGACAAGGGGGAATGGCTTCAAACTGAAAGGGAGTAGGTTTAAATGGGATACTGGGAAGAAATTCTTCCCTGTGAGGGTGGTGAGGCCCTGGCACAGGCTGCCCAGAGAAGCTGTGGCTGCCCCATCCCTGGAAGTGTCCAAGGCCAGGTTGGATGGGGCTTGGAGCAACCTGGGCTAGTGGAAGGTGTCCCTGCCCATGGCAGGGGTGGAATGGGATGAGTTTTAAGGTCCTTTCAAACCCAAACCATCCTGGACTCCATGACCTACATTTGGAGGAAGACTCTCGTGTTTGTACATCCCACACTGCTCTCGCTGTTCCCGACTCCTGGAGCCTCCCTGAGCACCGGCAATCAAGCAGAAAAGTTCTGGGGCAAGCTGTGAAATCTCTGAAATGAAAATCAATTCCATCTCCATTTCACAGGGCCTAATGTGGCATTTACAACATAAACAATCACTTCTGTTAGGGAGGGAAATTAAAAAGCTGTGCTACATAAAAGGGAACAATGTTTAAAGTTCTGCTGGAAATGAGCAGTCGGATCGGAGATAATTACAAAGGGTGCTGGGCACGGAGCCCCCGCGGCACCGAGGGGGCCGGAGCAGCCACAGCTCCTCTGCCTTGGGGACAGAGCGTGGGGGGCTCAAAAACGGGCACCAAAGCTGGTGAGGGTGCTTTGAAGGGAGGCAGAGGATGGAGCTGAGCTTCACAGGACAGCCAGGCTGTGGGAACAGCTCTCATCTCAAACCATCACCACCAAGCTCCTCCTTTCCAGCTGGAGAGGAGGCTCCTGCAGCCAGAGAGGAGCCCAAGCCAGAGCTGCAAGTGAGTTTTGCACCCCCATCTCTCAGCAGGGTCAACCAGCTCGAGGATGCAGAAGTCCTGGCATTAATTACCACACTGGCCTTGGATTTCAGCAGGGCAGTGGGGCTGGTGAGCTACCCTCACCGGATTGATCCTGCCATGGGAATGAATTGCAGCTGGGAAATGCAGGAGTGTTTGAACTGTGACTGGGGGAAGTGGTAGAAGAGCATCTTGAGAGCACTGCTGGGTGATGCCAGAGGAGAATTGAATCAGCTGCAGTCCAAACATTGGTACCTCTGCGAGCTCAGCCCAGAGATGGGGATGCCCATGAGAGGAGAGGGCTGGATGTGCCATGGAATTACAGAATCATGGAATGGTTTGGGTGGGAAGGGACCTTAAAGCTCATCCAGTCCCACCCCCTGCCATGGGCAGGGACACCTTCCACTAGTCCAGGTTGCTCCAAGCCCTGTCCAACCTGGTCTCGGACACTTCCAGGGATGGGGCAGCCACAGCTTCTCTGGGCAACCTGTGCCAGGGCCTCCCCACCCTCACAGGGAACAATTCCTTCCCAATATCCCATCTAACTCTGCCCTCTGGCAGTGGGAAAGCATTGCCCTTGTCCTGTCACTCCGGGCCCTTGTCCAGAGTCCCTCCTGGGTGCTCCGAGAGGTCTTCCCAGGGCTACTCCTGTGGAATCTCACAACCATCTCCTGGGCATGGGCTGCTTCCCGTTCAAGTTGGAAATAAATTAAGGGTATCTCCCCCTGCCATGAACATTTGACTTTTTCTTTGCCCAAAGCCCAGCAGGAACTGCAGGAGACTCAGAGAATCCCTGCACTCTGCTCAGCTCCAACACAGCAGCAGCACCACCCATGGAAGGGACTGGGATGAGGGTCCAGGAACAGGAAAACACCCCAAAGAGGACGAAGTGAGCCAACAGGGGCTGTTTTGTCTGCACTAGAGATGACTGAGGAGAGCCACAGGAATAATCTTCCAACACAGGAGGGAGGAAAGCTCTTCTCCGTGTCCACAGAAGATCGGATAAAAAATAATAAGTTCAAAATGCAGCAAGAAGAAGTTAAGAAAGACATTAGAAACAACTTCCTGAAAAAGAAATAAAATAAAAATAGAGCTTTGCACCGTCTCAGCTTAAGCAAACCTAGTCCAGGGGTGGCAAAAGTGTCAAAGTCCTGTCAGACAGACTTGGTGATGCCCTTGCTGCTCAGCCCAACCATCCCCATGCACAGCCACGGAAAACTCGGCATGAAAGAGCATCCAGCGGCAAAGAGACCGAACAAACAGCACAGGCTTCCCAGCTCCTTGCTCCTGTACCTCACCTGTGCCAGGTGTTCCTGAGCAGAGCTTATCTGGCCTGGTTTCTGTTTAATCTGAACATGGCAGAGACGCCATCGTTTCCCCCAAGCCTTTTTTCAGCACTGACGTCTCCCGATGCAAGAGGCTAGATCCAATTTTCCCTGGTTCGGGATAAGAGATTTTGCAGGAGAAAGATGTTTCCCTGGCAGAAATGGAATAAAAAACCCCTCACCCGACAAACAAAACCACAAGGTTTTAATTCTGCTGTGAGCGGGGAGCAGCTTCGGGCACGACCGGCTCCCAGATCATTCCGTGGGATGCCTTTGATTTACCTTGATCAGAACAATTTAGCAGGCATTTCTTTCCAAAGAGCACTAATCACTTTCTTCCTCCTTTCCTGTGCATAAAATAAGATGGAAACACACTGCACAAATTGCTTACCACAGCCCCAAAAATGCTAATCAGCTGCAAACATCTAAATCACGGCTCGAGCCCCAGCCTGGTAAGGTAAGGAAACAGTGTCAGTGCATAGAGAACTATTATTTACTGGTGTCAGAAATAACTCTGGCATTTCCATAACTGTGAGCCTGCATGACAACTTCCTCTGGGAAACTGCTTCAGCTGCAGAAAAATCCATGACTTGAATGAATTGGGTATTTTTTCACATGAGGAGCAAGGAAATATGAACTGGGAAGCAAGAGCTTCACCTTCCAAGGGCTCTGCTCAGCTGGTGGTCCAGGGAGAAATGGGTTCTTTAATAAACAAACCGAGGTACTTTTCAGTGCTCTCTCCGGATTTGCTAATTCCTGCTGTATTATTAAATCCAAATGTGGATGGCAGCACGGGATAATGGAGCTGATCGGGGCTATTATGATTTTTAGGACAGAAATGGTTCACTGGAAGGACCATTCATGGAAACCTTTGGTGTCAATGGTCCTGTCCCCTCCCTGCTCCATGAGCTGCCCACCAGCTCTTCTCCTAAGGGGCATCCTGCTCTTCCCTGGGTCTTCCAGCTGAGCCAGGATGGAAAACTAATGCTGATGAATGCAAAGCCAAAGATCTGCCTGCCTCTCTCCCAGGAGGGACCATGATGAGGTGCTCCACGAACATCCTGCTCCAGGCTCCAGCACACCTTGGGAGCACTTCCCTTGGAAAGCCGCCCCGCACAGAGGTGTCATCCTACTCCACACCTCTCCCGTGACACATCCATGTCCCACTGGCAGATTCCTGCACGAAGAGCCCATCTCAGCATCCCTCCTGCTGGTGAAAGCAGCATTTTAACTCCGGCTCCAGCCAGCTTCAGCAGCAGTAGGTGCATCTGCAAAGCCCCGGCTCCAGCAGAGCCTTATCACCACCGCCAGCTGTTTCCCCCCTCCAACCTCAGCTTCTCCTATCTTTTGGGGAGCACTCCCAGTTAACAGGGCATGTCAGGACCGTTTTCCCTGATTTTATGACCCTCTAGGCTGGCAGTTCAAGTTAATACTTAGATTTATATGTTCCTGTTGAAAGGAAAGGGGGGGGGGAAATACCGTGGTGATTTGCATTCCCTGGGGGAATACTGGCCAAGTTCACACAGATTTACGAGGGTGGGGGTATGTATTGACTCAGTCTCTCCGAGGGCCTGGGTGGAGGAAGGGACACAGAGGGCTCTTATCTCGCTCCCACTGTTATAAAGCCTGGATCGACTCTGCTGAAGCCGACTGAGGATTTACACCACTACAACCAAGATTGAAATCTGGCCCCGACTCCAGTCAAATCAAGTGAGCTACTAAGGATTAGGGCACTGCTAATAACTAATTCTCACTGCAGCCACCGAACAGATAAATCAAGTAATGAAAGCGGAGTGGATGGCGAAATGCTCCCGGGCTGTCTCCAGATCAGGGAAGGCAGGAGTGCTACACATCCACAGCAAAGGGAACAGAGGGAAACGATCAGCCCTGGCCACGGGAAGCAGCTCCTTTGGCGGGGAGGAGGAGCAGGGCTTTGTGAAGAGGATGCACGGGGAGGGACCCAGGTCTTCCTTTCCTCCCAGCACACAAAGCAACAAAGCCTTAGCAGGAGCTGGAATGAAAGGCTTTCCACACAAAGGTAAGGTAAGGGTTGGACAAGCCCTGCTTTCCCTCTTGGAAAGAGCCCCCCTACACCTGCAGCTCAGCTCTGCCAGAGCCGGAGTTTCTCTCTGCAGAGCTCGCAGGAGACAGGTCCCTGCTCCCCCACCTCACCACATCCGCAGCCCTGGAGGAAGGGGTGACTTTTCCAAGACATTTCCCGGCCTCACAGATCCCCAGCCTGGTGGAGGGATGCTGGGGAGGCCGAGAGCACGAGCACTGCTGCCCACCGAGGTGGCACCACGCCACGGCCTCGCCATTCCCAGCTTCCCATCGTGCCATCCCTGGCTGCCCCCATCCCTGCATCCCCCATCTCCCTGCGAGGCCCTTCCTGCCTTTACCCTTTCCCAGGGAACAGCCGAGGTAAGGCTGTGCATATGCTCACTGATATTTCAGATCCTCCAATTAACGGGAAGATAATTCATGCATTTAAGCATTAAAAAGGTACTTAAGTCAGAATGAATTCCGCTTCATTGTTTTCCAAGATTCACCTCCCACTCCCAGAGCTGAAGGGAATTTAAGAGGCAAACACAACCCGCTCCTCGGTCCATCTCTCCTGGCCACCAGCTCCACCATCACCCTGTGTTCGCCCACTAATGAATTGCTTTGTAAAACTGGATAATATTATTCAGTTCAGTGTATTCCAACCCGAGGGTGCAGCCAGGGAAGGTTATTTTAAGCTAATTGTCTGGGAATGTCCCTCCACAGATCAAGCATCCGCATCCCTCCGTGCAAATTGCGTGTGATACCGCAGAGGGGAGAGTTAAAAGGGCCAGGAAGGAAGAAACAATCCTGTGTGCATCACCTTGAAACAAAACAAACTCTTATTTCAAAGGCTAGCTGCTTTTAATCTTCCTTATAATAGGTTTCCATGTTCCTACAGTTTAACAGGTTTGTGGCTTCTGCATTTAGCACTGGAATAAACAATGCTCCAGTAATTGCCAGGTCACTGGTATTTACTTCTGTCTTTTTAAAAACCCTCCCTGCACAGCTGCCTTCAGTGGGACAGACTGTAATTTTCTTTACTGTCTCACACTAATGAAGGCAAGAGGGCAGCAGGACCAAGTCAGATGGTGGAAAACGAAGCCAAACAGCCTGGTTGACTTTCAACACGATATTAAAATAAACTCCCACCTGTAACAGATTAATTGGCCCGGTCTTTGGCAGCCTGACGGGAAATAAAGACCACTGCTAGAAACCCAGTGCATCATTGTTTTTAATTATAGCTGTTTTTCTCGGCTGGCCTGGGGAAAGGATTCTTTTCCCACATGAATGTTTCCTGTGCAATTCAGGATGAGCAGATAACGGGGACGGGGCCGGTGCAGACCATGGGGAGGGGACAGCCAACCAGGCGTGCTCCAGGCAGCTCCCAGAGCTGGGATTTATGGTTTCCTTCAGTGTAACGGGGCTCTGGTCTCCACATGGCACCTCCCAAAAAAGCAAGGGGCGTTTTTATCTCCTTGCTGCTCTCATGGTGCAAAAGCTGGAGACAGGAGGGACAGCTCCTCACTCTGTGGGGACATGGGGCTGAGGATGAGGCTGGCACATCTCTGAACAAGCACAACTCTGTTTGATGAGTACAGGCACTTCCCAGGGTGGCCCCTTCCCAGCTTTTAGGAAAAAAGTTCATTTTCCCAACAGAACAAAGCTGTGTCCCTGTATCCTCTCATCCTCCTGACCTCTACCCTGGAATCATGTCAACACATTCCCTGGCTGCTCTTCTCACAAAGTCCTTGTATTCCTTGAATCTGAATAGAATCCCTTGAATCTGAATAGAATCCTTTGAATCTGAACAGAATTCCTTGCCATTTTCCGGCTGTGAGTTGGCACACACACGTTTATCTGTATCCTGAAGGAAAGCCAAGCTGCATGGCACAGGTCACCCAGCAGACACAGGGAGGTGAAGTCCCTGCTCCAGGCAGAGCATCACAAGAGTTTGCAGCTCTAAACTGAAGCTCTTCCTGCAGGTTGAGCTATTAATTACAGTTCTGGAGTGTTTCCTGACAGTGCCCGCTCACTGCCTGCGCTCTGCCACGAGGCGCTGGAACAGCACCGGATAATTCATGGAGAGGGAACAGGAACGGAGGTTTACAGGTAACTGGGAAATGCACTTCCATGATAAAGTGCACCAGAACACACCGGAGGCACTGAGGATTTCACCACATCCCCTTTGTATGCTCCAAGCTGGTGGATCTTGAGAGCAGGGAAGGCTTGGTTTAAATATGAGCCATCAAATTTTGGCCAAAATTAGCAATATGTTCTTTCTTTGCTACGCTCAAATGTTTGATGGAAAACAGACAGCTCCTGCTGAAAAGCCCATGCTAAAAAAAACCCCAAACTTATTTTCTGTGGGAAGGGGAAAAAAAAAGAGAACACAATCTGCTATCAACTCAACCATTATTAAAGGGAAAAATCCTAATCCCATATGCTGCTGATTACTCAACGATCTAAACCACTTGTACAGTGTCCTCACAGACGAGAGACGGGAAAAGAAACCTCAGAAAGGGAAAACTGGTTCCCCTCCAAACTGGTTTAGGTAACAGAGACTGAGCAGAGCTGATGCTGAGACCCTCCATCCCCGCCTGACCTGGGCAACCTCGAGCTGTGGCCTTGAGGAAACTCATGAGGTTCAACAAGGCCAAGGGCAGGTGCTGAACCTGGGTCAGGGCAACCCCTGGGATCAATCCAGGCTGGGGATGAAGGGATGGAGAGCAGCCCCGGGAGAAGCACTTGGGGTGCTGGTGGGTGAGAGCTGGACAGACCCAGCCCTGAACCCCCCGTGCCCTGGGCTGATCCTCCAGTGTGAGCAGCAGGGGAGGGGGAGATTCTGCCCCTCTGCCCCACCCAGGTGAGATCCCACCTGCCCCAGCCCTGGGGCCCAGCACAGGAAGGACGTGGAGCTGCTGGAGCGAGTCCAGAGGAGGCATCAGGATGATCAGAGGGATGGAGCCCCTCTGCTGTGAGGAAAGCCTGAGGGAACTGGGAATTTTCACCTGGAGAAGAGAAGCTTCAGGGTGACCTAACTGTGGCTTTCTAGTGCCTGAAGGAGCTGATAAGGAAGATGGAGAGGGACTTGGGACAAGGGCCTGGAGTGACAGGACGCAGGGAACGGCTTCCCACTGCCAGAGGGCAGGGATAGATGGGATTTTGGGAAGAAATTCCTCCCTGTGAGGGTGGGGAGGCCCTGGCACAGGTTGCCAAGAGACGCTGTGGCTGTCGCATCCCTGGAAGTGTCCAAGGCCAGGTTGGATGGGGTTTGGAACACCCTGGGCTAGTGGAAGGTGTCCCTGCCCATGGCAGGGGGTGGAACTGGCTGAGCTTTAAGGTCCCTTCCAACCCAAACCATTCCAGCCTTCAATGATTCTACAACTTCTTCTCCTCACTGTATTTGCAGCCCTTTTTGCTTGGCCTTTCCTTTGTCTGTCAGTACCACCAGGGTTCAAAAAGCCCACAAGAAAATGCGATAAATACGAAAACATCTCCATGGCCTTTGAGGACTGGGGCTTCTGTGGGTAAAATCCTTTATGTCCTCTTCAAGCTTTAAGAAATCTGAGCAGAAGCTGCTTTTGGAAAGATGAAATCAAAGAGATTTTTAAAACCCCAACACCACTGTGGGATAACTCCAGAAGAGGGAGTGCAAGGAAGAGAAGCCTCCCACATCGTGTTCCTTGCGGGTAACGAGAGGGATGGTTCATTACAGGCAGTTGCACAGAACTTGATGCTTTAAATTCTTTACAGCAGCCACGGGCATGGCAGGATCTGGTGATTTGCCACCTGTGCTCGATTCGTTACCTGCAAACACGGTACCTTCCTGAAAGGGAGAAAAAAAGAAGGAAAAGGAAAAGCAGGAGAAGTTCCTCCAGCAGAGACACGCCGTGTTGCCTCCTCTGTGAGCAGCAGGCTCAGTAAGCAGTGCTGGATGAATTAATGCTTCATTAAGGACCTTTCCCAGCTCCGGTGCTCCGGCGCGGTGCTGAGCACGCTGAGCCCGAGGAGCTCCGTTCCTGATGAGCTACGACCCAGCGCCTCCAACATTTGGGTTATTAGAGTCGGGAGAGCAACTCCAAGGTTATTGCCTCGCTCCAAACCAGCTCTGCATATTTTGTGAGCAGCAGAAGGCTCTGCTGCTTTTCCCTGCCTCCCTCTCGCAGCCGACAGTCCCCGCCGAGCCCCGGTGCGGCCGCGTTCGGCGGTGACAAAGAGCTCACAGTTTAGCTCCGGTTTGTTCCGTCGTGCCATAAACTCCACAGGCTGCTGGAGGGCCCTTTCTCCGTGAAGAACGAGCATGGGAGCACGGGCTGCACACAGCAGCGTGGCCGGGAACACAAACTCTGGTCGAGATTTGCAAGAGATGATGGGGAATTTTGCCTTGCAACTCCCATTAATTTCCACCGCGGCCGGGCGAGTTGAGCACATGATTTATCGCGAGCCTCGCGCGGGTTTGTGTTGCTTTTCAGAGTAAAATATCGCCTTTCCTTTAGATAAAAACAATTCCCTCTCCCAAAGTCCTGGCTCTGTCACTGGCACATTAAGAGCATTAATAAAAGTGAGTGGAGCGTTAATAAATTAGCGGGTACCTCCCAAACTTCAGCCCGGAATCCCAGAATGGTTTGGGTGGGAAAGGACCTTAAAGCCCATCCAGTTCCACCCCCTGCCATGGGCAGGGACACCTTCCACTGTCCCAGGTTGCTCCAAGCCCTGTCCAACCTGGCCTTGGGCACTTGCAGGGATGGGGCAGCCACAGCTTCTCTGGGCAACCTGTGCAGGGCCTCAGCACTCTCATAGGGAGGAATTTCTTCCCCAAATCCAATCTGCCCCTCTTTCATCCATTCTCCCTTTTCCTGTCACTGCTTGCCTCTATGTTAAAGGTAATAGGGAACTGCAGGGTTTTTCCAGATTTTGACTGAGTGGGGCAATAAAGACCCAAAATCAGCTTTGGGAAGTCAAACTGCAGTGCAGGTTTTGCACTCAACACAATGAGAAAAAGGGAAAACAGAGAGAATCAGGCCTCAAACCTATAATTTCCATTAAATCTGGGCAAATAGGGTGTAACATGGACCTGTTCCTTCCACAGGCACCTCTCAGCAGATTAATGAAATGGAATAAGCAGATTTGTGGCAGATTATAACCCCACAGCCTGATCCCAGGTTGTGCTGCCACTGAGGAGGAAGAAAGGAGGTCTTGGGGAACTTCTGAAATGATTTTGATAACGAAGCCAAACCTCAGGTGGAAGGTTTTCAATAGCAATAACTCCCCACACCTATTGGGCACTTGGAAAGAGCCCATTCATCTCATGGTCCTGCTTGCATTTATAGAACTTCTTTGCACTCAGAAGGGTCCCAAAGTGATTAGAATTGACTGGCTACAGGATTCATTTCCCTGGGCCTGCATGGCATCGATTCTGGGGTAGAGCACAGCGGCTCTTTAACGACGAGCAGTAACAAACCATGAGAATCTGAGGCAGGAGGTCAAGAGCGACTCAGCCATCCAAAACCATCACCACAAAAAAAAAAAAAAAAAGGGTGGGAACCACTCAGTGCTGAGGGAACAGCACTGTGGTTAAAATAATCTGAAATTTCAGCAGACCCCATGGCCAGCACCTTCAGCCTTCTGGAAATTTCCTTCAAGCCATACACAGGCAGATGATTACTTTCTAATTTTTTTGTTGGAAAAGCCCAACGTGGGTGTATAAAAACTCCCATTATTTGCCGGGTCCAACAGAGAGAATTACCAGCCCTACTTGACAGCAGCTTGAGCTTTCTGATTGATTTCCCAGCTAAGCTGTTGACCAGGGATGACCCAGCGAGGACGGCAGCCCCGGCTCGTGCAGCTCCCTCCCAATCTGCTGGAGTGAGTGATCTCCGTGCACCAGGAGTGACCCTGCAGGCAGAGCAGTCTCTTGGCACCTTTATTAGAAAACAGTAACGATATGGGAGCAAAGACCCCCGGTTTTATTTGAGGGAGCAGCAGATATTAATTTATTTTCCAGCAAAACACTCAGCTGGTCTAGCTGCATTGCTCTGGGAATGACAGAATTCCAGAACACTTGGGGCTGGAAGGGATCTCTGGAGATGACCAAACCCAACAACCCTGCTAAGGCAAAATCATGGAGCGCAGGTGACACAGGAACACATCCAGGTGGGTTTTAAATATCTCCAGAGGCCTCCTTGGGCAGAGAAGATGCAGCCAACAGGAGACACCAACCTGGAGCTCGGGTGCCAGACCTTAATTCCAGCCATGGGGTCCAACAGGAAAAGACCTTTAATACTAAAACCCCGTACACTGGCCATGACCTCCAAACACCCTGGATGTCTCCATAATTCCTGCAACTCAACGAGAGCACAGTCACACCTTGGGCCTCCCTTCTGGCCAGTGCTATGCATCAGATGTGCCAACCTCCGCCCAGCAACGCTCACCTCCCCTCACCTCCGGACACACTATTCCTGGGAATGCCTTGCAAAAAGCTTTTGTGCAGCTGGAAGGACCATGGGGAGAGAGGACAAAGCCTGTGCCGAGCCTGCCATGAGCACGACCTCTGCAGATCCAACAACACCGAGGCAGAATTACGGCTCCCAAAAGGTTGGAGCTCTCTGCCCCACAAGATTTATGTGCACACGCCAGCTGGGTCCCTCTCCCATTCCATGAGCATCCCCTTTCGTGTCTGTACAGCTCCTTTTACAAGCCTCAGCTTAAAAACCACCTAAACCCCTGCGATTTGAAAGGACAGTGTCTCCTCTCCTCTCACCTCAGCTGTGCTCCTTTCCCAGGTTCCTGGGAAGCCTTTTCCAGGCCCCTGTTGCTGCCCCACACAAACGGGAGATGAAGCGCCGTTATTGCTGGCGGTGCCAGCTCTGACATCCCATGGTTCCCAAATGGATGAAGGCAAGGAGAGGTGGCTTCCATGGCACACAACTCTTCTAAAAAAGCCAAAACGTCTGCTGGAAATGTTTGTGGCCAGCCAGCCCTGGAGAAGTCTGCTTAAAGGATGGATGAGCGCTTCAACTTCCAAAAACTCCTCAAAACTTCCGAAAACTGTCACGCTGTCTCAGACAGTGGGTCTGTCCCAATGACACCTAAAGTCTCTCTAAGCCTGTTCAGAGCTGCTGAGCCCTGGGGATGAAGATCCTGCTCTGAAGGTAATAAATCAGAGATGACAGAGGGAAAATTGACGGGGAATGGACGAGGCAAAGAGGACGGGAAGTTGTCTAACAGATCCCAGAGACCACGTGGGAGAGAGTTCATTACCTTTCTCGAGTTGCTGCTGTTAATTACTTTCAGGGCTCAAAATAAAAGTCATCTCTAGGTGAGGAAGCCTGACAGGGCTTGGCTGTGTTTGGTGTTTGCTGAGTTACCTCTCCTGCATGGCTCACCTGGTGGGGAAGGTTTGCTCGGACCGTGCTGACAGCAGATAAATCACCGGCTTTGCTGCCACCTTTGAAAAATGAATTTCGGGCCCCCGCATTTCTCATCAGTGCATCTCCCCCTTCCCGCTGCCTCCTCGCCGGCACAGGAGGGCTGGAGGCAATTTTAAATGGAAAGCCAGGACAAATCTGTGGCTGAGCTCCTCCAGCACATTCCGAGGTGAAGTCAGAGCTGCTGCCCCATGGTGCAAACACAACCTGGTGGGTGCCCACCAGCAGGCACTGAGCTCTTACCTGAGCTGAGCTCACCACAGATCGTGGTCTGGGTGTATTTTTAGGAGCTGCTGGGCAGCCAGGTGCCCTCACCTGACGCAAACTGAGCTTGGAGAGTCGTGCCAGAGGCTGAGCGGTCACCGCTGCCCAGCACCCACCGGGCACAGCACCCACCGTGGGCACGTCGGGGTGCTAAGGAAAGGCTCTCCCAAAAGCCAAATGGTGGGGGCAGTTCTGCAAGGCTCATCCAGGCCACCAGGCTCAGCTTTTCCACAAGCTGCCCGCCTCCCCCAGCAAGTAAATCCAGCCACTGTGAAAGAGCCGGATCCGCGGGCGATGCTGCAACCAGGTGTTTGAAACAAAGGCGTGGGGAGAGCAAAATTAGGTCAAATCTGCTGATGAGAGATGAGTAAATAACAGTTGCTATTCCAGGGAGCTTTTGTTCTCGCTAAAAGGAGAGCAGGCAGCTTTGCAGATCTGTCTCCTCTCATTCCTGCTGAAGCAGGGGTTTAGGCATCCTCAAAGTTTCATGGGAGCATAAAAGGAGGCTGCGGGGAGGGAGGGGGGTTTAAACTGTGCACGCTCATGGAAATGCGTAGCTGAGGCTATGAAAAGTGATTAATGGAGCCAATCAACAAACAATAGTGGGAATATTATTGAAAGACTTTCATTGCGAGTGCCTGAGCACGATGGACTGACAATATAGAGAAGCACACTGCTTCGTAACTGGAATTTTTTTCTTTGCAAGTATAATAAGAAAGTGGCTAATAATAGGATGGAGAATATTTTCAAGGTGTGTTTTATTATCCACTTATCTCTGACGCTTGCCAAAAGAGGCCTGAGTATTCCTCAGTACATTTGAGACTTTCTGGCAGGGGAAAAAGACTGATGAGTGCTATAAAATAGGGAGTTAATGAAAGCAACTACATCTAAATGCAATATCTGGGTCCCACGGCTGAGATTTCCTGTGGACCGGCACCGTATCCCTCTGTGGCTCGGGCTCTGCAGCCAAGTGAAATGATGTTCCCTGCCACGGGAGGTGGGGGAAGCTGAGAGTCATTGCCAGCATTTAATGACATGAAAGGAAGATCGTAGAACTGTAGAACGGCTTGGGCTGGGACCTTAAAGATCATCAAGATAATTGCCATTATCTAACTTGCTGATAAAAAGGAGTTCCACAAGCCCCTGTTCCCCAGAGGCATGAAGGCACAGAAGCTGGCAGTCTCCAGTAAAAGGAATTCGAGGAAAAAGCCCAGAGTGCTTTTTTTCCCCCCCATATATAGGAAAATAAGGGGCCATAAATGCTCGGTTACCCATATTCTCTACCAGAGCATCGGGATTACCTGAAATCCCCCAGCTCCCAGCAGCATCCCACGGCCATTCACACAGCAGTACCCCCCAGGTGTGCCCTGCTGGAGGGGAAATGATGGAGTTGGGCTCATTTCTCCCCTCATTCCCACGACGTGATCCCAACCAAGCTGAACACGCCGAAGCCGGAGATGTGCTTTATGCTCTTTGTAACACCAGCTGACAGTAGATATATATATATTTATATAAATAAAAAAACCCCCCTCTATGTACAAAAATCTATCTATATTTGAAGCATCTAAAAGAATTACTTCGCTGAAAAACATGGGAGATGTTGATGGCAGTAGAAGCTGTCAGAGAGGCGCAGAGATTTAGCACTGCTGGGCCTTAAGAAATGCTTTTATTTGTAGATGCTCCTCGTGCACTGCAGCTTCCCCAGCTCAGCTCAATCACCTCCCCTCATCTGCACAGCCACCGGCCCCGGCATCCCTGACCTCATTCAGATTCCAGAGGTTCCTCTCCTCTAACGTGCTGAGCAAAAGCTTCTCACCTCTCATCCCGAGCTTTCAACCTCATGAGAAATATTAAAAGGAAAACATGAAAATTACAGGAAAAGTAACCAAAGGATCGTAACCTGCCACAGTAATGAAAAATCCAGTTGAGCCTGGAGTGTAGCCGGGCTGATGTGAAATAAAGAGGAAAATGAGGGATGTTTAGTCCTGCCTTTCAGAAGTGCTGTTGTGTGGGGCAAGAAATAGAATGATAAATGAAAACAAGATGGAGCATTTCTCGGGAATCAAAGAATCATGGAATATCCTGAGCTGGAAGGGATCCAACAGGATCATGGAGTCCAACTCTTGGCCCTGCACAGACACTCCAATAATCCCACCCTGTGCATCTCCGACAGCGTTGTCCAAATGCTCCTTGAGGGCCATGCCCATTCCCTGGGGAGCCTGTTCAGTGCCCAGACACCCTCTGGGAGAAGAACCTTTCCCTGATATCCAGCCTGACCCTCCCCTGGCACAGCTCCAGCCATTCCCTCGGTTGCAGGATGCACCAGCACTACAGAGGGAAGATGATGAGTTCAGCTGTCCCTGGGAAAACAGGAGGATCTTAGGAAACTGGCAGGGGTAACTGGTAGGAAAGGAAAAGTGGCTGTCGGGGTGCCAGTGCCCGTGGCAGTGCCCTGCTAAACCCCATGCCAGGCTGTGTCCCTGGATGGAGCCCTAGGTCCTGTCCACAGCCCCATCCCAGGTCAGCTGCATCCCCCTTTGTGCCTTAGTTTCCCTCTTGCCAAAACCACCACAGCACCTTGGATACTCCTCTTTCCCAACCCCAGTCCCCCAAATCCCACCTCTTAGCCTGAGTTAAACCAACAAATCCCACTCACAACCCCTCTCACTCCCTTTGCCAGGTGTAGAAAAGCGACTTCCCTGTCAAGCTGTGCAGCTTCGGTTCCCCATGGCACTCGGCATTCCAATATACAGGGAGCCACTTGGAGGCAGGCAGGGTCTATCAGTGCTAATGAAACTGGGGAGCCCAAATCCCCACACCAATGAACTTGGGGGGAGGGGATTTACATCTCCTCACACGCACAAGTTTGAGATCTGGCAGCCGTGGCTCTCTCTAAAAGCCTGACCTCATTCCTTGTCTTGTAAACACCCTTCCAAGTATGAATAATAATAACCCCCCCCTCATTTTTCTTGCAGAATCATTGTATTGTTTTATTATTTTCCTATTCATGCTGTCAATAACAAATCCCATTACCCAAGATGTTCACATTTATTAGACTGTTTAGAGCTCGGCATCGCGGGTGTGGGTTTGTGTTAGTGCTGGTACCAGAGCTCAGGGGTTTGGTAATAACCTCCAGCACACACCTTTCATCAAACAATGCAAGAGGGGCAAAAATTCAGGAAGCACTCAATTAGAACTGCCATCCAAACATCCCAAAGTCATGGAAAGGTCAGGAGGGCTTTGGGCTTCAAGGCTGGGTTGGACGGGGCTTGGAGCTACCTGGGATAGTGAAGGTGTCCTGCCCATAGCAGGGGTTGGAACAAGATGAGCTTTAAGGTCCCTCCGAACCCAAACCATTCTGGGATTCTACAGAGCTCCTGCAGACAAAGGTGAAGGCGAAGGAAAGACTTAACGGGGTGAATGATGCAAAGGGACACACACAGCTCAAAGGCAATGCTTGTTCCCTTCACCAACACCAAACTAATCCAAGAAACAGCAGAAAAAGCCAAATTCCTATAAATTATTTCTCTGCTCACCTAAATTGCCCCTTTACTCTGAGTAACGCACAGACCCATGAGAGGATTCCTCATTTGCCAACTCGAACATGGAATTTTTAGCCCATTTCCAGGTGTGACCCTGGGCACACCGAACAATCTGGAGAGGGCCACACAAGGCACTAGGATCTGAGCTTCTACCAGGTCTGCAGCCCCTTCCCTGAGGGCCCTTTGGGCCACGAGGAGGTTTAACAGTGACACACAAAGTGTCACCCATCTGTGTGAACCTGCAAAGCCTCCCTGGATCACCAAGAGAAGCTGTGGGCTTGGTGAGGAGCTCAAGGCTGGAGCCAGAAGACCTTACCCAGAGCATAATGGGAGAGAAATTGAGGGACAAGCAGAGAAGGAATTTACTCAGGAGTTGGTAGATAAACACAGCACTGGCATACACAAATCCAGGGTCTTTCCTCTTGACTTCCCCGCTGAAGCCGGAGAATCGCCGTCCCTTGGCGCCGGAGCAGTGGGATTTTGGGATGTACCTTCCCTGCCAGCTTCCCTGAATAAAGTGCAATTTAGCACTTCAGGTTTGTTTGTGCAGGCTCAGCCCGGGGCTGCTGCACAGCGAGGGCAGGCACAGCTCCCAGGGCAGCGGCGAGAAAACAAACCCGGCCCTGGCTGGTGCATGTGAGCAAAAGGGAATCATATGGTTGAAGAGAAGAGTAATTGTAGTGGAAATTCAAAATCACTTCACTGAGCCCATTTCATGCTGTCCTTGTTGCTCCTGTAAATCAGCAGCGGCAATTTATTCCTAAACAACAACAATCTGCATGGGGAAGAAAATGAAATAATTGTGTTTTGACCAGCTTGAGACGATTCCTCCATATTTATAAACACAGGTGTGGAGTGTAAAGGCCCTGTCAGGCTCATCACACAGCACCAGGGCTGTGCTGCAGGACATGGGCAGGGGGTTCCTCCTCCAAACTTGGCCAAGGGATTGGTGTTCCCATCTGGCCTCCCGGAAACCGAAAGAATTCATCAGTGATGCAGGGAAAAGCAATGCCCAAACAGCCAGAGCAAAACAGCCCTGCCTGTGCATCCGAGCCCCAAACCAGGACTCGCCTGGGTCTGGCATCTTCCTGTGCCCTCCCCAGCGAGTCCATCTTACCCCACACGTGTTTACCCAAGCTCTGCCACTGCTCCTGTCCTTGCTCACCAGAGTCCTCACTTCCCACCCCTTGGGAAATGCACAGAATCCCAGAACGATGTGGGTGCCCATCCAGTCCCACCCCCTGACATGGGCAGGGACACCTTCCACTAGCCCACGTTGGTCCAAGCCCTGTCCAACCTGACCTTGGACACTTCCAGGGATGGGGCAGCCACAACTTCTCTGGGCACCCTGTGCCAGGGCCCATCACAGGGAACAATTCCTTCCCAATATCCCATCTATCCCTGCCCTCTGGCACTGGGAAGCCATTCACTGTGTCCCTTCATCCCTTGTCCAAAGTCACTCTCCAGCTCTCCTGGAGCCCCTTTAGGCACTGGAGGGGACTCTGAGGTCTCCCTGGAGCCTTCTCTTCTCCAGGTGAACACCCCCAACTCTCCCAGCCTGGCTCCAGAGCAGAGGGGCTCCAGCCCTTGGAGCACCTCTGTGTCCTCCTGTCGGAGCGAGTCCACGTCTTTCTCGTGCTGAGACAACATCCCGGGGTTTTTTAACCTTTCAGCTGCACAAGGCAGACACAGCCCTTTGCTGCCCACCCACCTGGAGCGGGAGAGGCTCAGCCAGTCAAGGAAGGAGTTGGCTGGAAGGGGCATTGCTCAGATCTGCTGCAGCCCCCCGGGGTCTTCCCAGACCTCAGATCCATTGGCTTGCAGGGAATGGAAAAACCTGCATTGCCTTTGGCTATCCTAGAGCCCTTCATCCTTGATCAGAGATAATCAACTGGTGGTAAATTGATATCAAACCACCTTTGCTTTTAGCCATCCTCGGGATTGTCCCTGTCTGTCTCCCACACCACTCTGTGTATCCTGGGGGGATGAGGGGCTCCCTCAGCCTCCGTGTTCCTTCCTGAGAGCACTGACAGCCTCTACATCGCAGAAGAGAGGAGCCAGCAGCCAAGACCCATTTGCTGAGGAAACCAAGGTATAACAGCTCTCCAGGTACATCAATCAAAGTGTCTTCTAGGGGAATATTCTGCCTTTTTTCCCTAAAAACTGTATTTGGCAGATGATGAAAACAATGTCAGGCTTTGTCTGCCTCACAGTTCTCAGCAAAAGACCTTTCAGCTCATTTTCTACACTCTCTACTCCAGGTGCCGGATCCTTTATGATCCCCACTGGATCTAGCAGCTGGAAAACCTTCCAGCCTCTCTCCTTCTTATTCGTTTCATTAATTATTATCTTTAGTTTCACTCTCATTTCCTTAAGCTGTTTTGACAGCCTTGTTGGTCCATCAATCAAGTGTCTCGTAAGTACTTTTGAGTTTCTTGGTGAATCTCAACCAAACTTGACAAGGGATGATGAGAGTCACTGTTAAAGGGGAAAAAGAAACATGAAAAAACCCCAAATAACAGCAACAAAAAAGCAAGATGTAAGAAGAGTGAAAGGTGAAGGGAAGTGCCCCCTCTCTCTGGAGCTAAAGAATATAAAATATAAAATACAAAACTTCTTCCCCCCTCAGCACAAGTTCTTATTCCTGTGCCCGGGGAAGGGGGAAGGCAACGCTCTCCTCCCAACAAAACCCCGGCACAGGCCACGAGACAGCTCCCAAGAAAGTTCGACTGCAATAAATGGAGGAATTTCACTGGGATGTTGGTTTGAAATCTCTGTTTCAGATAGGGAAGATGTGCCAGGGGGAACAAACATCATCTCCATTAAGATTCCGCCGCGGTGGCGGATCAGGAAATGCCTCCTGTGAGAAGTTTGCCCTCTGAGCCTGTTGTGCCCAGAATCTCTAAAGAGACAAAAGACAATTCCAATCCATTTTATTTCTCCTTTTCTCCCTTGAGCCCAAAACACCCCCATGGCACTCTGACCTTCCAGTTCCACTCCACTCTAATGAGCCCCAGGCATCCCTTCAGCAAGATCCATGAGCAGCCTCCTGCTGTGACACTCCTTCCTCTGCCTATGACAAGGGCATTTCCTCAGTGTTTTTCAGGGATTATCCACGAATCTCCCCTTTCCAGCCCAAATTTGGCTGCACAGATCTGTTCCTGCTCAAGTTTAATGATGCCACGGGCTCCAAAGACCAGGGCGATCATTTTACGGAGCAGTGAATGATGGATTGATGGAAGAAGGAAGGGGCCATCCCACAGTTTGCCAGTGCAAGCTGCAGGAAATGTACTTTGGCTGTCATTTGGGCTGAGATGGACAGATGGAATCAGGGCATCACTGCAAGGAAAACTATGGAAATACGAGGTAATGCCAGTTCTTGCTTCATCAGGTTTAAGTAGATGGTGCAGGATAGAGGAAAACTCAGGGAAGGACTGGGGGGATGCAAGGCAGCATTAAGATGAGGGTGAAATGTGGGCAGGCTGCTGTCTCCTGAGGCAGAGATGGATTGCTGGACCTCTGGAAGTTTCTCCTTTCCAATTAATGCTGACACAAGGGCTCCTGTTAAATCCGAGCTCTTGCTGCTGCTGTCGTGACTTGGTCCCCGTTCCCAGGATTACATCTGTCACAGTCTGGGTTTGAGCACCCTCATCCCCCTCCCCTCAGGGAGGTTTGGGCCTCTTTTCCAAGGTGCCCAGCACCAGACACTCAGCATCCAGCAGAGATTTCTGGATTATATTCGGAGGCCAATGCCCACAGTCCAAACCACGATTGCCTGAGATGGTTTTGCTCCACACACCGATAACAAAACCTCTCTCTCATCTCCCCAGAACTGATCTCTGCTGAAGGTGACAACACCTCAAACACACCCAGAGCTGCATCCCCCATTCCTGCTGTTGCTATTCCGGTTATTACAATAATTGCTGTGCCAGCCTTGCCACAACTATGGCTGTCCCAAGCTGGTAGCGCTGCTTGTTCTACACTTGTGGGCACGGACGAGTGGGGGAGATTTACACCCGGGCTGGCAGTCAGCTGCATCCCCACACCCAATAATCTGCACTGGGGAGCCCGACTGGAGCGAAAAAGGCCGGTGCCTCTTTTCCAACCCGCTTGTTTTACGTTCGCTCGGGTGCCGCTCTCAACTAAACGCACTCAAGGGTAAAGGCTCCTCGGGGACCTGTGAAACGGTGCTGCTGCAAACACAACGTCTGTGTTTGTTGCCAAGGCGATGGTTAACAACGCTAAAACGGAACACGGGCCCCTTCTGCAGCGGGACACGGGGGCTGATCCATGTGCAGAGCGGGAGAGGTGGAGGGAAAGGGGGAACACGGAGCTCGGCTCTGGCACGCACCAGCTGGGGGTTCCATGCTGGGGGGCTCCCGTGCCAATAAGGAGATGCCAAGGGCAGCTCTGCATCCCAGCCAGGATGGGGAGGATGGAGAAACCTGGCAGACCTGAGAGGGGTGGTGCTGAGGTCTTTAGAGCTGCAGAAAATGCCAGCTTGGGGCCACGCCATGTCCCTGTGGCCGTGAGCACCGAGCTCTGCAGTGCAGAAGTCTCCAGGATGACCTTTCCTAGACAGACACTAGAAAGCCATTACTGAGCACAAGCCAATTTGCTTTGCAAGTCTAAGTGGCAATTTTCCTCCTTAAATACATTACGGCTGAAGGTAAATGGCTATAAACAGAAAGTTACTCCTCACTCCCTCCGCAGAGACCTCTCCCTGTGGTTATGAGCTATGATCTTAAAAAATACTGTAGCAAGCCACTGGCAGCGCAGGACAGGTTGTTTTCAGCGAGTGACTTTTGTGCCAGGCTTTTATTAAGAAGGAAAAAAAAGATTAAGTGATAATATCCGCAGGGGGCAATGACTTCTTCAAATATCCTTATGCAGCAATTTTAACAGGGAGTGAAAAATTAAGAGCGAGGTTTAAGGTCCCTTGGATTTTATTCTGAGTAGGTGCACTGGCTGAAGAACTGCAGCTTGCCAAGCAGCTCATGAAAATTCAGCAGGACGGGGTCATAAGCTGTGGTTACATGAGGCATTTCAGCACCAGCAGAAGGAAGCACAGGACTGCAAAGAGCTTCCCCCAACCCCACTGCAGGCTCTGGAGAGCTCCCACGGCTGAGGGAGACCAAGGTGATAAAAAGGGGAGGTGGGAGGTACAGCAAGGGAGACCTGCCCTGCCTTCCCACCGCCCACAGGTCTCAGCCCCAGGAGAGCTCATCCTCCCCATCTTCACTCCCAGGTCTCACCTCAGCCCCAGGAGAGTTTGTCCTGCCCATCTCCACTCCCAGGTCTCACCTCAGCCCCAGGAGAGCTCATCCTCCCCACCTCCACTCAGGACTGTGGTGGCCAAACAAAGGCCCTTCCCCTCCCAGCCCCTCCTCGTGCCTCTCAGCAAACAGCCCAAGATTAAACCCTTTAATTAGCAGCTCTCGAAAGCATTGTGGGATTCCCTTCTTTTTGATCAACCCGTTGGTCTTTCCCGTCCAACACCTGCCTCCAGCGGCAGCGCGGTGGCTCCAGACAGCCTCGCACAAAGGCAGGGTAATCACACAGCCCACCTCGGAGAATTTAATCCTTCTCATCTATTATTTTGGCCTGACATTTCTGTTCATTAGGAGCACGCTGTGTACAGCACTGTACATCTTCATTGGGAACCCACCGTTTCTATTAAACGTAATTATTTCTCCCTGCGGCTTGCATGCTAAAGACGGGCACTAAAAAAGCAAGTGGCTGCTGCAGGAAGGCATCACAAAACTCTTTTACAATCCAAGTGCACTGCAGCAGCAGCCATGGACTGCCTGAGACCGGACCCACGGATTTTGGAGGCGTGCAGGACTACTGAGATGAGCTATTTCCACCCCAACGGGGATGGTTTGGGTTGGAAGCGACGTGAAAAAGCCCCAAACCACGAGGGCTTCCCCTGCCAACACCTGGATGTGAGCAAAACATCTGCTTTTGCACTGAAACTCTGCCAGTAGCAGAGGATCTCCTGTAAGCCCTGGCACACGGTGCCAGGAGCTAATCAGCCTCCCTGTTAAAGGTGTTGCTTATTTTGTAGCTGGAATTTGTTTGGAAGCTTCATCTTCCAGCCACCGGGTTTTAGTAATCCCTGATGGGCAGACCAAAGCACCTTCCTAATGCTCTCCTGGGATCAAGCTATCCCTGTCTCTCACCTCTCAGTAGTTATCCAAACCCAGGAGAGAGAGGAAAATTAGGACGAGACCAACCCCTGAATTTACCCCTTTTTGCTCTAAACGTTTTCCCACCTCATAACATTATTTAACCTGAAACATTTCTTCTATTTGCAAAACTGTTTCCAGTTTGACCGAGCCAAAAAGCATTTACAGAGTCATTTTCACATGACTATTCTGGCAATTTTGTGTCAGCCCTGTGTTCTTTTGAAATGAAATGGTATTTCAAAAGTATTACAGAAGTCAGTCAAAGTATTTCAAAGTATTTCACTGGAAATTAAAAGCTGTTTGAAAAGTAAGCAAGAATCATCCTAGCACAGTTTGCATATATTGAATGAAAGAATGAACCATTTGAAGGGGTTTGTCTGGGTGGGGTTTGGTTTTGTCTTTTTTTTTTTTTTTTAAATGATGTTTTCACAATGTTTCAAAATGTTGTCTTTGTGTCCCACTTCAGGCTGAAATCGCTGTTCTTGACTAAGGAGGGGAGCCCAGCTAAAACCTCAGGACAGGAATTTAAGATGGCCAGAGCCAGAGGAGATAAATTCCACACTTGATTCCAAGAGATGGCCAAGCACACGGAAAAACAACCTCCATTAGCAGCTCTCTGGCACCAGGACCTTTTCAATTCCCAGAGTCTCAGAACTCAAAAAAGCCATTCCACACTTATTTAGTGGAATATCTTTATTCAACCCTAAATGCAGGCAATCAGCATTAGGTTGATGTATTCCAGCCAGCAGCGACTTGGGGGACCCACTTGAACGGGAGACTTCATGAATATTCCACGGACTGACATTTGTTTGCGGTATTTGAATATTTCCTAATAACCAGGGGGAAAAAAAAAAATGCATACCAGGAGGCCAAGCTCATGAATGCTTTATAACGTCAGGTCTCCCCTGAAATATCACAAATGGCAAACATCGCTCACTACATAAAGATATGCAAAAAACACGGGGGCATTTCCAGCACCTGAGCTCCCCATGGAGCTCCCCTTTTCGAGCTGGGGCTGGTGGGCAGCTCCCAGCTCCAGCTCCCTTCCGTGAGGTGGAGGGGAGGAGGTGCCCACCACTGCCCGACACTCCTGACATCCCTGCAGGTTGTTTTTGCATGGAAGCAGAAAACAGAAGTCTGGCAGTCACTCTGCTGGAGTATCACAGAATCCCAGAGTGGTTTGGGTTGGAAGGGGCTCTAAAGATGATCCAGTTCCAGTCCCCCACCCCAGGCAGGGATGCCACTCCATGATTGGAGAAGTCCTTTCTTTTAAGGGCACTCTTAGCGAGGATTATTAGGATTTTTTATGAGCCTCAGTCCTGCAGCAGCACTGCAAGAGCTTTTCATTTTTTACTGCTGTATCTTTTCTCTTTGACATCATAAACTTCACCCCCTCAAATATAACTTTCAATCTATGGCACCCCCAGCACCCGAGCACAAGGGAAAAACCACACTCGAGGTAACTCCAGCCATTAAGGATGTGAACACTTATTTCTTCCAGCTCCTCCTCAGTGACCCTTATTTAAAGCATTCCAAAACGCCAGCCTTTTTCCAACCTTGGCCCGTGCTTGTTGAGGGCAAGCAAAATGGATTTTCATTTGCTACACAGTTCTCTCCAACCATTCAATCCCTCTGCCCTTATTTATCCTTTTACAAAGTCAGAGGACCGCAATCTAATATTAATATTTCTTTGTGTTGAAGAAGTGCAAGGATTACTCACAAAATCTCTGCTCCTGCATATTTTGAAGAGCAAATAGGGGGATTTTCAGAGCCTATTTGGCTTCAGCCTAAATCTGCCTTTCAAAGCTCCTTCGTGACCAAACCAGTTGTCCAACACACCCTCGTTGTCTCAACAGCTTCATCATTCCGATGGCGCTGTCTCACTCCAAACGGATTGTTTCCAGCTCCAGGATTAGTCCAGTGACGTGCAGCCAAAGCCAGGAAATGCAATTCCTCTGAAAACACTCAGAAAGCACCAAAAAGCCCCGAAGCTGTTTGAAGCAAGAAGGCTGGAGAGCTCGAGTTGGACACTGCGAGATGGATCAGTCACCTGAGATTTCTTTTACAGCCAAAAAGGAGGAATGAGCGCCTTTAGCAGGTGACTCTCCTCAAACGCCCATTTCCAGCTGAGACTAATCATCCATGAGGTTCCCTCTTTCCACTGACTAAAATCCCGCAAATTTGGGAGCACAAGGCTCGTGAGACTCCACCTGGAATGTGAAAATATCCTCAGTAACACCAGCACGATACAAACCCCTAACAAACCACAGGAGCTGCCTTCCATCCCAGCCTCATTTCAGCTGTTTTCCCTGCATCCAAGAGATTCCTCAATCCAATCAAGTGCTTATTAACCACCCTGAGCTCTTATCAGCAGAGATGTGCTGCTGCCGCCAAATTAATGCAACCAGGATTAAGTCACTCCCGAAATGTTTTATCCTACAAAATCTGTGCCTGCATCCAGGTGAGGATGTCCTGATGGACTCCAGGTCATGCTCCTGCAGAGCCACTGGAGGTCCTGGTCCCATTTTGGGTCTGATATTTTCACCACCATCCATCTGGAAACGTTTCACTAATTAAAGGCTCGCCCTGAAAACTCAATTTGGCGAAAACTCCTCGGGCTCTGCAGAAGATTTGATCTCGGTGACCCCAACTATTGTGCTCCACAAGTTGACAAGGTGCTGCATAAACAGGTAGCACACATTTTGTTGCCTTTACTTATAAATCAATTTTAATTACGACGACAGCATCAGCAACCAAACCGAGTCAAAGTGCTGGTGCCATTCTTCTCCCACACTAACTATCCTGAATTAAAGGGTGAATTGCACTGTGCTCGGGGTATTGTCATGCAGACGAGGGAAAACAACTGGCTTTCCAATTTCCTCATGCAAATGCCGGCGTAATTGTGGAGACACAGAATATATTTTGCCATCTCAGTGGTTCTGCGGGAGATAAGAGGAGCCGCGAAAGTTTTGCAATTTGTAAGCTGGCAGCTTATTAAATAAATAAATAAGAACACCCGCCCCGCAAACCCAAATGTTTAAATAACATTACAAGTAAACTGTCAAGGTCAGCAAATAATACGTTTAAACAATCTTGTATTCCTTTTGCCTTTCTGCAAAGACTATGCTATAATTTATGGGTTTATTTCCTTTTCAAAAGAAGTTTCTTGATACAGTCTCAAACTCTAGTGGAATATTAAAAAAATAGTCGCGAAATATTCCAGCCTGAAGGCTATTGCAGGGTGCTCTGCATTCCCGAGCTGGTGCGTGTACCACGAGGCAGGAGCCACTGCAACCCCGGTTTTTGTGAGGTTACATCCTACCCAAGCATCGCAGTAATCCAGGGAAAGGCACAGACCAGACCTACGTGTGCAACACCCACAAGAGGAAATAAACTTGCGTGGATATTCGGAAGAGCCCAAGGAAAGGCAAAAAAAGGCAACTCAGTCATAACCAAGCAGGACCAGATGTTATTTGTACCTTTTCAGGACCAAATGAAAGCTCAGGAAAGTCTGAGCTCTCCCAGTCTCCTTACGCGTTTCATCTCCACGACTCCATATATTCTTTCCTTTTTATTCCTCCTCCAAAAGGAGCCCCTGCTCTGACAGGAGTGCTCTCCATGCCCCTGGGGTTTGTGTGCAGGCTGGCCCACGCACCCTGCTGCAGGACACCCTGGGATGGGGACATTTCCAGGGTGGCACCCCCAGCCATGGTCAGTGACACCGTTAAACAGCACCCACAGCTCTGGCTGTGGGGTCAGAGTTCGGTGGTTTCCATGCTGAAGCCACCCCCAACAACTCTAAACTCAAATCTCCAGTGTCAGGGGCAGCAACAGGGGCCAAATCCCAGGAACTGAGACATTGGACCACCAGGTAAGGAAAGGAGATAATGGAATTATTGAACCATTAAGGTTGGAAAAGACCTCCAAGGTCATCAAGACCAAGTACTTCCAGGCCCACTAAACCATAGCAGAAATGCCACATCCATTCGTGTTTTGAACACCTCTGGGGTGGTGACTCCACCACTTGCCTGTTCCAATGCTTAACCACTCTTTCAGTGAAGAAATTTTTCTTAATGTCTAACTTAAACCTCCCTTGGTGCAACTTGAGGCCATTTCCCCTTGTCCTGTCCCTTGTTCCCCCCTCTGGCTGCCCCCTCCTGTCAGGGAATTGTGGAGAGGGAGAAGGTCCCCCCTGAGCCTTCTTTTCTCCAAGCTGAAGAACCCCAGTACCCTCAGCTGCTCCTCCTGGGACTGTCCCACCCCAAGACATCCCCTTGCCTGAGCCTCCTTCCCTGCTCCAAACCCAACCAGCCCAGCCCAGCCCAGCCATTGTCATGCAGGGATCAGGAAATGTTGCTTCCCTCTTCTCCATGGTTACATCCCAATTGCTCTGTCACTCTCTGCCACTAGAAATCAATGGATATAATCCTTAAAAACGGCCCCACGGGGCTGGGAGGAGGGAGCTGAGTCACTGACCATAGGCACTGAGCACGGAGAGGGATTGGGAAGCAGCTCCTGCCGAGCAGCTGTCAGCCCACCCCGGCTGTTTGCGGGGACTAAAGGCGTGTAATTCCCAACTCCTGCACGCTGCACAAGTTATCATTTGGAAGTTGTTGCTCTGCAGTGACTTGACAGTCTAACAATGCAAAATAAATCTGTTCACGCTGCTTTGGCGAGCCCAAATCCCGGGAATGTGCCGCAACAGCAGAGAGCAGTGATAAGTTCTTGTAACTTACAGCAACTCGGTGCTGTCCTCATTACCATAAATTATCTTCCTGCACACACAAGAAACCTTTCCAACGGACTTCACTGTTGCTGAGCCTTTATTCCCTGCTCTATGTCAGAGCTGGGAGTGCTTTGTGTGAGCCCAGAGCCCTCCTGATAGTGCTGGGTTTGAAGTGCCTGGAAGCTGCCGCGCTTTTCCCGGTTCTCCTTGGTGTTAGCAGCGCTTTCCAGAGCCTTGCAAAGAGGATTCACGGCTGGATTTTGTGCTCTGGAAGGCACAGGGACTTTGCTCATCACCTCCTGCCGGTCTCTCTGTGCAGCCCGGGTAGGGCAGCGCTTTGCAGCAGAGCGTGGTTGAAAGGAGGGGAGAAACTTCAGCCTCAAGGGGAAGAGCAGGACCAAGACGGATTCACAGAGCCCGGGAAGGAGGCACCGAATTAATCAAAGCGGACAGGTGAGGGAGCAGTGCTGTGCCTATCAGTGGGATCTTGGATGGGCCAGTGTTGATGAGAAAGGATGGGGAGACATCTCCATTTCACCTGCTCCCCACGGAGATGCTTGGGGCGTGCCCGCGGCCGGGAATGAGGGAGCACAGATCCACATGGAGATGCACCCAGCCTTTACCAATTCCCTGCCTGATCCCCTGCACCCTGTGCACGATGGAGCTCTGGAAGGACCTGTCCGTGCCCACTGCTCCCCCCAGCATCTGTCAGCCAACACACCCAGCAGGGCTGCAGCAACCGGGGATCCTCAGGCCCCGCTCAGCAGCAGGCAGGGACATGCGGGGCCTTTATGGAAATAAAGGGGGTGGGTTTTAAAAGTTGTGTCTGGTTTTGCAGCTCTACGAGAATGTTTATGCTGAGCCCTGCCCTGAACGGAAACTTTCACTCAGGATGGGGGCTGGGATGGGCTGGGAGAGCTGGGGGTGTTCACCTGGAGAAGAGAAGGATCCAGGGAGACCCCAGAGCCCCTTCCAGTGCCTAAAGGGGCTCCAGGAGAGCTGGAGAGGGACTTTGGACAAGGGATGGAGGGACAGGACAAGCAAAATGGCTTCCCACTGCCAGAGGGCAGGGTTAGATATCGGGAAGGAATTTTTCGCTACAAGGGTGGTGAGGCCCTGGCACAGGTTGCCCAGAGAAGCTGTGGCTGTCCCGTTCCTGGAAGTGTCCAAGGCCAGGTTGGACAGGGCTTGGAACAACCTGGGCTAGTGGAAGGTGTCCCTGCCCAGTGGAATGAAACAATCTTTAATGTCCCTTCCACCCAAACATTACATGATTTTACGATCCACTGTGGTGGGCTGGCCTTGCCTGGATACCACGTGCTCACCGAGCTGCTCCATCACTCCCCTTTCCAGCTGTACAGAGGAGATAAAATAAGATGGAAAACAACTCATGGGTTGAGATAAGGCAGTTTACTACAGCAAAAGCCAAAGTTTGTGTGCACACAAGCAAAGAGAAAAAAAAAAAGGTTTATTCTCTACTTTCCATCAGGGAGGGATGCTCAGCCACTTCCCGGGAAGCAGGGCTTCAGCAGAAGGATCGGCTGCTCTGGAAGGCAAATACTGGAAATAACGAATTCTATCTTAGCCAAATGTCACATGGTCTGGAATATCCCTTAGGTGAGCTTGGGTCAGCTGGCCTGGCTGTGTCCCCTCCCGGGATCTTGCCCACCCACCTCTGGATGGTGGGAATGTTGAGGGACAGGGCTGAGGCTGTGCCAGCCCTGCCCCAAACATGGGTGTGCTCTCAGCACCAGATCAGTGCTGGGGGCTGCTGGGGGGAAATTAAATCCAGCTCAGCCTGACCCAATACATCCATTCCCACCCCAAAAATGAGCCTGAGTTGGCACAGGAAGAGCATCCACCCTCCTCGTGCAGCTCAGCAGAGATGGCAGAGCGGGAAGGGCTCATGAGGGATTTTCCTTCCAGAACAGAAGATGCAACTACAAAAGACTCCAAGCACCAGACTCAGCAGCCTGACAAAGCAGTTGTGCACCTGGATATCCTGTTCCTTCCCCTCGAGGTGGATTTTGGCTCTACAAAGACTCCAGTGGGGCTACAAGTTCCCATTAGCCAATTGCCAAGCAGCAGCTTATCTCCAAAGCCCTGCTTGGGGAAAGGCTTTTGGAGTTTTTTTTGGATTTAGGGCTTTCTCCCAATTTTTCCTTAAAACAAAGACTCTGCTTGCACTGGTGCAGGCAGAACTGACTGCAGTGCAAGGGATGGGAGAGCAGATTTAGGGAGCGGGGGGCACAATCCCAATGGCCAGTTTAGGTGTGACACACCTGCATGAGCCACGTCCTACATATTGCAAACCTCTGTCCATGTGGAGCTGAGGACTTCCAGCTTATTCCCTTGAAATCCCCCAGGCACCCGATCCCAGCAGGAAGCAATCTGGATGCTGCAATGTTTTTTCCTAAATCACAGAGGTCAAAATATGTTTGTTTTTCCTCTCTATTCCAGTCAGGACAGAAACCACCCTGCTGAAATCCGCAGTGTCACAAAATGGGGGAACCTCATCCAAACCCCCCCACCCTCCAAACCAAGCTGGGAGATGTTTCCTTCCACGCCTCCACTCCGGGAAACATTTGCAGCTCTCAATGCCCCGACTTCCCTGAGCTTGTGTCCGACGCAGATCCAAGACTTGTGCTGGGCTGGATTTTCACTGAGCGGCGTCTCCCACCTCTCTGCTGGGGGATCAGCTCTTGGGGAGCCACTCCCAATTTATTCCTCAGGCTGGATGCTCCATAAGCAGGCGACAGCCGTAAGTGTTCCTTGACAGGCGCTTGGAAATAAAATGCGCCGCAGGTTGTGTTCCCTTCCTCTTAATAGGATGCAAAGCTCCGTTTTCAAAAGGATATGCTAACATTTTAAGCTCTTTTTGTTCGTATAAATGATAATGTAGTCAACACAAGGGCCTCATCTCTCCTTGAAGTGAATATAATTCCTATTCACCTTAACATATGAGCACCAGGCTTGAGGATAAACCTCAGCCAAGCTCCCCTTGAGTGGGCTCATCCGAGGTTTTGCTCCCAGAGAGGAGCTGATGGAGGAGAAGCAAAGCTGGGCACTGCTGGAAAACCAAGCATGGACTTGAGGCCTCTGTAAATTGTTCAAGCTCCTGCAGCTCCTCCTTTGGTGTGGTACAAAGGGAGATCTTTCAGTCTCAGAAGAATTATTGGCTAGAGAAGGACACAATAAATAATTTGCCTGAAATAGAGAGGTCAGGGTGTTGTCCAGGACATGAGGAGATCTTTGCCGTGGGCAAACTACAGAGAAAGTGTGGAGTAAAGCCATAAAAGACAAAAGCCATCGGTTTTTAGGAGCAGAGACCTCTCCAAGCCCCTTTATCATCCTCCCAGTGCCTGAAGGAGCTGACAAGAAAGATGGAGAGGGACCATTTACAAGGGCCTGGAGTGACAGGATGAGGGGGAATGGCTTCCTGCTGCCAGAGGGAAGGGATAGATGGAATATTGGGAAGGAATCCTTCCCTGTGCGGGTGGGGACGACCTGGCACAGGCTGCCCAGAGCAGCTGTGGCTGCCCCATCCCTGGAAGTGTCCAAGGCCAGGTTGGACGGGGCTTGGAGCAACCTGGGCTAGTGGAAGGTGTCCCTGTCCAGGAGGGGGGGTGGGACTGGATGATCTTTAATGTTCCTTCCAACCCAAACCATTCCATGACTATTGTGACATTGACTATTTAAGCTTGTGGTGCTTTTCCATGTGTTAGGACCAGGATTGCCTGCACATGTCAGCCGCTCTCCGAACAAATCCATCCCGCTGCCTCTGACAGACAATCCCGGGAAAGCACAGGAGCAGCTTCAGGCATGGGGAGGGAGGAGGCGCAGAAACCCTGCAGGTTTTTGTGTTCGGGATGTTTTGGGAAGCGCTGTTCTCCTTGTTTTCAGCGCCCGGGCTCCTCATCACACCTGCCTTACACACAACCCCTGACAGGTTCACAGACAGACCTGTCTGCCTGTGCCAGGATTACAAAGGAAGGATCAATTCCAGGCTGTCAATCCCTCCGTTTCATTAGGCACTGATTGGGAGGCATCACATCCCGTCTTCCATGAGTCAAACCCGTAAACAAGACAACATTGTTAAAAAATAAAAAAAAAAACCCAACCCACTGAAAAAAACAAGTAATAAAAAACCCCCGACTGCCAGATGCCAGAGATTGTTACAAGGCTGCAGCAGGAATAACAATTTGGGAGATAATTGAGCTATTCCTGTTGGCCATGAAACCACAGCTCCGGCAGGATAGGCAAAAAAAGATATCCCAAAGTTATTGGTTGCCTTAAAGATGCTTTTCCTTATGAGGTGAGTAGGAAAAAAGGTGCCAGAAGGAGAGAAGGGGAATTGCTGGGAAAAACATCCCTCTAAATTTTCCATACCACCCCACCATTTCCAAAGCTGGGGAGGTGCTGGCTGGGTTCCTTAGGAAGGACTCAACTCATCCATGTTTTTTCCTAATGCACCAACTGTCACGACTGTCAGTTCAGCTCCTTTCATGGAGATTAGAATTCATTTGCAAAGGGAAAAAGAAAATGGGAAAAAAATAAAAAAAAAAACACAAAGAAGAAAAAGGGAAAAAAAAAAGGTATTTAATTGGCAACTGAATTCTTCATGAAACAAAGAGATGGATTCATGCAAAGAAGAATGGGGAGAGCTGTTTTGATATCTGAATTTTAATGACACCATGGCATCCCTATTTGTTATGTATCTGCTTCCGAAATGTCACGGCTGGCTCTAGTGGTAATTACTGAATTTCAACATTTATAGAAAAGCAGCACATACAGTATGGAGATAATTGCCCAGTTGGAGAGTTATCAAGGATCCAGGTTCCCCCCCCCGCCCTCCTCCCTCCTTCTGCGACTACAGAATTTTGGTAATTATCACTAGAGCCACTTGTTAAAAAATCAGAAAGCAGGTAAACAACAAACACCAGTGTAGTTTATTCATTAAAATTCAAAAAACACATCATCATATTGATCTGGAAATTACAAACTGCTGCAGCTTGCAAAAAGCGGGGCCCTCACACTACCCCGGCGTTCAGTATTGCCGTACATCATACAACGAGACACTTTCCTGATAGGAATTGTTATGTAATAAACACTATTGTGGGGCACCTACAGGTAAAACGAATCGATTTATTCAGGTTATAACATCAGCCAAGATCAGACCACGAATCCTGAGGCTTGGGGTGGATCCAACGTCAGCACAAAGCAGGGAGCACCCACCAGGGCTGCAGCTCTCCAAGGAGAAATGTGCTCCAAAGCACTTGGGGAGTCTGATGTTTGTGTTTTGGCTTCAACTACATGTGCCCTTTAGCTATGGCCTGTCCCAAAACACTCCTGCATCCATAAAAACTCACAGGGAAAGGGCAGCTCAGCTTCTGCCTCTGCCCTGCTTTCACCCACTCGACTCTCTTTGGTTCTCTTTGCAGGGAACTCTCTCCTCATCTCACAGATAGGAAAACCAAGATACACTGATATAAACCCCTCTTGATTCCTCACAGTTCAACACTCCAGGGCTGTGTGATGTCCCACACCCCAGGAGTCCCAGCAGCACCCACAGCAGAGCCAACAGCGCCGGCTCCGCACGGAATTTCGGCTCCGCTTCAAAGAGCCCCGGGTTCTGAGTTCCCAGAACACGGGATTCGGTGATGTTCCCATCTTTAATCAAAGCCAGGTACAAAGAAAACTTGCCTGCTTAGAAGTGGGGATGTGTTAGAAGCAGGGTTATGGGTTGGGGAAGGTAAACACACAGGGATATAATTAAAGGAGAAACGACAGTTAACGATGAGAATCTCCCGGCTTTTACAAAAACGGGGAAGGAAAAGACCATTATACAGACACAGGAGATAAGTGGATCCGGCACAGATAAGACTGACAGAGGGAAATTGGAGGCAGACGAGGATAAGAAGCTGACACCGACACTTACAATATTTACTTTTGCATCTGTGCTCACAAATGAAGAGGATGAGGATTTGCCTAAGTCAGGGATCAGATCCCCCGGGAGAGGAGAAGAGGAATTAGGGAGTGTGCAGATAACACAAGAAATGGTCAATAAGAGCTTAGGGGAACTTAAACTGACACAAAGCATTAGGGACCAGATGGCAACATGTGCACGAGGGATTTACCAGGCAGGGGAAGCAGTGATAGGGTGGGACTCCAGCCTATGGATTCCCCTAAAACGGGCGAGACAGGGAACAGAGGGTTCCAACAGCAGGTGGACATTCCTACACGAACCATCAGTGATCTCCCAAAGACCCCATTACTTTGACAACTCTCCTGGCAATGCTACAGACAGCAGGGTGGGTTATCCCAGCTGCTACAGGCAATATTTTTTTGGACAGAAAAATCACTCATTTCATTGCTCTGAGGGCTCCTCTTGAACTGCTCTTCCCACCTTTATTTTTACTATTCGAGGCTTAGCCTCTCCAGAAAAGAATAAAAATCTGGGTGTTTTCTGAGGGCTTACAGCTAAATCTTGGATAGAAAAATCAGGGCTGAGCCGGCTTTCTCAAACCACCCCTCAGTGAGACAGTTAATTGTAATTAAATCCATCTTTATTTAAGACCAAGTATAAGATTTGCTTAACTTAAGCCTCCCTCCAAAATCAACACATGTGACCACCACAAAGCTGGAGTGGTGCCTCCTTCAATCCAAATCTTAATGCTGGGGGAATGTACAGGCAATCAGCTGCCCATCGACTGGAAGAAGAGTATTTATTTGGGAGCTCATTTTTAAGGGGAAAGAAAGGCTTGAAAATGCCCAGGTTCATTAAGAACAGCCAAGATGATCTGATGAGAGCCAGATCAATCCTTATTAACTTCTTAGGAGCCTTTGAAGAGATTACTTGAATCGGTGGACACGGGAGCTGTGATTGGCACCTCTCCGCTGGCCGGGGAGTCACGGACAATGTCCAGCCTGTGGGGCTCATACTAATGGGAATGACTGGGGAACGAAGCGGGAAAGCCGGCGGAAAGAAAGGAGATCCACAAGGACATCCCACAGGGTCAGGGGCTGCCCTGAGATTCTGCCTGAGGCTCCCCGAGTAGGTGAGGAGCAGTTTTACAGCCCTCTCTGCCCACAACCTGCAGAGTAATTTAATTAATTTATTGTTTGTCCTGGACAGACATTTGTAGTGTAACCCCCATCTTTGCCCATTTTATTGCACCTTCCTGCTCTCTGTCTAACCCACAACTCAGCTCTATGACTCCCTGGCAGGTCTGAGCACCCTTCTCTTGCTAAAGCTTCTCCTGGAGCTGAGGAAACAGGAATCTGGCCAGAAACACCAACGGAAAGGCTGAATTTGAAATATTACCCACGCCAGGCGTGACCCTAAGTCTGGACATCCTTCACCTTCAGCCCAGATCGAGCAGCCCATGATGTCTTGGAACTATGCCCCATTGCCATTCCAAAAGGAATGGGGTGGGTTGGCAATAATCAGATAAGAAAATGAATATGCCCCCGCCATCATTAGGGACGAATGCGATGGAGATGAAGCAGTGGAACGGGATAATGAGGTGTGCAGTGGAGGAGGCTGGGAGCCTGCCAGATGGGGAGGATGCCACTTCCTATCATTTTTCATTGCTAAAATTATGGATAGATTGTGCCACCAGCCTCTCCCCCAGTTCCACATCCATCCCAATTAAGGAATCACGACTGATGTCCTCGAGGAACCGAAGCGTCACCGTGTTCAGCTGTGGTGGAGCGGCTTTGCCTCCCAACTCCCACAGCCGCTGGACGAGAAGCTCCTGCCCCACCCGACGTCCTGTTCCTTCCACACAACAAGAAAAGATTCCTCATGTCCCTGGAATGGTGGGAATGGTCCCTGGAATCCCAGGCAGGGTGGTGGTGACACAACGCCAGCTACGGGGGCCGGGTGGGATGAAGGAAGCTCGGGATCTCACGCGTGCAGCTCATTAAGCTGACTTTGTAAGGAACATCCCTTGGAGAGACACCACACACCCAGATCTTCGCAGACAGCACAGACTCCCCCTCTCACACCTCACTAAGTACCCCAATCACAAGCAGAACTCCAATCAGCCTTACAATGATCCCCCCCCACAAATCCATCCGACGCCACGTTAATGCTCGCGGCACGACTCGTTATCCACAAAGCAAACGCTGCTGGATGATAATGAAGGTGTTCGATTGGGATTTCCAGATGAGCAACAAGAAGCGCCCGCTTACCCGAGCGTGGCACTCCAGCCTGGGAGAAAGAAGCTCTCCACTGCTGCGCTCAGCCCGAGTCACCTGTGGCTCCTCCGAGCAGCCTCCGCTTGCCCACCACCGCCATCCATCAGCTGGGATGGCCATAGAGCCACGGCTGTGGTGCCTCTTTCCTGGTTTCCAGCCTTTCCTGGCCTTTCCTGGCACAGGACTCGTGTGTTTGCATCCCCACCGACGCCACGGAACTCGGTGAGGTCGCGGCAAGCGGCAAAGCAGAAGTGGCTCTTTGCAAGCGGAGCATTATCTCCATTAATTGAGGCTGGGTAAGGGCTCTACAGGCCAATTTTCACCCATCTTTCTCTCGAGAGGGCCAGCTCACCTCTGTGGGCTCTGAGTCAGCTTTAATGTGGGGGTTTTTACGCCCTGCTCAGGATTCTTCATTAAACCACCCTGGCATTTCTGCCGGCACAGGGGCAGGGTGACTCTGCACAGCCTCATTGTCTGCACCACAACAGCTCGAGCTCCTCAACAAGGGGAGAGTGAAATCATGGAAATACATTGTTTTTCCTGACAGGAGGCTGGGAGAGAGGCTGGCATCACTGAGGAGCTGCCCCCCTCCACTGCTGGCTGCAGCCCTGCCCTGCACCATCAGTGTCTCATCTCACCTGTCTGGCTTGGGATGCAAAAAAGCCCTTCCTGAGCCTGCAAAAGACTAATAATTCTCCTGGCAGCTGGAGTCCTGGCTGGAAGCCTTATTTTATTGCTTTCCTGCTACTTTTTTTTGCTCAGAAGACAAGGAAAACGTCAGAGAAGTTTGAAAACCCTCCTGTTTTCGTATTCGTTGGCACAGAAAGAAGGGAACTTTCATCTTCCCTCAGCATTGATTTAGGGTAGCTTTGCTGGGGCTACTCAGAGCATAAAAATAATGATGATGATAGAAAATATAAATATATAATAGTCTCATATATATGCATATGACCATCATTAGCAGGGAAGAATCCGGGGCTGAGTGGAAGCAGAAGGGAGCAGAACTTCTCCAGGCAAAACTCTGCCACCCACAGGTTTCCTTCCTTTCTCTCACAGATGAAAAACGTTTCGAGAACTCCAGGGACATGTTTGGAGACAGTCCCCACTCAGTGCCTATAAAAAGGGGATGTGTCTCCCCCAGACACCAGCTCACTTCTCTGAGGGTGTGTGGCAGCAGGAACCCGACCCTGGGTGGGTTTGGAAGGGACCAAAGGTTGGTTTGGGTGCTGAGGATGAGTGAGGGCAGCTGATGCTGGAAGGGACGAGCAGTTTGGGACACACAATAAATACCTCAGGCCTTGAGGCAGTTTTTGGCAATCAGGAGTTCGGACAGCACCTATCTGGAGGCAAATATTGCACCTGCAACCCCCCCCACCATGTAAAATCTCCTATAATCGGCTCTAAAAAGCTCTGAGCTGGTCAGGAAGGACCAGCTGAGCAGCTGATGGGGCCTCTGCCCCATAAACCTGCAGGTGCTTTACTCACTCCCCCTCCTTTTATTTTTAATATCATCACTGCTCTAAAAATAAAATCAACTTGACACTGATGAAAGCTGAAAAACCCCACCAGACCAGTTTCTCCATGTGCCTGACTCCAGGGCTCCTTGATCAAATTGTTTTCCTTCTCCCTGCCGATCCCCACGAACTCCTTGGCTCTGCCCAGGGGGGACAGGGCTGGAAATGGAAGCCCAGGTTTCCCTCTGGCACGGAGCTGTCAGAGACGGCTCCATGAGCATCACCAGCTCTGCGCCTGCTCCTCGGCTTTGGAAATGGAAATGAAACGTTTCTTTCCCATTCTCTTCCCTCTGCCTCTTTTCCCTGCCAAGCCTGTAACGAGCTGGAGATGGGAAGTGCCAGGGATGGATGAAAATAGAAGGAAAGCTGTTGATAGTATTTCAGCTGAACCAGCCTTAGGATGAGGCAGGGAGCATCTCCTAAGGGACACCTGCCCCTGACCCTCACAATAAAGCCCTAAAAACAGGGAGGTTATTTTTCCCACAGGACAAAGTCCTGCCTCAATTAGCAAATTTTTCAGCCTGGCTGGAGCAGGATGATTATCTACCACAACTATCACTGCTGCAAAAACACACTGCCTGGCTTCCCAGCCCTTCCCTCTCAGCCCCGAGCACGTCCCAGCTCTCAGGCTCCACCAGCTCCTTCTCTTCCCAAGGCTGATCAACCTTGGCTTGTAAACGAGGTGAGTGGCTGCAACAGTGGCTGCTTTACGAGCTCAGGCCTGCAGCATCTGTAGGAGGCTGGGGGAGAGAGAGGAGAAACAACACATTCTGCTGCCACTGGAAACCAAATTATTCCCCAGAAAACATGCAAAACCCACTCATGAACTCCCACTTGGTATTTATCCCTGAGACACTTCACCAGATGAATCCTGTCACCAGCTTTTGGTGTTTTTTGCAGTTGCCAGGTGCCAGGAGCAGCTGCAAATCTTCATTAATAACATTTTGGGATGTGCTTTGTTTGTGTTGGACACTGCCACTTCCCATCCTGCCACCCTGGAAGGGCGGGGTGGCACCGACACCAAAAGCTGTGGGCAAAAAAAAGGCCTGGAAATTTCAAATGCAAAAGGATGTTGGGAAGTGCCATTATCCAGCACATGCTACAGGAAACAGCATTAACGTTCCCAAGTGCTGGGCCTTGGAAATTGGATGGTGGAAGGGATGTGTTCACAATTAATGGGGTCCTTCCATGGGTGGTGGGACAGTGGGGTCACATCTGGTGCCCCACCACTCTCTGGGGGAAGAACCTTTCCCTGATCTCCAACCTAACCCTACCCTGACACAGCTCCAGCCGTTCCCTGGGTCCTGTCCCCGGTCACAGGGAGCAGAGATTGGAGCTGCCCCTCAGGAGGAGCTGCAGCCCCCCCTGAGCTCTGCCCTCAGTCCCCTCCAGCTGAACACACCAAGTGCCCTCAGTCCCTCCTCGTGTAGCCCCCTGAGATCCTCCACCACCTCAGACTCATCTGTGCTTTGGGGTGGCTTCACTCCAGCAGCAGTGCAGGGTGGGGTAAAACCCTGGCACCGGATGCTCCTGGGTGCTGGGTCTGGATGCTGCACCCCCGGCACGAGCCCAGGGCAAAGTCTCCTCTCCCAAGTCCCAAAACCTGGGGGAAGGTTCCACTTTGGGAACGCTTTGCAAGCCGTGTCCAGCTTTGCAGCCAGCTCACCCTCCCTGGAAGCTCTGCTGTTCCCTGCAGGAGCATCCCCGTGCCACGGATCAATCCCTCGGAGGGGTTTGCCCCTCTTTGTTCGGGGCTCAATGAAGCCCAGCCGAGCCAGAGAATTCCATTTAAAGCCACAAATCAAGGTAATGCAGCCAGGAGCTGTCTCTCCTCGCCGCAGTTGCCCCCATAATGGGATCATTCAAGTCCTCCTAGCAAGGCTCCTGGATGCTCTGTTCCCACCAAATGGGAATTACTGGTCACCCTGCAGAGCTTCACCCCTTCCTTTCCCCACCTGCTCTGAAGCTCCATGGGATGAGTAAGAGCAGACCTACGGATGGAAAAGCAAAGGAGAAGAGGCACAAACTGTGGGGGGCAGCTGGACCCGGGCCCTGCAATCCCATCCCGAGTGTGGCTCCGGTGGCCGCACCACAACTCATCCCCCTCGGTGTCTGCCAGCCACGAGCAGCTCTTGCTCTTCCTGCTCGCGAGTCAAAAAGCTTGGAAATTGAGGAACAGAGGAAAAATATTTGCTCGTTATCCAACCAATTAGTTGGTGGTAAAGACAGCAAACAGAAGCGAAGTCTCCGAAGCACCACATTTTTCTTTTAAGTGCTGTAAGCAGCTAATGACTCTGCAGAGCTCTGGGAAAACAGACTGGATGGAGGCTCCAGCGTTTCTGAAAAGGTGGAAATCATCTGGAACTCGCTGTGTTGGTTCAGTGTGAAAAGAAAAGCTGCTGAGGTTTGGGAGGGACATCCCAAAAACTTTCCTCTTTTTTGTCCCCCCCAGTTAGTCCTGGCACAGACCTTGGGAACACCTGGCAGCCTCTGCAGGCACCACAGACACCTTCCCACCTGTTAAATAATGGGAGCATGGATGTTCCCTGAGGGACAGGAATAATGTCACGGAGGATAAGGAAAGAGTCCCTGAGAGCAGGAGGTAAGTGAAAATACACTTCAAACCCACCAAACTCCTGATCCCACCACGGTCAGGGAGGTTGGAAAACACCGTGACCACACCGAAGCACCTAATTCCCAGGAGAAAATGCACGTTGGGGGGTCATTATTGGTTATTTAATGTGGGGAAAAAACATCATAACCAGAGCCAGATTTGATACCTCAAAGCCCCGCGCTTTTCCCCCAGGTTCTGACCAAAATGCACACCCAGCACAGACACTCCCAAGATCTTGATGGCTTTAAATCAGGGGTGTCATCCAGAAATCAAATTATTTATTTCGCTATACCCACATCCCTCCCAAGCTGCTTCTGTCCCAAAATTGCCTCTTATATTTTCTGTACACAGATAGTAATAACTAAAATAACCATGTGGATGGATATCACGAACCTGGAAGGTAATAAGAGGCAATGACTCCAGTGACTGAAATGAAGGAGAAAGACAGTTAATGAAATAGAGATGCCTTACCAACAGCTTTTAAATCAATTCACAGAGGCAATTTAAACAGCCCATCCTGTCATCATGTTTAAAATATGTCAATTCTGCTACTTTTTCCCCATTTCCCTTTTTGGCTGAGTTTCTTTCAGTTTTCCCTTTTGGTTTCAAAAAAAAAAAAAAAAAGGAGGGAAAATATAGAAAAACTCACCTTCTTGGCTTCACAGCTTGAGTTTGCAGAAAGACAAAAATCTACTTGAACACAAGTGAAGTAACTCCAATGACAGAGTGCCCTGGTTAGAAAATTCCTAATAAATCACCAAAACCAATTGCTGCTCCAGTGCCACGTTTGACAAATTGAAAATAAATTGCATCAATTGCATGGGAGCCAGGAGAGCCCAGTTCAATATTTTCTCCCTAATACATCTACAGGTAGTGCTGGGT
>VZRJ01009091.1:1156111-1184802 GCA_013397565.1 Ptilonorhynchus violaceus | reverse complement strand
GGGAGGTATTTCTATTATTTATTTATTTTTCAGTCCAATCAATACCGTGTTCTTTTCCGATACAGCCCACTCGGTGATGGGCAGTAAATATTCATCTCTTCCCCTTAATTAATTAATGCGTGTTCATGAATACCCAAACACTGCATCTCCCACTTCTGCACGGGGCAGGCACCAAGGTGGTCAAACTCACACGGTTAGGACCTATTTTAGGGAAATGATTTGAAACCTGAAGTTTTTATTGGGACACTCTCCACACATCCCCCTCCTGAACACAAACTCCCTCAGCTCAGCTCCCTCCAACATCAGGGGGAAGGTCACACGTTTTTGAGGTGTTTTTCTTCGCCTGAATGGCAGGAATAAAAACTAAAGTTACTATAAGCTGAAATAAACTAAAAGAGCAGAGATTTAGACGGGATATTGGGAAGAAATTCTTGGCTGTGACGGTGGGGAGGCCCTGGCACAGGTTGCCCAGAGAAGCTGTGGCTGCCCCTGGATCCCTGGAAGTGTCCAAGGCCAGATTGGACAGGGCTTGGAGCAACCTGGGCTAGTGGAAGGTGTCCCTGCCCATGGCAGAGGGTGGGACTGGATGAGCTTTAAGGTCCCTTCCATCCAATCCATTCTGCAATTCCACGATTCCCACCAGCCTAGCACCACTTGTGGAATTTTGTTGCATTTCTGCAACTCCAACAGGCCCCAGCAAAACTCAAATTTGGAGCCTGCCCCCTCCATCATAAAATTCTCCACTAAAAGCACTGCCCGTGCAGGAATTCCAGCCAAAGCCAGGCAAAAAAGGGACAAAATGGTGATTGTGGCTATTTAAAGAACACCTCTGATCCTCCTGAGCAAACCTCTCCGCAGACACAGATGCAGAAATTGGAAGATCGTGCTCAGATAACACGAACTCGGGGACTAAATTAAGCATTGCCAAGTTAAGGCTACCAAAGCCCTCCCCGTGCACTGCACTTCACCTCAGGAGCTCCAGCCCACACGACAGCAGAGCTCCTTTCATCGGGAAGTGTTTAACACCAGCATTCCTCCTTAGGTCTTAGTTTGCTTCCCATTACTCTGAGACAGGGAATTGGTTTCTCCTGGAGCTCATCACAACCAGCTCAGCTCCTTTGCTGAGTTCTATCCGCCCGGTGAGGGCACGACCTGCTGGAAAACCAAATATGCTGCGATCATGTAATTAAGCCTCTGTAATTAAATTCTCTTATAAAGCAAATGCAGCAGAGCCACCTCCCTCTCCTCTCTGCATCACCCAGCAGGGCCATGGAAACAAGGCCAGCCCTGCTCTGGTTTACCCAGCAGCCTTGAGGCTGTGGGATGAGGGACACAAGGTGACAGGGCCACCACAAACTGAGCCTTGGGGGGCATTTCCTCAGCAGTTTCTACCCTCCCTATCAACCTGCACACTCAGCGCTGTTCCCAAGGCCAGGAAAAGGTTTTTTCCCAAGGTGCAAGGGCTTTTCCAAGGTTAAAAAAGGCATATTCATGACCCCACCCAAAGCACCTGTCCCTGTCCCGAAGTTCTCAGGCTCTGGAGATGCTCATAAGTTATATTTGCAGCAGGCAAACCCAGGGAAAATGTATTTTCCCCATTAAAATCAGTCTTGCAAACAGTGGAAAATGTCGGGTAAGATTTCAGCAGGAAAAAGCCAAAGCACCACCCAGTTCTGCTGTCCCCATCCCTCCTTGGCTGTCCCTGCAGAACAAACAAACAAAGCCTGTGAGCCCGGGAGGACATCTGGCCCTGGGAATTCCAGTCCAAATAGTTGCAGCTTGGCACAGCCAGAGGCCAGGGAAAGCAGAATCTCATGGGAAGTGTCACGGAGCCTTAATTACAGGTTGTGGGATAACACAGCCCGACAAGGCGGGATCTGCCCGAAATTCAAGTCCTTGAGATCTCTCCTACAGATTTCACAGACACAAACCCTATATTCCATATATACAACTGCAAACACCTAATTCCTGACCGGAATTGTTCCTAGTAGGCACAATTTCTAACAGGGCTGAGAGTCAGTGCCTGTTGCCTGGCTGCCAAATCCAGAGCCCAAAAATCCCTGCTGCGCCTCCAGCCTCAGCCCTTGTGCTGCTTTATGGCACAGGGGGTTGGAGATTTGGGAGGAAGCCCAGCTTGGTTTCCCTGGCCCAGCAATTATTAACTGGAAGCGAGTAGAAAAAGGGATATTTTTTGGCTATGTGGAAATTTTGGGCCATTTTGCCTTAAGGCAAGCCTTAAGGCAATGCCTTAAGGAAAGCAACAAGTGGCCACATCACCCTGGGGGCTGCAGGGATTAATTAGAGGCGAGTGGCTCCATTGAGGTCGATCCCAGGGAAAGCAGATCCCACACTGCCAGAGGGAGATGTGGAACAGGGATATGTCCTCCCTCCATCACCCCACCCCACGCACCGCGGAGACAACGCCCTGCTACAGATCCTAACCCCATCCCAAGGGAACAGAGAGGAACCGAGAGATTTGAGCAAACCCAAATTGAGCCCACGGCGAGAGGACCGGGGGAAAAAAAAAATTCCAGCAAAGGGCTTTGGCATTACTACGGTTCACAGTCCAAGAAAAGTGGGCTTTGCCACGGCCCTGCTCAAAAGCTGTGCCTCTTCCATTAAGGGAAGCATAATTCAGAGTCGCCAAATCCCAGGCAACAAGCCCAGGCAATTGTGTTTGTGTCTCTACTCAGGGTAAGAAATTAGTTATCTGCCTAAAACAAGCAGGCAGCTTCCAATGCTGTATTTGTGTAATTTGCATGCCTCAATAATGTTTTATGTATTACGCTACTTATAAGCTAAAATGTACATGCACGCTCCTGCAAATTTAGGTAAATTATGAATAAATTAAATCTTATCTAAATAAACAAGTGTCTTTTTGAACAGAAATGCAAGCTGTCATGAATATTTAAGTGGACAAGGATAAATCCTCTTCATACAGTGTTACTTCAAAGAGGATTTTAGAGCTTCCTGATTTTTTAGTTAGGGGAAAGTAAAGAAAAGAAAAGAGGAGGGGAAGGAAACCTCGAGCCCAGCTATTCTCCAGAGAAATCACTATTGAGGAATCTGGCCCTGTGGGGAGAGGCAGCAAAAGCTCTTTTTTTTGGAGGCCTGCGAGGGGTTTTGTTGTTATTTTCTAGCAAAGGAAGACTTGGAGATCGGGTTTGCGGGAAGGAAACCTGAGTGGAGAGCCAAGGCAGGGAGCTCATGGAAAACCAACGCTGAGAAAGGAGAAGAGGAGGATTAGGAGGACAAAGTCAGCGTCGTGCACCCGTGATGTATTCCTGCATCCAGGGCTGGAAAAGGGGATCCACAAGTTTCCAGCCTGATGTGGCACCTTACGAGAACCTTGGGCAGGCAGTGCAACCTGCGGGTTCACCGTTCTCAACTGCACCGGGGAGATAAACATGCAAATCAGACGGCAAGGGAGAGGCAGGAGATCATGTGCCTTATCTGCCTGCCAGAGCCGATCCCTCCTAATTGCAGCTCCAGCGCTCCTCGCCCGGGTCTCACCCGAGGCTCCGCGGGGCAACGCGAGCCTTAATTAACTGAGTCTGTGAAGAGCTCCGAGATCCTCAGATAAAAGGTGTTATGGAAGGGCAGAGCGTTATCAGCTGGAAATAAACCCCGGATAATCTTCTCTCATCCAGAACTGGATGTCTCTCAATAATAACCCCGCGGCACCGCGGCGCTCCTGATTAAAGCCCATCTGCTGCTCCAGCAGGAGCCGGCCGGGAATCAGGAGGGCTGGGGGTCCAGGCAGCAAATTCCCTGTAGGAACATCTACTGGCACGTCTGTATTCCCTCACTGTCCTTAACCTGGAAATCCTGACTCCTCCAGATAATTCCTGAATTCCCCGCAAGGCTCCAAAGATGGAGAAAGGCACGCAGAGGACGTTTGACTGGGAGGAGAACCTCCATTGGCACAGGGAAACAGGAGAAGGGTGTTTCACACATTCTTGGGGAGAAATGCTCCAGGTTTTTACCCGGTAAACTGGAGGAAGTGTAGAAACTTTTATTTGGTGGAAGCAAAAGGAAAAAAAAGGAATAAAGGACCTGGTGAGGTGGGTTCTGCCGTAGGACACGGAGGTTTCCTGCGTTCATGTTGGGTCTAAAGGATTGAAGGGCTGAAGCTGTTGACCCTCATGGGAAATACTCCGGGAGATTTCAGCCCTGCTCCCACATAAACCATGGCACCACCTCTCCAGTGATGAGCCTGGCCAGGGAGCTCCTCGTGGAGCCAAAGGTGGCACAACCAACCCAGCTGCTGCTGCCAAGGTCTAGAACAAGAGCTCCTTCCTCCAGTGCCAAGTTTGGGGCATTCCAGTGGGATTCCCTGGGTGATTCCCCAGCAACTCCACTGACCCCGAGGGAGTTTGGCCCCAATCTGCTGCCCCATCTCAGTGGAGACTCTTCCCTTCACACCTGGGGGGGGGCCTGGTAGCTGACCCCTCTCCCTGGTGGCAAACCCACCTTTCCCAACAGCGGGGACCCCACTGGCATGGAGCCTCCATGACATTCCCACCTGCCTGTCCCCGGGGCATTTTAAGAAACAACAGAGAAGGGACAAGCCAAAAATGCCCCCTAATGAGCCAGAACACACTGGGGCTGCATTTGTTCAGTGAGCACGTGCAGCAGCAGTTATCATTTAAAGGTGTAAATAAGCAATCTGGCTTCCTAATGAATGCCTGTGTTATTAGCAGATAATGGCAGTGTCACTGGAACATGCAAAGCAACCGAGGCCATTCCAGGCTGAGAAACAGCAGCAGGAGACACTTAATGAACTGCAAAGACATTGCTGGGAGCACAGCCCGGCTCCCGAGGGGGGCCTCCCGCAGCCGAGCATCGCATCAGATCACCACAGACACATCGCTTGTCCTTCCCAATCCACGGCTCCAGCCCCTGCTCTGTCCTTTCTTCACACTCCTCTTCCTCACCCCACCTACCCTTCCCCATGGGGTCACACGGGCCCAGATCTGGCTGTGAGAGGGACCAGAGGCCGAAGCAGCCTGGGGAAACCGAGTCCTTGTGCCACCAATGTGTCCCCAGGCGGCAGTGGAGGGGCAGCAGGAAGCGCTTCCCAAATGAATGGCTTCCCCTCCTCCCCATACAGATGTTTCCATACAGATTTTCTCATCTTTCAAGTTTTGAAAGAGACTGGGAGGAAAAGAGGAGGGGAAAGTAAAGATCTTTAAGGTCTGTTGGCTTGTCAGATCTTAACCTTTAAATCAAAAGCGATTTTTGGAGTCACACAAGAGAAAAAGGCTTATGAAATCAGGGCAATTTTCTTTTTCTTATCAGTGCATTCTGCATTTTCCCAAGCCAGGCGGATCAGTTTTGGTCTGAGACCAAAGCGTTGGATAACAAAAAGCAGAGGTCGCTGCCTCAGCCCAGCATCCCAGGGAAGTTGTTGAGTTTTGCCCTTCCTAAAGGATCTGCCAGACTCATTTACAAAGCACTTGGTGGCCTCCCACCTGCGCTGCTGCAATTCCACGCTAATGAGCCGATCCCAGTGCTCCTCCAGCCCCTGGGGAAACAATCTCATCCTCTCTCCAGCTCAGCTCTTCATGAAAGCATGATTACAGTTCTAGCTGAGGATTTTAGGCCGGGATACTCATCTTCAGTCCCATTTGCTGCCGTCCCCGGGAGAAGATCCCAGCACGTGCCTGGAGACAGCAGCTCAGAGCCAGCACCGCAAATCCCTGCCCTTGGCGACCGAGGGGCTCCCGCGCCACCCTTGGAGAGGCTCCTGCCAGCCAGCAATGGGATTTGAGCTCGGCCTGGCAGCACAGAGCCATCCTCCAAAGGGAAAACAAGCTGTTGTGGTTGGAGGAGATACAACAGCACCTCTGAATTTCCCTGGGTGTTGCTCCTCATCAGCCGGGCACTGCTTCACATTCCCATCCACTCCCAGCAACCTCACGGAGGAGGGACCAGGGCTGGCGGCGTGGGGTTTGCTCAGCCCCTGCTTCGCTCCCTTCACAGAGGTCGAGGGCTCCCACAGCCCCCTCTCCATGCAGCTCTGGTGATTCCATCCCTGAGCCCCAAGGAAGAGGAATCTGATGGGGAAAATGCTGACGCAGCCGCAGTGAGAGCAGCACGTGCCGTGGTCTCTCTGCAAAGCTGTTTCAAGAGCTTCTCCTACCCACTTTTGTCCCCACATGACACTGAATCCATCCAGCAAGCTTGGGAGGGGGGAAAACAACAAAAAGAACCCCAAGCCCTCTAAGATGTGTCCCATTTAGCGTCCTCATCGCTTTCAACAACAACAAATTTACAGCGGAAGGGAGGGAGGGAGAGCGAGGGAAGATGAATGAAATCGCCTAAGAGAGGGAAATGAGCAAACCCGAAAAAGCAATGCCTTTATTTAAAAATATATAGTTGAGGAGTCTAATCACAGAGCATTCAGCTGTGAGGTCTATCCATTATCAAGAGACTGACAACACACAGTAGTAGCCGGTCGAGGAACGTTACTTAATAAATCAAAGCTGACAAGCGCTCCCAAACTGATATAAAAATGCTCTTTAATGTCTGTGACCTGCATAAGTTTTATTCATTTTACTTTCTAAAATAACAGATGAATAGCAATCGAAAACAATCTATTCTGCTCAAGTAGGCGTCATACATCTTTATTTTTCAAGTGGTTATGGGAAAGAAGGAGAAGTCCCTGGGTGTGGAGGCACAGGGCAGGGCCGTGTGTGCCACGGGCACCTCGGAGGTAAATTATCCTTTAACTGCTTCTCTGACCCTCTGCATTTCTCCTCCATTTCTGAGCAGATCAGCAGCCAAGTGATGTAAATTTTATTGACGTGTTGGAGAGGCTGACAGGATGCTCAGCTCCACGTGTCCCACAGCTGGGATGAGACAGGCTCCAGGTGCCAAGTGAGTGGCTGATGCCTGAACTCCCTGGAAATCTCCAGGTTCAGCATTCCAGGTCCTCATCCATCCTGCAGCTCCCCTCAACACTCTGAGCCCCTTCTCACTCATTCCACAGCGCTCCCGTCAGCCTGCATCCCTGACAGGAGTTTCCATATCCTACATTCCCAGTGTCAACAAGGTTCCTTGGAAGCCAGGAGCATCCATGAGAGCCCAGGTGACCACCAAGCCTCCAAAAGGCAGAAGCTGCCAAGGGAAGATGCCCTGCAGAGCCAGAAATGTCGCTTCCAAAAATTAGCTAGGGCTGCTTTGGAATTAGCCCAGATAACTCAGACCATCGGCTTCCCTGCGCGGTGGTTGCTTAAAAAAGCGAAATAAAACACAAGAAAGCAGTTTCTCCACTGCTCTCAATTTCCATCAAATGATGGATCTTTCAGGATGGGAAAAAGGAGATGGAAATTGCTGTGTGTGTATCGCCTCCCCCCCCACCCCACCTCTCGGCTTTCAGAAGAAATAAGGTTTGATCTTTTCAAATGGAAATTAAGCAATTTGCAAAATATGTATTTTGGCATATCGGCAACTTGGCTTTCAAAACAAACTGGGGCTTTATTGATTCCATGAACCACCACCAGAGTTATCTGCAGACCATAATTTTCAGCTCTAATGAGAAGAGAAGCTTTTCATTTAGAATAATAAGTGCCCTGCTCCTGTGTTTGGGCCCGTGCCCTCCTCTCCCATCAGTGCCTGGCAGCCAGGGCCGTGGTGGAGCACGGGCAGAGAGGGATGCTCCCAACATCCCGATCCAAAACCCTGGTGTGAGGCAGAAAGGAACATTCCCTCGATTTTAATCAGCCTTAATTCACACTGTGGCTACAAAGTGGTTGGGAGGACTGGCTGGGCATAAATCACCATCCTTCCCTGCAAGTTTAATCAACTTCCAACTGAACCAAGCACCTTTCTGGTGATGAAAAGGACCATAAAACCACGGAGAGCGATATCCTGCGTGTTATTGCTTCCATGGCCTTAGGTCTGGGAGCAGCAGTGCCATAACCCTGACGAGAGCGTCTTCCATCATCCCAGCACGGATCAACATCCATCACTCCCTTCTCTGCACACGGGGGAAGGGGTCTGCACCCCACCAGGTGTCCTCCACAAAGGGAATACCCAGTCCTTTCCCAAGCATTGCTCTGGGAAGCAGAGCTTTATTGGGAAGTCGTTCTGCCTCGGAAAGCAGACTGGCAGGAGACATCCCCAGGGAAAATGTTCTCTACCTATAAAAGGAGCAGAGTGATTCCACTTTTATACGGCAGGAACAACAAGGATAAGCTTCTTAACAACTGTGGGATGCCCAATGCTCCATTAAAACAATGTCCCAGCAGGCAGAAGGATCAGACTGGATTCAGGAGAGCAGGGAACATACTGAGCCTAAAATAACATCCAACGGGAGCGGTTCACGGCTCAGCAAGGAGACTTGGGTGTGGCTCAGCGTTTGGGATGTTACACCCTGCCCTTCCACAAATCCCACTGTGATCAAACACTCCCCTGTGCATGTGAACAGACATGGGAAGTGTCCAAGGCCAGGTTGGACAGGGCTTGGAGCAGCCTGGGATGGGGAAAGGTGTCCTTGCCCACGGCACAAGGTGGAACAAGACGAGCTTTAAGGTCCCTTCCAACCCAAACCTTTCTAGGATTCTGTGACTCTATGAAATCCCATTTGTGAGCCCCAAAAGCTGCAACCATGCTGGGAATTGCTCACTTTGGGGACATTCCCTGCAGAGCTGCAGTGCTCAGCCAGGTTCCTGGCTACAAAACTGGGCAGAATGTAGGAAATGTATGGAATAAAGAGTTTCAGAGAAACAGAAAATATTTGTGAGTGTCACCGGTGCCAAACTACTAATGGAGTTTGCTTTGTTTTTTAAAAGCCCAACGTTTTACCGTCAGCACTTCTGAAATAAAGTAATTTGACATTTTGGAAATAAATTCCTTTTGATAGAGCATTTTAAATTCAAATTATTCTAAAAACAGAACGCTAAAGCAAACATGAGGGTTAAATAGTCCCAAACCCCGCAGACGAACATTTTGCACAGTTTTACAACAATCTGCTTTAAATTTTCCTTTGTGGGAAAAAAAAAAGGCGAGCAAGAACTCCGGCGCTCCTGGCATGCTTTGACCCGAGTTATTAGTTTTTTTCCTCCAAAGCTTTTGGCTCAGCCACAGCACTGATCCAGACTCTATTTAGAGAGACTGACACAGTCAAACCTCCCGTGGTCAGTGCATCCCCTTTGCCCAGGCATAAAAGAACCTATTTTCAGCCTGGCCCCATTAACAGGGGCACGGCCCCCCCGCTCCACCTCCCACCCCAGACTCCTTCAATAGGAACATGAATATCAATAAAGCATTAATGAGCAATTTTCCCAGCTTCACCGGCTCTTACTGGAAATAAACCCTGACATCTCTTATGTCATTGACTACCTCTCATCTCCCGGCTGGCCTGCCCTGACAGATAACCAATAGGGCCTCGCCTTCCCTCACCTCCCGAAATAGCAGGTTTGCTCCGTGGGCCTGGGGCCGTGTCTGGGCTTCAGCTCACACTTGAGCCGGTCTCAGATGGTCTGAACCCACGCCAAGGGATAGTCAAAGTCCTTTCCTTGCTTCTAAAGCTGCTGCTAAAGGGTTGGGGATGCTGCCCTGACACCAGCCAGCCCTGACTGCTGCTGGGAGGAGGGAGACAGACGAGGGAGGGTGGGACATGCAGGCATCGGTTGTGCATTAGGCTGTGGCTGCCCCATCCCTGGAAGTGTCCAAGGCCAGGTTGGACAGGGCTTAGAGCAACCTGGGATAGTGGAAGGTGTCCTTGCCCATGGCAGGAGGTAAAACTGGATGGTTTTTAATGTCCCTTCTAAGCCATTCTAGGATTCTATGATATTCCTAACCCAAGGACACCAGCACCCAAAATCAGTGTTTTGCGATGCCACCCACATAGATTTGGGTCTGCATTTCACTGCCCAGCCGGATCTTCCTACAGTGGCCTCCAGAGGGTCACGTTTGGCCACAACCAGGTTCCAAGAGGGAGGACAACCTGCAGTGCTTGACCCCATTGCAGGCCCAGATTGCATGGAGAGTATTTCCCCCGCAGCTGGCAAGCCATCAATGCGAGGCAGGAACACTCCAGACTGTGGGAAGGAAACAATTCCAGACTGTAAGAAGAAAGATTGCGGGCGTTCATTGAAAGAATTGGGATATAAAGACTTTATACACAGCTCAGACAAGATGTGAACATCAGGAAGTTCATCCAGCATTGGCTCCCTGCTGGAATGGCACCACAGCGGGACAGACCCCGTCCCTCTGGCACAGGGCTCCATCAGCAAAAGTTATCCTTGGAAAGGCAGCAAAGGGACTTTCACAGGTGCACTTTGTTGGGACTCGTGCAAGAAATCATGGAATCATTACGTCCAAGATCATCGAGTCCTAGCTGTGCCCAATCGCCAATTTGTCCCCAGCCCAGAGCACTGAGTGCCACGTCCAGGCCTTCCTTGGACTGTCCTTCATCACCTGAGTGCGGGCTTCCCTCTCCTCACAGAGAAAAAGATTTTCCAGCTGCTCAAGCTACATGTCCACACTGTAATTTAAATATGGGACTATGACCCTTCCCCACTGTGGCTGTTCCTGATTCCCCTATGCTTTGCAGCAGTTTTTGGCATGTCCAAGGCTGTTGGTGCTGTTCTCCCACTTCTGTGCTCAAGCTGCTTCCAGACCACCCCAGACAGGCACGAGGGAAGGAGTTACAGGCATGGGAACTGCATGGCCTTGCAAAACAAACAAACAAAACCCATAAAACCCCCCAAACACCCCAATCAACTCAAGACAAACAAACAAAAATCCCAAAACACCAGAGAGAAAATATAATTGGCTTTGAAACCTCTCCAAAAACCTTATCAGCGGGGCAAATGGGGGGTCAAACCATGGTGGTGTGTGAACAGCCTGGCTGACCCAAGGATTGGTTGGGGAGGGCCCAGCAGTATTTGGGGAGGATGGTTTGCAGGGAAATGAGGTATTTAAAAAAAACAAAACCAAGATGGAAATAAAAACAAAGCGAGAATTTTTTCACCCCTTTAGAGCAGAAGGTTTCTTGTCCCAGAGCTTTCTCTGCCCTTTCGTTACAGAAAATGTCTGCCCTCAACACAAAATGTTTCCCTGCATCAAGAAGGGATTATTTTTTACCTCTTCCCTTTCCATCCATCATTTACAATGTTCTGAAGCAATTTACCAACTCCACCTTAACTCTCTGGCATGAAAGTAAGAGAAGCAGCTACAGAAATGTTTATTTTCCATTTTTCCATGAGGCATTTCCCGACCTGCTCCGAGCTACCCCGACTGACCTGCCCCTGCTGCCAGCACAGGGAGCAGCTCCTCTGGCTCAGCCCTCAAGCCAAGGATCCCACCTTGGAGGTTGTTGGAAAGCTCTGCCCACCCTCCTTAAACCTGGGCTCTGCCGCAGCTCTTTCAGAGCCCCTGGAGTCATGGAATGTGTCTGAATTAATATACTGGGATCTGCTTTCCTCAGCGAGGCACGTCACTTCCACTGAAGGCAGGGAGCACATCAATCAGTGTAAAAATAATAAAAAAACCAATCCTGTACAGATCTGAGTCTTTAATTCAGCAGGACTGGGCGAATGAACACCAAACCCACTCTCAGGCACATCCCAGTGCTGCTCTTGGGGTGAAAATCAGGGAAGTTGGAGTTGAGACCAACTGTTTGCTCAGAAGCTGTTCTTAACGAGACAAAACAAAATGAGGGGGAAGAGCTGCTGTTTCCAAAGCTGACCCAAACAGGAGCAAGTTGGGGGATCTTCTCACTCTCTACAACTCCCTGAAAGTTGCGGCCAGGTTGGGGTCGGGCTCTTCCCCCAGGTAACAGTGACAGGACAAGGGGAAACAGCCTCAAGTTGCACCAGGAGAGGTTCAGGTTGGATATTAGGTAAAATTTCTTCCCTAATATTGGAAGGGGCTGCCCAGGGCAGTGGTGAAGTCCCCATACTTGGAGGTTTTCAAAAACAAGCACATGTGGCATTGCGTGGTTTGGTTTAGTGGGCATGGGGTGTCCCATCAAAGGATGGACTCCAGGATCTTGGAGGTCTTTCCCAGCCTTTATGATTCTGTGATAGGACATCTCCAGTTCTCCAGAGTCCAGTGGAAGAGAGGAGACATTTCGCAGGGTTCTGTGTCCCAGGTCACCACAGGAAAGGTTTGGGTCGCTCAGCTGCTTTGGAAATTTGCCTCGAGACTTCTAAACAAGCAGCCAAGCCAGCACAAAATAAAGATTTATATATATTTATATAAAATCATAGAATCCGAGAATGTTTTGAGTTGGAAGGGACTTTCCAGGTCCAACCCCTGCCTTGGGCAGGGACACCTTCCACTAGCCCAGGAGCCCAGGTTGCTCCATGCCCTGTCCAACCTGGCCTTGGACACTTCCAGGGATGGGCAAAACTATCCAGTTGACCAAGACTTCCTGCAGTACCTCTCCACACTGGTTGGATCCCCATAGGATCCCCCCTCCAGTTGCTCCTGGGGCCAGCCAGACCCCTTGGGTGAGCCACTTAATTTCTTCTCACAGAAAGAAATCCATAAAAAGTCAAAATTTCTCTGAGAAAAAAAAGCAAAAAAAAAAAAAAGTCAGTTTTGACACTACTTTCATTTAAAGAACTTCTTTCCCTTTTACAAAGGAAGAGTGCTTTAAAAATGTCAAAACATTGGATTTATTTATTTATTTATTTGGAGCAAAATGACATTTCACTTGGAAATGTCAGTTAATTTTCAGCTTTGAAAGTTTTACAAGATGAAGCAGTCAAACTGATTTTTCTGACAATACCAAGACAATTTCAATGAACTTGACTGGAACATGTTTTGGGAGGGAAGTGCAGGGCTTGAAGAGCAAAAAAAAATTAAAAAAAAAAAAAAAATCAGTGCTCTTCCAAACCTTTAGAACAACAACAGGGAATGGAAAATATCATTTGAATCCTCAGAAAGCAGTGAGGAAAATTGCCAGCTCAAGTGCTTTATGCCCTGTCGGTATTTACAAGTTCTACTTGAAGCAATTAAACTTCCTGAATGGATTTGGGTGATTGCTCAGAATAGAAAGTTAATGCTGCTCCTCCAATTCTCCTCGCCTCCTTGATCCGAGGAGAGGCGGGAGGAGAAGTCACTGGAGAAGGAGGTTCATGGAATGAACACTCCTGGCTCACTGCATCTCCAGCCCCGGCTCTCCTGGAGCTGCCGGGACCCAGTGTGGACAGGCATGTTCCCCTCACCTTGATGCCACTCCAGCTGAGACCTCCTGTCCATGGGAGCTCACCAGCTGGAAAAGTTGGGAACTGTTGTTGATCCGTGTGTTTCTCACTGTTAAATTGCAGGGAAAACAACCAGGGGAGCCCAAAGTGTTGCTGCTCCCAGCCCTGAACCTTGGATCCAGCGTGGAAGTGGTGAAGAGGTTGGAAAGGAAGGATGGAGACGACCTTCACCTCTCCAGGTCACTGGCCCAACTCTTGGCAGAGCATAGGTTGGACATCAGGAAGGATTTCTTCATGGAAAGGGTTGCCAGGCATGGGAAGGGGCGGCCCAGGGTGGTGTCACTGTCCCTGGAGGTGTTCAGTCAGTGCCACGGGCTGGGTCACAAGGGAGTGTTTGGTCACACGGTGGACTCCATGACCTTGGAGGTGTTTTCCAACCTTAACAATTCTCCGATAGAACAACAGAACGTGGAATGGTTTGGGTTGGAAGGGACCTTGAAGATCATCTCGTTCCGACCCCACTGCCAGTGACAACAAGCGAAGCTCTCCCACATCCATGGGGGAATTTAGTGGACAATGGAGTACAAAGTGAGCACGTGGCTTCCCTTGGCAGCTGAACCATTCACCAAGAGTTTGGAGTTCAATACCCTCCATGAGCAAATCCCGAACTGATAAATGTTTACCACCGACCTCTTTTTTGGGGGATAACACCAAGTCCTGGGAGGGGCACAGTCTGTGTCTGTGGTAGTGGGAATGAGCAACTCCATGGGCAGATCCGTGTCCCCTCCAGATGCCCAGTCCTTGGGACACCCAAACACAACTCCAGCCAACAGGACAGACTCGCCCTCTACCCTGTTCTTCTGTTGGAAAAAGTCCAGAGAAAGCCATGGAGCTGCTCTGAGGGCTGCAGCCCCTCTGCTCTGGAGCCAGGCTGGGAGAGCTGGGAGTTCACCAGGGAGAAGAGTTCACCTGGAGAAGAGAAGGCTCTGGGAAGACCTTAGAGACCCTTCCAGTGCCCAAAGGGGCTCCAGGAGAGCTGGAGAGGGACTTGGGACAAGGAATGGAGGGACAGGACAAGGGGGAATGGCTTCCCCCTGCCAGAGGGCAGGGTTAGATGGGATATTGGGAAGGAATTGTTGCCTCTGAGGGTGGAGAGGCCCTGGCCCAGGGTGCCCAGACCAGCTGTGGCTGCCCCATCCCTGGAAGTGTCCAAGGCTGGGTTGGATGGGGCTTGGAGCAACCCGGGATGGGGGAAGGTGTCCCTGTCCATGTCAGGGGGTGGAAAGGGATGAGCCTTAAGGTCCCTTCAAACCCAGATGATTCTGGAATTCTGTGATTTCTGTGAGCAAAATCCCTCTTTCAAACAGGGTTTGTGCTGCAGCAAAGAACTTCCCTGGCCTGTTCTGAACTCCCATCGATTTTGAGCACAGAACAGTTTTGCTTAAGGACTCGCTGAAGATATTTCTGCCAGGGCAAGTCCTTCAGCGCACTGTCCATGACCTGCAGGGGATCATGATGTGGACACTGGCACAGGAATGAGACATTGCTGTAAAGTTTGACCCCAGATCAAAGCCAGGCACAGGCTCCAGCTCTTCGTAGCTCCAGCCGCTCTCCTGCATTCTCAGCTGCAATCCCAACACCTCCAAAGCCACGGAAGTGCCACACGCAATAATCGCCCGCTGGAAATTTAAAGCCAGCAAGCTTTGTCAATGAATAAGTGTTCCAAAACAGTAAATTAATAAATTCCCCGCAATCCATAATAGATACATCTTTGTTCAGCCACAATGCTTTGATATAAATTGTAGCTTTTTAGGACTGCACTGTCAGAAGCGTAATATATCACCCGAGAGTGGATCCGAGTTCAAAAGTACATATAATAATATAATTAAGATAGCTTGACAAGAATGTATTTTAAAAGTATAAAATACCTGCAGGTATAATGGCTTCATAAAGTCTGTCAGATTTACTTCTGCTGTGAAGAAATTTAAAATGTTTTACTCTAATGCAATGCAAATTAAGCCGAGGATATTCATATAACGCAATCCTGAAAAAAATATTGGGTGGAGAGAGAGAAGAATCAGAAGTCAAGAGCAGAGCAAACAAGGTGTTGAGCTTTCCAGGCAACTGGGCTGCTCCGTGGAACAGCCAGGAGCCACCAGAGCCGTGGTGGATGCATCCCTCTCCCAGCGGCGGGGCGGAGGCGAGGCACACGGATGAGCTCCCTTCCCGGTTTGTGTGGTTATCCCAGATTCCTCACCTCCCATTTCTGCACTGATGTGCTTTATACAATCATTTGTGAGTGGAAAGTGATTTTCTTCTTTTTTTTCATTGCTCTTCCCTTGCTGTGCTGAAAGCTTAAAATAACAGGAATGTTCGAGGGGGAAGGAGTGCACGAGGGTGGGAACCAAATCCAGCCTCGCCGAAGTTTTTTTATTGGGCATTTCCTCTCCAGGGCCAGGTTGGGATTCAGCCTTGAGCACCTTCAGGGCACCCCACACCCCCTGCCCCACACCAGCCCCTGCCCCAAGCACCTTCCAAGCAGAGTAAATATTTGCCTGTTTCCAGGAAGAGAAGCCATTAAGAAATCAATAGCAGAATGTTAATAAAATACTTTTCAGTTCTCAGTTTCCTTGGCTCCAATGGCTGTACTTGAATTTAACTCTGACAGCTCTGCTGAGACACACAAATACCTCTGACAGCACAGGCAGGGAGGGACTTTTCCCCTCCCTCGCTTCATGTGTGGGGTTTTTTTAGGCAGTGTGAGTTAATCTCCTTTCTGACAGGAGGACACTGCGTGCAAAGGCCACCCTGTGCAGCAGGTGAGACTTGGCTTCTCTCCTCCTCCATCACCTTGGCTTTGTGCCTCAGTTTCCCCATCCAAACAACACGGGCTGCTCTCCTTGCAGACCCTTGGACAGATCTATTCTAAGCAGGACTCTTGTGGGGTCTTCCTTCCCAAGCAACAAAACTCCTTTACTGGGGCTTTCATTCAGTTTCCCGTTTCAAAGAAAAAAAAAGAATCTTTTTAAGGTTTAATAAAGTGCCTGAGGACATTCGGGTTTTTTTTTTCCCCCTTCTGTTCCCTACTGAAAACAGCTTTAACGTTCAGTAACCAGTTCCAAGAGGTGGGCTCCAAGAACGCAAGACATGAAATATTAAGAAGTTTGCAAGCAACAGCAACACCTACAAGGGTGGAACAGCCCCACTTTTAGCAATATTTAGAACAAATCTGAGCCTAAATAATTTTTTTAAGCTGGGAAGAAAGACAGGGAGGGTGGCAATGAACCAGGCACCCAACACAAAAAGCCAACAGTCCCTCACTGGACCAGCGCTCTTCCTCATCCTGTTTTATCCCCATCCTGCCTTCTCTTGCTCCCAAAAAAAGAAAATTAGAGTCAAAAAATCCAAAAGCAAAGCAGTGACAGCTAGGGAGGGACCGGGCCCGTCCCTGCGACAGGTGGCAAAGTGCTGGGCTGCAATTGCTGCTGTTAAGTCGCGAGAAAACAAAGATGTCAAGAGTCTACGGGGAGAGCTGCGAGGACGCAAATCAAGATCCATTTCCCGGTGCCTGTGCCAGGTGGAAAAGGGAAGTGTGAGCTGATTAAATCCGTGCTGGCGTCAGATGGGGAGAGGGCTCCTTCCATCTGTTTGCTCGCCAGCGATTCCCCGGGCTGGCGGCTCCGAGGGAGCTCACTCTGGCAGCCACAGGTGAGCAGAGCCCAGCCTGGAGCTGCCTGTCCGTGCCCAGCCCTTCCTGCCCGGTGCAAACTGCTCCTGGCTGGTGAATCCAGGGATGGAGGGAGAGAACAGCGCTTGGATCCAGCTCACCCGCTGATCCCTGCATCCCTGTGCCTCCAGCTGGCCACGGGATGGCTGCTCCCCTGAGTTCCGCAAGCCACACCCAGCAAGGACTTCCACGTCCAGAAATGCTGGGTCCTTCCCTGAATGCTGCCAAGTGTTCCCATTTCCATCTGCAAAGCAGGAAGAACAGGGATGCTCCCCCCCAACTGCAGGGAGGTTCAGTACAGGTCTGTGAGCTGCTGATATCGGACAATCATGGAATGGCTGGCGTGGGAAGGGATCATAAAGCTCATCCAGTTCCACCCTCTGCCGTGGGCAGGGACACCTTCCACCAGCCCAGGTTGCTCCAAGCCCCATCCCACCTGGCCTTGGACACTTCCAGGGATGGGGCAGCCACAGCTTCTCCGGGCAGCCTGTGCCAGGGCCTCCCCATCCTCACAGGGAACAATTCCTTCCCAATATTCCATCTATCCCTGCTCTCTGGCAGTGGGAAGCCATTCCTCCTCTTCCTGTCATTCCATGCCCTTGTAAATGGTCTCTCTCCATCCTTCTTGTCGGCTCCTTCAGGCACTGGGAGGATGGTAAAGGGGCTTGAAGAGGTCCATGCTCCTAAAAACCGATGGCTTTTGTCTTTTATGGCTTTACTCCACACTTTCTCTGTAGTTTGCCCACGGCAAAGATCTCCTCATGTCCTGGACAACACCCTGACCTCTCTATTTCAGGCAAATTATTTATTGTGTCCTTCTCTAGCCAATAATTCTTCTGGGACTGCAGGGCCACACTCCAGCCCCTCCAAGCTTGTTGGTGTCCAGCACCTCACCAGCCCCACTGAGTTTATCCTCTGCTCTCACCAGATCTGCAGATTCAGGGGATTCTGGAAGAAACTTCCAGGTTTCTGGGAGCGATCCAGCTCCAGCTCTGCTGTGCACACATCACACTTCATCCTTTCGCTGATTTTCTCAGTTTTACAGCCACCTCAGGTGGCTTTTTTAAAATCAAATAACCACAACACTCCGGAAGTCAATGCTTTATCAACAGACTAAAAAGACTTTTTGCATCCAGGGGGTTTTTCTGCTGCATGCTCAGTCTGACAGCACTTTCTACGAGGGCTAATGCTAAAAAAATAATAAAATGCTTTCCTCTATTTCAGCTTTTATTGGCAATCCATTCTCATTAAGCCAAACACATTTGTCTTCATAACGTGTACTTCACAATTACAATATCAAAGGGTTTGTATCTACATAATAAAAATGATCTATAGAATAATACAAGGGGAAAACATCGTAACATAATGTTGTTATTAATGAATCCAACGGGACGTGGGAGAGTGATACTCCCATGGGTACCTCCACCTCCCCTGGCACAGCTCCAGCCATTCCCTGGGTCCTGTCCCTGTCACAGGGAGCAGAGACTGGACCTGCCCCTCGGGAGGAGCTGCAGCCCCCGCTGAGCTCTGCCCTCAGCCTGCTCTGCTCCAGCTGAACACACCAAGTGCCCTCAGCCCCTCCTCCTGTGGCCCCTCCTTTGGACCCATCCCCGTGTCCCTCCTTTGGACACTCTCCAGCAGTTTTAGATCTTTCTTTTATTGTAGAACCCCAAACTGCCCCCAGCACTGGAGGTGAGGCCACCCGAGTGCAGAGCAGAGAGGGACAATCCCCTCCCCGGCCTGATGTCCCCCGGACACAGTGGCCCTTTGGGCTGCCAGGGCACTGCTGACTCATGTCCAGCTTGCCCTCGTCCAGGACCCCCAGATCCCTTTCTGCTTTCCTGAAAAACCCCCTTGCTGCTCTGCGGGAGCTCTGGGTCACAGTCAGCCACCTGACGAGCACATTTTAGGGGCACAAATCCGAAATTCAGGAGCAGGGGCTGGCACAGCCCCCGTGCCCAGGTGGGTGCCTGTCCCCAGCAGCGCCCAGCACAAGGATCTGCTCTCCCGGAGGCAACTCAGACACCGGGAAAAGCTTTTCAACACTCAACCTCTTTAATTCCTTTGTGTCTCCCAGACAGGATTCAGCGGAGCACCAAGTGGGTTGATTAAGCCACATTGTACGAGATTACAAAGAACAAGGATAAATAGAAGGGGGAGGTTCCCGCAGTCGGCAAAGACATTTTGGTCCACAGAAGTGGGGGAGGAGGAAATAACCCCTGAGCAAGAAGGCAGGAAGGCAGAGCTCGTCTGCAGTAAACAGGGAGAGACTGCAGAGTCTCAGAGCAAGGGGGATGACATTCCAGAGGCACTTAGCAAGCAAAAATCATCATAAATAAAAATAATAATAGCAGCGTCGTTATTAGCAACAATTAATATTTTTAATAATAGCAGCAGTATAAAAATGGAGAGGGGAAAAAAGGCGGAACATGAGATTTAATTCAAAATTTGTGGGTTTTGCCCAAACCTCTGCAGTTGCAAGTGCCCGAGGTGGCAGCACAAGAGCATTCCCTTGTCTGACCCAGGCCTGAGCCCCTTGGCTCGATATCCACAGAGCCAAACACACAAAAAGGGAGCTGAGCCTCTGAACCAAACTTCGTCATGTGGGAGATGTCCTCCCATTTGTTTCCCACCGAAGTGAGAAGGCAGATTTTGTATAAAAGGGCACATTATTGACTATCATTGGCAGCTCCTCACAAACTCCAGGAGTTTAACCAAGATCCATGGCTGTCGGCAGCAGAACGCAGCTACACACAGGGGCTGTGATTTTTTTTCTGAGGCAGCAAAAATAATGATGCTCACAAATGCAAAAAACCCCACCCAATACCATCAACATTCCAGAAACAGTCCCTAACTGGGAAAAAAAAAACCAACAAAACCCTGGGAGATTAGGCAGGCAAGGCAGTGACAGCAATTCTTCTCAATAACTTTGACATGCTGCTTGTCGTCTTGTTTTTTCTCCTTTTCCTTCTTCAAACAGACCAACACAAACAGCATCTGAAAACAGCCATTTCAAACCAGGAACTGGAATTTTGGACATCAATGATGTCAAACCGCAGCGATCTGGTGCTTACAAATCAGCTCTTGCCTCGTGACAAGAGAAAAGTGATTTTTGCCTACAAGGTGCTTGTCGAGGGAAGCGCGGAGCGGCTGCGGCTCCCTCCTCGCTGGCTCTCACGCATGGGAGAGCAGCAAATATCCCACAGAGATCAGGGAAAGGTTCTTCCCACAGAGGTGGTGGGCACTGACCAGGCTCCCCAGGGAATGGTCCCGGCCCCAAGGCCGCCAGAGCTCCAGGAGCGTTTGGACAACGCTCCCAGGGATGCAGAGGGTGGGATTGTTGGGGTGTCTGTGCAGGGCCTGGAGTTGGATCAATGATCCTGTGGGTCCCTTCCAGCTCAAGATATTCCATGGTTTGATGAAAGTGAAGTGTGTTGCTCATCACCAACAGTCCAGGCGAGGGAGAAACTCGGCATCCAAACTCTCTGCTTGGGAACACCACTCGGGAGCTGCGTGCTTTTCACCATATTCATTTTACTGAAAGGGGAAATTTATATAAATAGTCCTCCCTCCCAAATTCTGTTTGTAATCTCGGTGAATAACTATTGCTTTAGGAGGGTAGAACTGCTGACTCCTTTATTTCTGAAAAATGTATTAGAAAACCTTCTCTTTATAAGAAAAAATGAGAAAAACAAAATCAATAGAGTATGAAGGAGCATGAAAAATGCATTTTAGAGTCTCCTTTTTTTTTTTTTTTTTGGTCCAACGTTGCTTTTCTGTAAAGCTTCTGCAGAAACACACATTTAAATGTAAATGTTCTGAAAGCAAATGGGTAAGGACGGAAAAGATGAAGAGGAATCTTGAGCCACTTGCAACAGCTCCTTGGGATAAGTAATGCAATAAACAGTGACAGGACAGGGTGGCACATGGGACTTCCCCCGGCTGTTCCTACGTCAGTGTGGAGCTGCTCTTGTGGAAGAAAACAGCCAGGCTCTGCTGCTGCCCAAATCCCAGAATCACAGAGTCAGACCCTGGTTTGGGTTTGAAGGGACCTTAAAGCTCATCCAGTTCCACCCTCTGCCATGGGCAGGGACACCTTCCACTAGCCCAGGTTGCTCCAAGCCCCGTCCAACCTGGCCTTGGACACTTCCAGGGATGGGGCAGCCACAGCTTCTCTGGGCAACCTGGGCCAGGGCCTCCCCACCCTCACAGGGAACAATTCCTTCCCAATATCCCATCTATCCCTGCCCTCTGGCACTCGGAAGCCATTCCCCCTTGTCCTGTCCCTCCATCCCTTGTCCCAAGTCCCTCTCCAGCTCTCCTGGATCCCCTTTAGGCACTGGAAGGGGCTCTGAGGTCTCCCTCAGACCTTCTCTTCTCCAGGTGAGCACCCCCAGCCCTCCCAGCCTGGCTCCATAGCAGAGGGCCTCCAGCCCTTGAAGCATCTCCATGGCCTCCTCTGGACTCGCTCCAGCAGCTCCATGTCCTTCCTGAGCTGGGGTCCAGGGCTGGACACAGCTCTGTAGGTGGGGTCCCATCTGAGAGAATCAAATCCCTCAGCTCCTCACAGCTCAAGGCTCTGTGTTTGGGGACAACACTGCAAAACTTCTGGACAAAGCAGAAGCTCAGGGCTCATTGGGATGGAAAGGAATAAAACCCAGGGAGCCATTCCCCACAATAGGCAAGAGAGCAGAAGGTCAAACACAACCACAAAAGGACCCCTCTGTGCTGTAATTCATAGAATACCCTGAGTTGGAAAGGGACCCTCGAAGGATCATCGAGTCCAACTCCTGGGCCTGCACAGGACAATCCCAAAAATCCCACCATGTTCCTGAGAGTTGTCCAAACTCCTCTGGCTGAACTTCACTTGCTCAGACAGTTTTTGTCCTTGGACAGGGCAGGTCAGAGTCTGGCATCTCCCCCCACCCCCAGGACCAATCCAGTGCCTCCCCACCCCTGGCAACACACGATCCCTGAGCATCTCCCAGGGTCACTCCTCCAGCCTTTCCAGCTCTCATTAGCAGTGAGGCGAGGGAATTAACCCCCCCAGCTGCTCGGAAGGTATAATACCAGCTCTAATTTCATAGACACCGTATATAGGCCACAAGCCTATAATCACAGTAATACAGATGTTAGATACAGATGTTCCCAGCACCAGCCTGGGCGCATCCTGTTAGCGCAGTGACTCGGTCTGGTGCTAAAGCTGAGCTAATACCAAGCTCCTGAGAGGATTAACAGACATTAATGTTGCATTATCCAACCATTAAACACACTTGGGATTGCACCAGCCGGCCCTAATATTTCCCATGGCACCGGTCATTCCCAGCAAGGTCAGGGATGCTGAGCTCCTGGCTGGCACACAGCACGCAACGAGCTGCTCCTGAGCAGCAATCCACACCCCATCCATGCTGGCATCTCCTGGAGAAAGGAATCCCAACCCCAGGAGGTGCTGGCTTGTTTCTGTAGTGCCAGACCCCTCTGTTAGAGCCGGCACCGGTCCCAGGGAGAAAAGGGAATTGTTTTTTTAGGAAAAGCCAACGTGCTCAGGTGGTGGTGGCTCTGAGGTTGGCACAGTTCCTGTCCCACCTGGCAGCGACGGGCTCAGACTGAGACGATGAGAGGAAATGGCCTCAAGTTGTGCCAGGAGAGGTTTAGATTGGATATCAGGAAGAATTTCTTCGTGGAAAGGAATGTGAAGCACTGGAACTGACTGCACAGGGAAGTGGTGGAGCTACTATCCCATGGAAGTGTTCAAAAAACACATGGATGTGGCACCTGGAGACATGGGTTAGTGGTGAACATGGTGGTGGGGTTGGTCAATGGTTGGGCTCGATGATCTCAAAGGTCTTTTCCAACCTTAGATTCTGTGATTCCCTGCCCCCCTTGGAGGAGAAGTGTTAGAGATCATTCCCTTCACATCTCCAGGAGAAAGCGGAGAAAACGTGTTCCTGCAGAAGAAAGGGGGACATTTTCCTTTGGAAACAGAACCCCTGATAAGGGCAGAGGAGAGCAGATGGGAAGAAGTGACTGTTAAGGCCATGCCTCGCTCATTTTCCTCATTGCTACAGTAAGAGAGAAGAGGCATCCCACAGGATTTATCTGTAAGGCTCCTCTCATGAACATTCCAGAGAATTATTCCCCACTCCAGAAGCAGCCCCAGACCAACCACCTTGCAGTGCACGAGCCTCCCCATCTCCCCAGTACCACAGAAACCTTGTACTGTGAGAACTGAACCACGCAGAGCAAATGTTCAGCACTTCACCTGCTGCTAGGAAATACCAGGGCTCAGTCCCATCAGAACTGGGGACACGACATAAAACTTGTAATTGCAGAGCCCAAACGAGCACTGCTGTAGCAAAAGGAATAAAATCCCATCAGCCAGCAGTGGAAACAGGCTCGGATTATCCCGGTTCCCCAGGCAGGAGGAATGTGCCTTGGCCAGCACAGAACACCTTAAATAAAAGAACCTGAAACACTCCATGGCCACCAATTGTCTCATTGACCACTTCACCTGGTTTATCATCATACACTGCTTTTCCCTTCTACCTTTATTCAGCTCTTCCAGCATCTCTCTCGCAAGATTTATTGACTGAACATCAATGAGATTTTCTCTTCCTTACTTGGCTCTGAAGGAAAGGGGAGGAAAAAAAAAAACCCTCTTGAAATTATTTGTATTCTTCCATATAATACCTCTTTCAGAGACCCATCAGAAAAGTCCTTTACAAGCGAGGAAATAGCCAATATTTTAGAATCTGCAGCGAGGCGCTTCAGCTAAGCTCACTTTATTGTAAAATTAGATGTCATTGTGAGAAGTACCCATATAAATACAAGTGCAAAGGGCCCTTCTGCTAATGCAGGAGCCGGGGTAACAATGTGCTATTTCTACCTGTCTGCAGAAAACTTCCCTTGATAGCTTCTCCCATATAATACACAGCATATTTACATCAAGCATTAAATAAATATTATGCAAAGAGTAACCGCGCTCTAATATCCAAGTGTATTTATGGAAAGCTAAATTATATCGCCGAGTTTATTTTAGCCCTAGAAAGCCCCGTGGGGAAAAGATATTGTGCATCTTAAAAGGTAAATGTAAGCTCTTCAAGAGAAAGGAGCCTTTACTGGAAGCAGCACATTGTACCTGGGTAAATCTTGGAGCAATTACACAGCAAAGTTTTCTTTGATGAGGCAGAGATGTGATGACATGTAATTACTTTTTCAATGCTGCACTGTGTGTTTATCAAAATGTTAATGCAAGCATAATAACAGGCTGTATGTTTGTGCCGAGAATGTCAGAGCCTCCAGACGTCAATCACATCTGAAAATAAAATTGCAAATAAGTGGGAAGGCTTGATGGCACGAGTGACAGCACGGTCCTCGGGCGCTGACAGGCACCAGCTCCCTCTCCCTCGGCACTCTGTGGCTGTAATGCACCTAATGGAACAGAGATTCCTTTTATTAACCCAAATGGAATACGCTGGCTCCAAAGTGAGCTAAACCATGCACGGCCATGGACGGAGGCAGTGCTAATGAGCACTTCTGTAGGCAGAGTTTGATGGGCTCCTAATTTCCGCTGTCCCTCTTGTTCCGCGCGGACCCGCACAGGCATCGCTGGGCTCCTGCTGCTGCAGAAACAGCCCGGAGCAGCTGCATTCCCAGGTGAGATGGAGGATTGGAGCCTGGATTGTGGGCCCACAGCATCCCGAGAGCCCACAGCTCCTGCCGCAGCTTCCCTGGGGCACTGCAGGCACCAGCTCCAGGACACAGTCACAGAATCATGGAACACTTTGGTTGGGAAGGGACCTTAAAGCCCATCTCGTTCCACCCCCGTGCCATGGGCAGGGGCACCTTCCACTACGCCAGGTTGTTCCAATCCTCTGTCCTTGGACACTTCCAGAGATGGGGAGTCCACAACCACTCTGGGCCCTGTGTCTCACCACCTTTACAGTAACAAATTTCTGCCTCATATCTTATCTAAACCTGCACCTCCAGCTTTTCTTTCTTTTAATTGTCTTAGCTCCTATCAAAAATTAGTTCCTATTTTTTTTTTTCACCATAATAAGACAAAACCACGGCTGGAATGCTTTTATTAGTTAAAAGGTGCAACACCTGGATTTCCAGCTCTCACACACTCAAAACCATTCCAGGTGTCCAAGCATGTGCTGGAGGGAGAGCCAGGCACTCCTTGGAGCACCAGGAGGATAATCAGCGGGGTGAGTGGGCAGAGAGCTTTGGGAAAACACGCTAATAAAAAGAGTGGAAATAAATCCAGGATGGGGAGAATGCTACTTGGCCTTCCCAAAGCTCCCTGCCCAGGGAAAACAGCAATCTTGGAGAGCAGAGCGGCAGCATTTGGGTCCAAACATCTTGAAGGCGGTCTGAGCATCTTGGAAATACAGCTGACAGTTGCTTGGCAACCGCGGTTACAGAAAGATTTTCCAAGCAAGCAGCAGGCTGAGGGAAGTTCAGCAGCACAGGCAGTCAATAATCCCAGTTTGCGGCGGGTAAGAGGAGCGAGAGGGGAATTTCTAACGACCCCTGCCCCAAAGTAGCTCAGACACCTCCTGGGGATACATGTGAGGCTGTTTGATCAGGAGCAAGAAGAGAGAGTTGTTGGGACAAGGCAGCGATGGGCAAGTCGTGTCTGTCTTTCCAAGAGGGCCCCAAGAGAACCTGGAGTCGGGATGGGACGCCAAAGAGGAGGTTATTTGCCCTGAGAACCTCCTTCCCTACCTGGCTCTGGCTCAGTACAGTCAGGAATTTTGGATTTCAAGGCTTTGCACATCACAAAGACCATGAGCAAAAGCAGCATTTCAGGAGCAGGAGGATCCATGACAGCTTCTGCCTTTCAGGAGGGATGGAAGAGCCAGTTGTCAAAAGGAAAGCACCAACGAGCTCTGTAACAAAGGCAGGCAGCACTACTGAAACCATCAAAACACCCAACGGGACTCACTTGAGCAAATACACTGAAAAAAGAGGGAGGCGGTAGCAAAGCTCACGTATTTTTCATGGTAAGCGCCTTAATCCTCAACAAAAGAAAATAGGGAATAACCACTTGTTGAGGGAAGACGTGCCACGTGCTGAGTCCAGGCTGGACAAAGCACTGAAACACTGGTTTCATTTATCCTTCCAGCGCGGTGACAAAATTGCTTAGCAGAAAATTATTGCCTTCAGAGGGCTGCTGGTGATGGCTGACTGAGCTGATGATGTGGAAATCGCACCTCAGATCAGTATTAAAAAAACCCACCAGAATGGAATAATAATAATAAAAAACCTCAAACTGGCTTTTCCTCTCTCCCCTCACTCGTTCCTCCTCCCCATTCCAAGAGTGATTGGCCACAGCCCTTCAGCAGATCCCTGCACTAATGCCTGGGATACTTAACCTTTGTATTTGTCACTCAGGAGCTGAAAAATTGATCCTAATTTTTTTGGGTTTTTTTTTTTTTTTTAGAGTAGCTTTGGGAGCTGCCAGCGAGCTGAGTGTCATTTGGACACTGACATGAAACTTGGAGCGCTGCAAGAATTCACTGGGGCCTTGCAAGGGACGTCATCATCATCATCATCATCATCATCATCATCTTCACCACCACCTTGGGAGCATCCGATTTAATGTTTGGAATCCTGCTTAATTGGCTCCTCGCGAGTCGAGCCTGCAGCATGACAGCCTCACCACCCCGACTGAAAATAAAGGATGGAGCTTTTCAAACGAGGTCTTGCAGGCGCCTCTGGGAAGCCGCAGCCAGCGAGAGGCATCTGAGATGTGCCTGACAAGGCAAGATCTCGCCTCCCTCCTAGCGAGCGCCTCACAATGCAAGATGGATTTATATTTTGGTGCTGCTCTCCGAAGCAGGTGTTAGATAATTCAGTAATTAGTATGCACATCTAACTTCATTGCAGCCTCTGTTGATCTCTCAATTAGAGTTAGCTGGGTCCTCTGAAGTTTGCAGTAGTTAATTAGAGCATTATTGAACCGCCAGGCTCCGCGGGAGAGCTCTGCCGGCAGCTGCCGGCGCCGACCCACACGGCCCCGGCCCCCTCGTGTCCGGCTGGAGGAGTGGGAATTCTGACCCACGCCGCTGTGGGTATCCCCTGCCACAACCAGCCGCACCAGGGGGGTGGAGCTACATGAGCCTTAAGGTCGCTTCCAACCCAAACCAAGCAGATTTCTATGGGATGACCTGAAAAGCTCTGGTTTGCTGCCATTAATATTTGGGGGGGAAAATGGGGTGAAAGCAAAAAAAAATGATCTGGCACCAGTGGGACCAACAGGGAATAAAAAAACCCCATCTTACACCTTTAAGGGCAAAACTCAGACCCAACAGGGCAGGGAGCACAGAGAGGGGGAGCTTAACAGTGGGACACAACACAAAAAGAAGTTCAAAAACATGGACAACACACAAGTGAACTGTTTTCACAGACTCATGGAATCCCAGACTGGTTTGGGTGGGAAGGGACATTGGAAGACCATCTTGTGCTTCTCCCTGCCATGGGCAGGGACACCTTCCACCAGCTCAGGTTGCTCCAAGCCCTGTCCAACCTGGCCTTGGACACTTCCAGGGATGGGGCAGCCACAGCTTCTCTGGGCAACCTGGGCCAGGGCCTCCCCACTCCCCACCCAAGAATTCCTTCCCAATATCCCATCTAACCCTGCCCTCTGGCAGTAGGAAGCCTTTCCCCCTTGTCCTGTCCCTCCACTCCCTTTCCAAAGTCCCTCTCCAGCTCTCCTGGACCCCCTTTGGGCACTGGCAGGGGCTCTGAGGTCTCCCTGGAGCCTTCTCTCTTCCAGGCTGAACAGCTCCAGTTTTTGAGCCTCTGAATACCTCAACAAAGCGGAGCCAGCAGTTTGAAACCCAGTTACCCGTAAATAATTGAAGGTGTCATGTCAGCTGCAACACCTGAAACCTGTTTCTGAGAAACTCCTGATAATCACTGAAGTACAGCTTAGCATTTATCCTATAAATATTAGAGAAGGTGTGTGTGTACATCATTTCACATTCCAAAGGCAAGCCTGTTAGCTGAACCGTGGGGAAACCCACGGGAAGAACACACGAAGCACGGAGAGGAGCACGACGCAATGTGATCAAAACCGGGAGGTTTTCAAACGCTTCTCTCAAACACCACCTGATGATTTTCACAAGAGCTTCCTGCAGAACCACGGGCCTGTGGGGACCCAGCAGAACGCATTGTCCAGGTACAAGGTCAATAAACACCCTAAAAGGCAGCGCTCATGGGAATCTCTTGGAAACTCCAGGAATTTCGTTGAGGAGGATTATGGTCTTTGATGCAGAACAGACGCGGGGCCGGAGCAGCGCTGCCAAGTGAGACCCAGAAACCCAGAAAGCAGCAAAACGCAAAGCTTTGAGGCAGCAAAACTCCTGCAAACCTTGAGAAAAGAACCCATGTTTGATGCACATCCCCGACTGAGCTCCGGGGCTGCTTCCCAAATTCCCAGCATCGCCCGGAGGACGTTGCCTGTGGAGAAGCCCCATTAGCATGGACAAAAGGCCCGTGTGGAGCTTTAGGAGCTCCAACACCCGCTATCAGGAGCAAGTTCCTTTCCAGGTGGCTTTATCGCTGACCTCCAGATGGAGGCAAGCTCCATGGCAGGCTCGGAGCAGGGCTCGGGGAGAGGCATAAACAAAAAGCCATGTTTTGAAAAATTAAGGAAGCAATTTAGAAGTGGATAATTAGATCTCCTTTTCGTGCTGCACTGGGAAAATTAAATTACTTTTTTATGAAGGTGTGTGTATCAGCTCTGAGAGTATTGTAGGGAAAGATTATTTTTCTAATATTCCTTCTCC
>VZRJ01009091.1:1097847-1156096 GCA_013397565.1 Ptilonorhynchus violaceus | reverse complement strand
CCCCCCGCCCCAATTCCCCAGCTCTCCGCTCCTCGCGCATCCAAGGAAGTGGCACTTGTAGCCTTCAGCTGTGGCAGGCGTTCATCTCCAATAATTGCGTTTGCTGCATAAATTGCCGGTGACATGGAGAACAAAATTAGTTTAAAATGAACCCAAATGGCAAATCTCAAACAAGTATCAGATGGAAGAACTCATTAATCCTCATTTCAAAATGGGCAGAGCGTCGGGGCGGCCAAGCTGGCCCCAAGCCCGATGGGAGGGTGGCTTCTCTTTGGAGGTGTTGGTGGAGCTGAGTGCTCATCACCACCTTGGAGATGGACCAGACTTTAACAGAGGTTCTGGTTGATGTGAAACTGCTGCCTGTCGAGGCACTGATTTCACTCTGCTCAGAAAAACCCTCCCCACAACCCCTCTATGAAGAAGGAGCAGCTGAGCAGCTCCACCTTGCACTGCCCAACTTCTCAGGAGACAAGAAACTCATCCAAGCCCCTCACGTGGCAGAGCTGCCCATGAACCACATCCCACGCAGGCTCCTTCTGCCTGGCTTCTGCATCCAGCAGCTCCTTGGAGGGAATGCTCCAACCTGATGGGGATGGGCACTCACAGAGTCTCAGAGTTGATAAGGTTCAGAAAGAACTTTAAGAACATCAAATGCGACTGTCAACCCAGCACCACCTCCATGTTCCCCGCTAGACCATGCCCTCATGTGCCACATCCAGGTTTTCTGAACGCTTCCAGGGATGGTGACTTCACACCTGCCCTGGGCAACCTGTGCCAGTGCTTGACAACCCTTTCTGTGGGGAGATTTTTCCCAATATCCAATCTAAACCTGCCCTGGCACAGCTTGAGGCTGTTTCCTCTCTTCCTGTCCCTTGTTCCCTCAGAGCAGAGCCCGACTCCTCTTGGCTGTCCCCTCCTGTCAGGGAGTTGTGGAGAGCCAGAAGGTCTCCCATGAGCCTCCTTTTCTCCAGGTTGAGCTCCTGCTGCTCCCTCAGCTGCTCCTGGTGCTCCAGACTCTTTCCCTTCCCTGGACACTCTCCAGTCCCTCAATGTCCTTGTGAGAGACTCAAAACTGCCCTCAGGACTGGAAGTGCCTCAACAGTGCCCTATATAGAGGGACAATCACTGCCTTGGTCCAGTAGCCACACTGGGGCTGGTACAAGCCAGGTGCCCTTGGCCTCTTGCCTGCCTGGGCACGCCTGGCTCATGTCCAGCCACTGTTGACCAGCACTCCCAGGTTCTTTCCTGCTGGACACTTCCCAGCTCCTCTGGCCCAGCCTGGAGCCCTGTGGGGGATTGGTGTGACCAAGGGCAGGACTTGGCCCTTCAGTTCATCCCTTCCCCTTCGACTCAGATGCACTTTGCTCTCACTCACACAGCTTTTGGTCCTGCCTGGCCCTGGACAGAGATCCTGGAGCATGTCCCCACCGTGTCCGTTCCCCACGCGGGGATGCCGAGCAGCTTTTGCTGACTTTCTTTAATGAGGTTTATTGTTTGCGCTGCATAATTTTCAAAGGCATGTCACCCACTCGGAGATGGCCCTCAGATCTCCAGCTTGGGGAGGGGGGGAGGGTCCTTTGAAGCCGCAGTCATTAATTCAGGAGCTGGTTTCTGCAGTTAGGAGCACACGTGTTTGAAGCACACAGAAGCCACCGTGGAGACATCTGAGAGGTGTCCCATGATACTGCACATTAGACAGAGCCATTATAAAACTGCCAGGCCCGCCGTCCCTCCCTGCTTTGTAACTTCCCTCCAGATATCAAAAAAAAATCGTCTAGAATATCAAAATATCACTGTCTGGCTCTGATGATGATCTTAGGGCTAAAGACCACATGGAACAAAGATTGCACTTTAATTATCAGCAGGGCCATTTCTCCTAACCCAGTTGTTGAAAATAAAACAAAACCAAAACAAACCACAAACAAACAATAAAAAAACCCTCTAAAAACTTCATGCAGGCAGCTGAGAAACTGAACTGTTGTGAAGCTGAGAGGCAAAAGCGTTAAGAAGCCAGGAATTCAGGCAGGCACACTTTTGTTTTTAACATTCCCAGTGGCTTTCCTTGATGTTGGAGCCTCATCCACCCCTTTGCTTGTAGTTACAGTGGAAAGGAAACTGTCCTGGTCACACCAGCTCTGTTCCTGATGCCATCACCCTTGGACTGCTCCTGAACTCCAAGCCTGCCTTCCTGAACCTGTGCTGTTCATCAGCAAGGCAGGATGAGCCCAAAATTATTCTCTTTATTGAATAATTGCTCACCTGTACACATGGAAATACTCAGAGCACAGCCTCCTGCAGAGATTATTCCTTGGTCAACCCATCTCTTATTCTTAGTTTACCCATGGAGCCTGATCTTCCAAAAGTTTTAGCTTTGAGGAGAAGACTAACAGGCACTTGGGGATAAAAGCCTCAGTATTTCTCTTTATTTTTCCTTTATTCTCTCTATGTTCTTTTTATGAGTTGAATCGGGGGAGATTTAGATATTAGGAAAAATTTCTTCACAAAAAGGGTTGTCAAGCACATGCTGCCCAGGGCAATGGTGGAGTCACCAAACTTAGAAGTATTCAAAGACGGGCACTTGAGGACATGGTTTAGTGGTGAACAGAGAATTACAGAATCACTCAGGTTGGAAAAGACCTCCAGGATCATTGAGTCCAACCTATGACCAATCCCCACCTTGTCACCCAGCCCTGAGCACCAAGTGCCACATCCAGGCAATCTCTGGATACCTCCAGGGCTGGGGACTCCAAACCTCCCTGGGCAGCCCCTTCCAGTGCCTGACCCTTTCTAGGAGGAAATTCCTCTTGATGTCCAACCTGAGCCTCCCCTGGTGCAGCCTGAGGCCATTTCCTCTCATCCTGTGCTTGTTTCCTGGGAGCAGAGCCTGACCCCACAGTGGTGGCACTGGGCTGATGGTTGGACTTGATCTTGGAGTTTTTTCCAACCCAAACAATTCTAAGATTCCCTGATTTATTGCTGGCAGCACAGATGAAGGCTCTGACCCCAAATCCACGACTGCAGCCTCATGTGAGGCCCTCAGAGCACCTTTTTGGCAGAGCCACCACCACCAACTCCTGCGGGAGGAATCTCTCCCAGCTCTCCCGCGGTTTCACAGATTCCAGGGGTGGGAACCCCCCTTACAAAGGGCATGGAGAACCCAAGAGTCACAACCCACACACAGAACCCTCCTTAACATTCAGCAAACAACAGGAGCCACATTAACAAGCTGCCAGCGCAGGGAACCAAGCTGCTGCTGCTCATTATGGCAGGAAACTTCTCCCCCCTGTTCCAACACGGGCGCAGCCTCGGCGTCGCTGGCCCCGGTATCACTCAGGCATTTATTTTTATATACCTCAGCAATATGTAGCAATTAGCAGAGGTAACACTAATTAGATGTTACATTGTAATGCAAGTCCCTCTAAACTTAAGTCATAACACACCTCGCTCCTAATGACTGCAAGGTCATTTTGGTATTCCGCGTAATCGCTGGGATGCTAATGAACCGTTTGCTATGCACGGGAACATCGCGGCTTCTCCCTGGGTGCTTCTCACCATTTACCAGTGGACACTTGGTTTAAATTGCTGCTGAGCCTAATGTGGTCTGGAAGAAGCCACCTAAGCACCCCGATTAATTGCAGCTTTTCGGAGCTCCCAAGGAAGCAAGACCCCACGGCAAACCTGCTCCAAGGGCAGGGAAATGCTTGTTTGAAGGGATTAGTTTGAGATTAGGGTGGCGTGAGACTCCAGGAGGCAGAAAACCTGAATTTCCTTTGTGCCTAGTAATGGAAAAAGCTGGAAGACAACAGGCTTACAGCCGGCTTAGTGCTGTTCCTGTGTCTTTTCCATCATCTATGTCCTAATCTCCTTAGGAGAGCACGGCATCACGCCACGTCAGGAACCCAGGCTTTGATTCCCTCAGTTTCCCAACCTAATGCCACCACCAGAGCTGAAAAAACTGGGAAAAGGTGGCATTTAACAAAGGTAAACTCATTTAAAAATTTGAAAGCAACATTCATGAGTTTTATAATTAGCTTTTTAATTAATTTCCTATTCTCCTCTAATTACTATGCTTGCAAAGAAAAAAATATAACAGCTATAATTGTTTTGCTAAAAGCAACTGGATTATTCCAAGACCAAAACCACCCATGCCATAGCGGGTGGGAATGCTGGGAGCCCCAGGCTCGAACCTGTTGATGAGGGGAAGCCAGGATGGTCCCTGCACAGAGGGGCTCTGATGGGATCCCGATGGGATCTCATTGCTTGGAGCAGAGAGCATTGCTGGGAACTGACCCAGGAAAAGGCACTGCCCAGCCTGCAGGATGAGCAACAACAGCCCGGGACAGACCCCCCTCCCAAGGACTTTCCTCAAGCAAAACCAAAAAGCAAATCTGCATCTTGTTTTCAGTACACAATGGAAACAGAATCCTGGAATGGTTTGGGTGGGAAGGGACCTTAAAGCTCATTCCATTCTTCCACCCTCTGCCATGGGAAGGGACACCTTCCACTGTCCCAAATTGCTCCAAGCCCCGTCCATCCTGGCCTTGGACACTTCCAGGGATGGAGCAGCCACAGCTGCTCTGGGCAACCTGTGCCAGGGCCTCACCACCCTCACAGGGAACAATTCCTTCCCAATATCCCATCTATCCCTGCTCTCTGGCAGTGGGAAGCCATTCCCCTTTGTCCTGTGACTCTCCAGGCCCTTGTCCCAAGTCCCTCTCCAGCTCTCCTGGAGCCCCTTTAGGCACTGGAAGGGCCTCTAAGGTCTCCCTGGAGCCTTCTCTTCTCCACGCTGGACACCCCCAGCTCTCCCAGCACTTCCATGATGGGAAACTACATCAAACTAGGAGGGAGGGAAGAGTGTAAAGAAGTTTGGAATCGCTGGCTGGAGGCTGGGAATGGCAGACAATAAAATCAGAATGAAAAAATACATCTCACGACTTATCTCCTGAACTTTGGTCACTCACTAAAAATCCAAGAAGAAGCCATGCTCGGACGCATTTTCCAGGCCCCAAGAATCAATGCCTGCAGTAACTGAAACACTTTACCATTGGCTGGGAAGAGCTGCAACCATTCCAGGCTCTGCAGCACTCAGTGTTTGAGCTCTGAGCATTCCTTTCTGCTGGAGTGGCTGGATGGATCCGGCCTGGCTGTTGCCACGGGGGTCACGAAGTCCGGGAGAAGCTGGAAGCATCTCCTTGCATAAGTCAATGGGCTCAAACTCGCCGAGAGAAATTTGCCAACAAAGAAAAACACACTCAAAGCAGATGGAAGAAATCCTTCGACCCCGACTACAAGTCTCCGGAGCAGAGGCTTTGTGATTTGAAAAGCAATTTAGGCAGATTTCCCTGCCCGTTTGGATGGGAAGGCAGGGGCAGGTAGGCAGCTAAATCCCTCAGACCGCTTCCTGCATCCCAACCCGCGTCTTTAGCGCGACTTAAGCCAGGACTGTGCACACTGCAAGAGCCAAAATAATCACGCCAGCAGGATTTTGAAATTCAAAAGAGCCCTTTCTGCAACCCGTCGGGCTCAGGGCGCTCAGAGGCGGCCCCGGTGCCGCACTGGGGTCTGAGCGCCGAGGAGAGGGTGCTGCAGTGGATTTGCTGGTTGAGAGAACAGTCTATTCTCATGCTCAGATAATGCAGAAATAAAGTGCATTTGTAACAGACAACAAAAGGATTATCCCCCATTCATTTCAAAGCACCTTTCATTCCACTCAGGGATTACATTTTCCTTTACTTATCTTGCAAATGGTTTTTCAGAAGAGCGCGTGGCTTATGGCAAATACCGAAATGTGGTTGGGACAATGAGAGCGTGTTCTGCAGGAGAGAGATCCCGCTCCCAGCACAACTCCCTGCTGTAATCTACTGCCTCACAAGGGCCACTCTCCTGAAGAAAAGAGGCAGATCAGCTCAGAAGCCTTGGCACTCTTCAGATTTGGGGGAAGTTTCTTACAAGAGCAGCTTTGGCTCTCACATCTTGCCACTGGAGGAGAACAACAGCACCTTGCGCTTGTGGCGGGTCCATCTGCCTGGAATCTCAAAGGACTTCTACAAACACAAATCCCATCCAGTACACAAAATCTGACCCTGCCTGGCTCCTTGGCTTGTTGAAAAGCAATTGCTTCTTCTCTTTTCTGTGTCTTGGAAGCTGGTGCACCACGGCAAAATTTGAGTGCTTGCCACACACGGAGGAATCGAGGGCAGAGACACCCAAAGCCTGGGGCAGTCACCACACACCCCCTTTTCCAGTGAAAATCCACAGGCCAAGAGGATTGAGATGACTCTGCTCCAAGCAAGACCCAACCCTTGAACCACAAACCAAACAAGGGACCACTGGCAAGAGTTGGTTCCCCCAGGATTGGCAACTCCCATCTCACGGACCCAAAACCTTAGGATTTTACAGACTTGCATGAGAGAATTTTGCTTGGTCTCAGCCCAGATGTGAGCAGTGAGCTGGGAATACCCGCGCTGGGCTCTGCAAGGCACAGGAGCAGGTCAGGGTAGGTGCAGCTCCCTGGTTACAGCTGTCCTGCCTCTTTCTGCCTCCCATTAATGCAGAATCCAGAGTTTCTCACAAAAAGAACAACCTGGGATGCAGCGAGCAGGTGGCTTGGTGCTGTCTGTAAATCAATGACTCTCGGAGAGTTATGATTGATTGGAGCTAGGGAGGGGACACCTTTTCATGCCTAAAAGACAGATAGTCCCTGCTTACTCCATCGTAGCTTTCCAAGTGAAACTGGAGAAGAACACAATGCTTGCCATTACGGTGTCACTCAGCCAAAAAATAACCCCCCATGTTTGTCAGCCCCCACCCTAACAGAAAGCATTCAGTTATCTCTCCTGTCCTGCTGTTCCTGATAAAGTAAATTACAGCATCACCGAGGAGCTGTAGGAGCAGCCCTGCTCCTCACCGCTGCTCCCTCGTGATTTATCCCTCGTGGCCTCCTCCAGAACCCCCAAAATGCTGGTGTGTGTTTCCCTGTCCCCAGGGAGATAACAGTGCCAGGGGAGCACAAATAACGCTGCTGGGAAGGTTTTATTTTCCCAGTGACATGTGAGCTGCTCCTTTGGATAACCAAGGGCAATCTGGTACAGCAGAGTCACACAGGGGGCATGAAATTAGGGAAAAAGTGGGGAAATGTCCTGCTGCAGTGGGAGCTGGTCACCACATCCATCCATGGATCCCAGCAAGCCCAGACTCCCCAGTGCAAACTGTAACTGGAGGCAGGAGCTGAGGCACAACTGGCCCCATTTGCCTTATCATTGATCAGCCACTTTCAGCTCTGTGTTTATGGAACTATTTGGTCTCGTGTAAGACCTATGGGGCTCCCCCCCTCCCTCCTCCCCCTTCTTTCTAATGGATTGAAATTTTTAAAGGAAAAAAAAAGAAATCCAGACAATACGACCACACTCTGCAAATCAATGCATCTCGTGGATAATAATACCCGAGATTTATGTAACACTTAATGTTTGCAAAGTGCCTTGGAAAAAAATAAATTAACCTGCAGAACTGCATGGCAATAGGGAACCATCGTTAGCGCAGCTGTGCCGTGGGGAGAGCTGGAATCACAGGGATTCAAACACAAGGAACGTTTGAACTGGTGCTCTTTTAACACCAAACTGGGCTGTCCTGGGGACCTTGCTTTGATCTCTGCAAGTTGCACATTTAAAGATTATGCTACAGGTGCCCAGTGACAGTTTGAGTCAGGAGACCAAGGTTGGAATAAAGAGACTAAGGTTTGAATCATGTTTAAGACCAAACCCATGAGAAAACATCCAAAGCATTGGAAACCTTGGATGACTCAACACAACCTTGGGTCACGGCCAACGTCATGGCCTTGTTGAAAACCAGCCAGGCCTGGGACAAGCAAAATGCCAAAGGCAGCTTGGCTGACTTAGCCCCCAGTTTGGGTGAAAAAAGGGCCATGAAGCTGAGGAAGGGTCTGGAGAGTCAGTCCTGCGAGGAAGAGTGGCTGAGGGAGCTGGGGGGGCTCAGCCTGGAGAAAAGGAAGCTCAGGGGGGACCTTCTGGCTCTCTGCAACTCCCTGACAGGAGGGGGCAGCTGGGGGGTTTTCAGGCTCTGCTCTGAGGGAACAAATGATAAGATGAGAGGGAACAACCTCAAGTTGTGCCAGGGGAGGGTCAGGTTGGACAACAGGAGGAATTTCTTCACTCAAAGGGTTGTCAGGCACTGGAAGAGGCTGCCCAGGGAGGTTTGGAGTCCCCATCCCTGGGGGTGTCCAAGGAAGGCCTGGACATGGCACTCAATGCTCTGGGCTGGGGACAAGGGGGGGATTGGCACAGCTTGGATTCGATGATCTTGGAGGCCTTTTCCAACCTAAATAATTCTGGGGTTCTTGGAAGGAAGAACAGACATACACCAGCACAAAAGGTGCTCAGACCATCCAGGCCGGTTCCTGGGCTCACCAGGCAGTGGTGCAGCAGAAACACCATTTTGCACCTTTGCCCAAAGCTGGCAACTCCCTACAGACACCTCTGCACCTACAGGAGCAGCTGGAGCATCCATGTGTATCCAGGGAGGTGTTCCACACTGCTCCACAGCAAAGCTCTGACCACCTGGAGGAGGCTGAGCCCTGGGCCCTGGAAGGGGCTCTAAGCTCTCCCTGGAGCCTTCGCTTCTCAAGGCTGTCCCAGCTCTCCCAGCATTTGCATGATGGGAAACTGCCTCAAACCAGGAGGGAGGGAAGTCTGCAAAGAAGTTTAAAGACCCTGCTGCCTCTGTGCACCCAGAACTGTGACCCAGGGGTGATGTGCATACCCCAGGCAGAGAAAACCATCCCATTCCTCGGTCCTGAGTGCAGAGCTCCCTGTCCCAGGAGACACAACAGGAGAGCCCTCCCATCTGTAAACACGGGATCGATGTGCTTGCCAGCAGATGGATTATTTGTGCAGATGTTGATGCTCTTCAGAGCAGTTTCCAGCTGAAGGTGAACAGAAGCACGGCACACTTCAGCAAAAGCTCATTTAATTCTCATCATTACCAGGTCTCTAATGTATAATTGATCCTTAGCTCGGCGGATAACTCCGGCTCCAGCAGCAATAGCTCCAAGGGATGGAGTCCTGCCCCCGCCCAGGAGCGCCCCAGAGAGCACAAAGCAATTCCAGCGAAATGGGAAAGTCACAGCCCAAGGTGCAGGACAGCTGGAGTCAATACACCTCCCGCAGCCCTGGGGCAAAGGCTCTGCTCCTCCCTGTTGCAGCGCCCCACACATTCCAAGTTCAGTGCACTGATGTGAACAGAGCTCCCGGCCCCGTGCCCCGGGGAGCACATTTGGCTCTGAATTGGAAAAACTGAATTTGAACCTTTCCTGGGGTTTTGCTCCACAGTTTAGCAAAAAATTACTTCTGCTGCTGAAAGCTGTTTTGGTTTTTGTTTTTTTTGGTTTTCTGGCCTAATCCAAGAGTTCTGCATGCCGTAACCCAAGGCTAGACCTATCCTCAGGTGGAATGAAACCCTAGGCAAGGCTTTTTGCTCAATTTTGATGCACGAGCACAATGCAGGCTTGGGATGCACCAAAAACGTCAAGGTTGGCTGAGCAGTAATAACAGGATGTTCTGAGACTCTCCCTGCTCTGATGGTATTGATGGAAATCAAATCCTCCCAAAGCCAAGGGCTGTTCCCAGCAGTGTCCGCACATAAAACACTTCCATGGACTCGCTCCTGGTCTGTTCCTCGCCATAGCTAACGAGAGCTCTGCAAAGGAGGGTCTGTCTGTCACAAACTCTTTTAGATGGAAGTTCCCAGCCTGCAGTTGTTGGCCAGCTCTGAGAAATCCCAGGATTTTGCTGTCTGTCCTTGGGGCTTAGTCAGGACTCACCCACAGAGCTGCGTAACAAGAATGGCTCTGCTTTTCCCATGGAACACGAGCCCATAACTTGCTAATCCTGCAGCAAAGCAGGTCGAGAGAAGGGTGGGTTGAAAAATACCCCAGCCCTGGCATTGTTTGTGGAGCAACAGGAGCCATGACGCCAAAACACAGCTGGCTCTCAGCTCCCCCCACACTCGCCTCCCTCCAAAGGATGAAAAGAGCAAGTAATTAAACAATGGGTTTGCCGTAAGTGCTGGACTTCACAGGCTGCTTTTCCCTTTCTTCTTTTTTTCTACGAGGAGGAAAAGGGGAAAAAAAAAAGATTTAAGATAATGGCCTTTTTCTCTTCAGAATAAATTAAGCTCAAAGATAGAGAATCCCATTACTAATGCCTTTTAGCAAAGCCCAGACATTCTTTTAAAGTCAAACTTTAAAGTCTAACGTGCAGTGATCTCGTCGAAATCTTTCCTGTAATGATATTTAAGTGATGGCCAAGTATATCAGTGGGTTCAGGAGAAGTGCTGATTGCGTATCTTCAAGGGAACGAGGCGCTGCAGAGCTGTGGCAAAGGGAACCCATGCTGCTGATATAAAAGTTGCCTTTAAAACTACACACACACAGTTGCTGGTAACTAATTATTCCAGGAGTCCTGACAGAAGAAAAGAAAAAGGTAAAGAAATCAAGGCAAAAGGATCTGCCTCGAGGAGGGGAATGTGGGACACGCGGCTCTGATGTGCGATAGGAAAACTTGTTCCCATCTCTTCTGTGCACCCTTCCCGAATTTAATATTCTTTTCAAATTCTTCTTCCCTTTTTCTGAGCGGGAGGAAAGCTGACAAAAGCACGAACTTCACATCTGCTCGGGGAAAATAAAATATAAAAAGATAAGGTGGTGATGGGGGGAGGCTCACGGAGATTGCTCACGTGGCTCCTTAAAAAAGGGAAAAGCAGCACCTGAGAGGTCCCAGCCTGTGGCCAAACAGGCAGGGGGATCTCACCTCACACCCCCCGTCTGAATTTGGGGGCCACAGGCTCAGGTGACCCCTTGGGCTGCAGATCTTGGCCCTTCTCCAAGCCCATTTGGGACCAGGCTGCAAAACCCCGAGCATCACCCTGGCCCCAGAAGCCGCGTTTTGGAGGCAGCAAAAGGCCAGAGCCGGAGCGCCAGAAGGAGACGCTCCCTGCGCGGCACCGAGCTCCGAGGGCACAGGGAATTTATAGCAGAGCCTCCAGCGCTGGGGCAGCCTCTCCATCTGCTGCAGCCTCTGCAGCTGAACCGCTGCCCTGGGCTGCAGAAAGGAGAGCCCCGTGACTTTGAAGGAGCAGGGTCACAGCAAAGGGGGGGAAACTCCCTCTGTTTGGTCTGCAAAGCCCCTTCTCCACCCAGGGGCTCAGGGGCTCTGCTCCTGCCCAAGCCCAACTTTACACGAGGGAAAGGCAGTGGATATTTGAGAGCCAAGAGCTGAAAAGCACAAGGGAAGCAGCAGATCTGGATAGGCAGGGATAGCTGTGCACTCGGAGTGCTTCCCAAACACCACTCCATACGGATGCAGCTTTGACCCACACACGCACCCTCATCCTTCAGCCTCTCTAAACCACAGGCTTGAAAGTTATGGCCAAAAGCTTTCAGGATAATCCCACCTTTTGGAAACAAAAAGGCTGCACTGCCTTAGTCCTGGGTTGTACATAAACATCTCTGCAGGTCTTTGTTCCCTTGGTGCTCCCTCTGTAAAGAAGTTATTCTTATTTTAGGCAGTGTGGTAGGGAAGGTTAAAAAAAATTCCTGTATGGACAGGGGGGTGAGGGGTGCTGATCACCTGAACTCTTGCAATCAGATTTGAGCCCTGCCAGAGCTGGTGTGATCCTGTCTCACTCATTTCAGCGCTGTTTGATGCTAAACCAGTAGAATAAATAATGTAATGAACAATAATTACTCCACCCTTACCACATTTCTTACCCTCATTTCTTCCCCTTAAACAGTTTTGCTACGTGGACCACCCAAACACAGGCCCAAAAATGGAACAGAAATTCAAACAGCACCAGACATCTTTAAGCCACTCTCAGTGCAATCAGGAATCAGCACCTGCTCCAGCATCCCTCGGTCCCCACGGAAAGGCTGCGGAGAAACCAAGAGCTGAAAACAAATGACAGCACCTCCAGCTCCCGGTCTCCTCCAGATGGATTAATTACCACCTCACTGCCTGATGGGCACACAGAGAGGCCTCCCCTCCATTTTTAAAATTAAGGAATTACAGTTTAAAGGACATTGAGCACTAATGGTCATCGACTGTGCATTTGAGGGGGTAAAATAAAAGCAAGTCTCCCTGGCAATTACCTCCCTCTGAGAACTTTCGGCTCTCGTTTTTCTGGTTAGCAGTACAGAGCTCAGACTTACAGATTTATTAAGAAGAGGCCACTTATGTTCAGCTTGGCACAAACACGCTGTCAGCGGTGGTGTTTAATTAGGGATTATAGCCACGGAACTGGATAATCAGGCCTGATAATGAATCAGGAAGCTCAGTGAAGTGAAGAGATAACGATTTTGGCTGCTTTCCTTCACCTATCCGTACTCCTCCTCCACCATATCCTGCTCCTTCCACCTAAAAGCGCAGGTTGGGAGATGTGGGAGCAGAAAGACAAAGCTTTACCTTGCAGTTCAGTCCAAGTGAGAGCAGAAAGCCTCCACAACAGCAGTGAATATTCACAGTTTGCACCGAAATCCCCAAATAAACAAACAAACCCCCTCGTTATTGCCTTGCTTCCAGGGGGCCCCGACCAAGAGAGAGTTGTTTAACCACCAGCAGGAAGGTACAATATTTAAGGCAATTTTTATTGGTTGGACACTGAACACGGGGTGATACATTTCAAGCCTCATTTGGCACAAAATTGAAATGGTTTGAGTCAACATTCAAGGTAAACGTCTGCATTTTTATGGCCAAAGGCCTCAAGTTATTATTATTTGCTTCTCTGCTGGTTAAATTCAGCTTTGGTATATTTACTGCATCACCCTAAACTCCAATCAGACTGGTTGCTGGCGGGGATATTAAGCCTGGGAAAATAGGTCTTTTGCTGAGGCAGTAAGCGGGTAACAGACTTCCCTTTGCAAAGTTGCTCATAAATAAGAGGTCATATCTAATAATGTTTGCTTAAAACTTCTTAGCAGAGCTTCTGTTCTCAGACACTACTGGGTTTTTTCGTTTCAGCTTTAAATAACGACATGAGGATGCATTTGCTGGTAAGAGCAGAAATAATCCCCATCAGCTGTTCTACCCCTGGATGTGCATGGAGAGATGGGGATGTAGGGAGAATAACGAGGAAAGGAGAAAGGAAGTTCATTCTGGAAGGGAACAGAGGAAAAGTTCATCACCCAAAGCCTCATGGAGCTGGTGGCACCCACCCCTTACTGCCCATCCCCAGCTACAAATCCATCCAGGCTGGGGATGAAGGGATGGAGAGCAGCCCTGGGAGAAGCGCTTGGGCTGCTGGTGGGGGAGAGCTGGACAGACCCAGCCCTGAACCCCCCGTGCCCTGGGCTGATCCCCCAGCGTGGGCAGGAGAGGAGGGGGGGATTCTGCCCCTCTGCCCCCTCAGGTGAGACCCCACCTGCAGAGCTGCCCCAGCCCTGGGCCCAGCACAGGAAGGACGTGGAGCTGCTGGAGAGAGTCCAGAGGAGGTTCCAGGATGATCGGAGGGATGGAGCAGCTCTGCTGGGAGGAAAGGCTGGGAGAGCTGAGATTGTTCAGCCTGGAGAAGAGAAGCTTTGGGATGACCTAACTGTGGCCTTCCAGTGCCTGAAGGAGCTGACAAGGAAGATGGAGAGGGACTGTGGACAAGGGCCTGGAGTGCCAGGACACCAATTCTGGACACCACTGCCTGCTGCAGTCCAGATCTGGCTGCAGTGAGCACACTAAGGCTGCTGGGTGCCTGGTGTCTGAAGGAGGTGACTGAAAACCATCACTGAGCTCTGCATTCAGCAGTGACATCAGTCGTTAACCCAGCAAACACCTCTACAAGGGACACAACTCTTTCAGGAGGAATTACTGGGGGTATTGCAGGAAGTTTTTAGGATGTTCACCCTACAAGGCCACATAGTCCTATCAAAACCACTGCCAGGAAGCTGAGAGGGGATCTTTGATCTATCAGCACACACGTCACAAAGTGGAATGGAAGCAGAGCACAAGGGCCAGCACCCAAACCTTTGTCATCCAGAAGAATTTGCCCCTAGAATGACATCCCTGAATTCCTCTCTGGCAGCAGGATGGGGACAGAGCTAACTCGACTGGTGACGAGCTCCTGGGCCCGGAAAGGTCGAGCGAAGGTCCTGCTCAGAGCTTGGGACTGAGCCCAGCAACCACCCCAGTCCCTGAGCAGGGAAGGCCCAGGGATGGCAAAGCCCTTCCAAGCAGATGTCGTGGCCAGGGGCCCAGGGGGGAACTCATGCACCGAGCCAGGAACACGAGGGTGGACACGGAGCAGCTCCCAGGGAAGGCAGGGAAGGGGCACTGAAGCAGTTTCCCGATGCACACACATAAATGTCAGTAAGCAGCACGGACATGAACCAGCCCTGACAGATGGAGCCATCCTGGTTTTTGTTTGTCTCCAAAGTTGTCAGTTCAGGTCTCCAGGTCAGAAATCATTTTATCTGTTAAACCATATGCTTTGCAGAACAAAACGCCCGGCAGGCTTCAAGGCATATGTATTTTAAGGAGCGCAGTAACACGATGAACATCACCAGACACTTGCATCCCAGTTGTTACTGCTGTGCTACAGACGAGGCTTTTCTCCTCTTGCCCTGACTGTGGCCTGCGAATCACTGACAAAAAGAAAAACACAACTTCACCTCACTTTAACTTAACCATTTCTGAGTCTCCTGTTCTAGAAATGCAGTAAAGGATCATATCAAGGCTGTGTTGGAAAAGACCTTAAAGCTCATCTTGTTCTACCCTCTGCTGTGGGCAGGGACACCTTCCACTACCCCAGGCTGCTCCAAGCCCTGTCCAACCTGGCCTTGGACACTTCCAGGGATGGGGCAGCCACAGCTTCTCTGGGCAACCTGTGCCAGGGCCTCACCACCCTCACAGGTGGTGGATATTCCTTCCCAATATCCAACCTCAGCCTACTCCAGCCTCTGTATGAACAGAGCACAAACCCCTCAGGTGCCCATCCCAGGCCACCACCCCACTGCAGGACCATCAGTTATCACAGGGCTGTCTGCCTGCAGCAGGAGGCTTGGTTTCACTCCACATGACACAATTTCATCTAAACCTCAGGTGAGGAGCGTTTTCCAAGCCTCAGCTCTCGGGGGATGATCGCTCAGGCTTTGGCTTTGCAGAATCTGCAGAATCTTCCTCCAGAAATCCCACGAACAGCAGATGAAATTCCTGCTTTGCGTGATCCCCATTAACACCCAGCAGTGCTGGGACAGGAAAGCCCATCGCCCTTATTGCTTTTCTTCATGCCCCCCCTGTGTACTAAACTCTCCTCCTTGGTCTATTTTGGGCTGCCCTGAGCCTGCAAGGTCCAAGCCAGATGCTGTTTCCTGCCACTGCCCACAGCTCTTCGACAGAGCCCGAGCAGCAAATCCCCCCTCTCCTAAACGCAAAGAAATAAAAATAAATGACAGACAGTCTATCAAACCGATTGAGCCAGACACAGAGGAAGCATCCCCAGCAGGCAGGTTCACGGCCATCGTCTTGAGCACTCGGAATAAACGTCCAGGAGCCGTGTCCAAGCACTAACTCACTGCTGCAGGGCCAGGGGTTCAGCACACGCGCAGCGCTGGGGGCAGGGTGACAGATGCTGCCGAGGGTTCCTTGCTGAAATCACCCTAAACCATCTTTATTTTTCTTCAGCCAATAATGCCAAGTCTTTAATCCCAGCTAGTGGACAGCCTAATTAAGCAGCGAGCAGAGAAGGTTGGGTTCTTATCTGACAAATAATTAGAGCTTCTCACCCCACCCAGCCCGAACCCACTCCCCTCTGGCGGCAGAGACCGCTCGGAGCAGCACCCGGGTTATTCCAGCTGGGCACGGGGCATTTCTCACCCTTGCCCGAGGACATGGATCATGTCTGGCTGTGGATGTGCCCGCCTGGAGCACACGGATCCCGCTGGAGCTGCTGGGGGAGCACGCAAGGGCAGCTGCTGCTTCTCCAGCCGTGGTGGCAGGGAGCTGCACAGGCAGGTTTTCCACAGGGAGGATCAATTTCCAACCGTTTTCTGCTGAAAACCCGGCTTTGACTGCAAAGCTGGCTTTTCACTGAAGAAAAGATTGGCTTTTTCCACCGAAGAAAAGATTGGCTTTTTCCACCACACCCCAGAATCATCAGAGGGAAACCAGTGACAACCTGGACTCGCTTTTGTCAAGGAGGCAGCAAAAGCCTGAACTATTAAGCCAGGGAGGATAAACTGCTCTGTTCTGTCCCCAGGATTCCTAAAAGCTTCGCCTCCCATCCACTGCCTCTTACCTTTAGACCCACTATTGTGCCTTGGCAATTGGAAATAAAGGCAACAAAAAAGGCTCAAAGAACTGGGGTGCTGAATGTTGCTGTAAGAGAGAAAAAAAGCACCAAGACTGGCTGCCTGTGCTGGGGGGACAAAACATTTCTCACTTCTGATTTCTGAGCAAGGAAAGGAGAATTTGGAGGCCAGCAAAAAATCCGACCCCCAATTGGACACTGCTCTGGCAATGATCCATATGGGATAGGGCTTGGAGCAGCCTGGTCTAGTGGAAGGTGCTCCTGTCCACGGCAGGGGGTGGAATGAGATGGGATTTCAGGTTCCTTCCAACCCAAACCAGTCTGGGATCTGTGGTCTGTGCTCCAAACTCACACAGAGGTGCCTGAGAACATCAACCCTCGGGGCTTTGGCTGAAGTGTTTCAGTGCCTCGCTGTTATTACACACTCAAACTCCTGCAGAGTGGAAAAACAATGTGTTTCCCCCCTCCCTGTTCCATTAGTTTCAAACAGGCCCTGCAAATAGAAACATCTTTTTGCTCTGCCTGTCCTTGCGTTGGGCTCTCGCTGCTCGCCCGTATCCGTGTCCAATCCTCGCTGGCAGCCCCTGCGGTTTGCCGGGATTCTTCCTGCTTTTCCCTAACAGCGTGGATTTTTTAGCACGAAACCAAACCAAATAGAAAAACTTCCTGTGGTGGGAGGTGTCCGTGGCAGGGTGGTGGAATGAGATGGTTTTATGGTCTCTTCCAAGCCAACCCATTCCGTGGTTCTATGGAAATAAATTTAAGGCCATTTCCCATGTGGGATACAACATCTTTCCTCCAAAATGACTCCCCAGTCCAAATCCAGCCCTGATAAGGAGCACCAGGACCATCACAGGAGGGTCTGTTGGCACCCAGCCTGAGGAATACCACAGATCCAACATAAAGATTGGAAAAGCCCTCTAAGATCACCAAATCCAACCATTCCCTCAGCACATGCCAACCACATCCCCAAGGGCCACACCTACACATTTTCTGGACACTTCCAGGGATGGGGACTCCACCACTTCCCCAAGCAGCCTTTTCCAAAGCTCGACCACCCTTTCAGTGAAGAAATTTTCCATCCTATCCAATCTAAACCTCACCCAATCCCATCGCTTTGCACTTGCAGAGCCACGCCAAGGCTATTAAGTGCCACCAGAAATGCCAGGGGGATTTCAGCACAGGCCAGCCAATGGATCCCTGGAGATGCTGGGCCTTGGGAGCTCTGCCAGGGCACTTCTGCATCCCAAGGCAATCCATGGATGGGCTGGGCAGAAGCCCTACCAGCCGGGAGGGTCCCAATTAAGAGCACACTGACCCAATCTGAGGGATAAAAGGGCCAGGATTAAGCTCCAGGCTGCCAGCGAGACCCTTTGCCAGGGATTTGGCAGAAATCTGTCGGAGCAGATCCATCCAGGAGGCACCAGATTTCCCTGGCATACGGGATAAAGCAATTCTTGGACTGCTGTGCCTGATCCCAGCAAGCTGAGGCTGTTTTTATGCACCCAAGACTGACATTGGCTTTAAGAGAATATTTTCCCTCTCTTTACAGACTCTGATGTGCTGAGGTAGCTTGAATTAATTACCAACCTGCTTTTTCCAGGGCACTGTGGCACACTCTGGACAGCCAGGATCTCTGGGATCACACAGCACAATCCATCCTTCTCCCACATGGAGTAGCTGCCCCTTGGAGAAGCTCTGCAGTGGTGTGGAGCTGCATTTCATGGGACATTTAATCCTGGGGAAACCCAGAGCTCCTCCTGCCCAGTTTTGGGATACCAAAGCACAGAAGATCCATTTTTCCAGGAGCAGAGATGCTGCCCCTGGCCACAGCCTCTGCAGCACCTGGGAATAAGTCCCAGGTGAAGGTTTCAATTTCATCTCAAACCTTCCACCAAAATCACACCTTACACCTTAATACCCCAGTGCATCTCTGATCCCAAATTAGTTTAATTCTCAGGGCAGAGGGATGGTGTCGTGGTTAAAAGCCAAGGCTTGGACAAGCTGCTCTGAACTGAGGTCCCACCTGAGCCAAGGATTCACTCCAGGACCTTGGACAAATTATTTTCCATCATTAAAGTGTGGTTGTGGTACCTTGAACCATGGGAATAAGGAGACATTTGAAAGCCACAGGCGGAGCTCGGTGATAAAGGGGGATACCAATGGAGATTTGGAATGTTCCCCAGCCTAAAATGCAAAGCAGTGCTGCCCCAAACTGACATTTTAATAGAGCTCAGGTTTTTGAGAGGGGTTGAAAATAAAAAAGGCAGAGAGGAGGCTTGAAGTGATTGTGCAAATCTGAGCTACAGATCAGAGGACACCTTCAGCTCGTGAAATGGAAGTATTTTCAACCCCCAGCATGCTTCCTTGCAAGGAAACAAAGTTATCTACATTTTTTAGTCACTTTGAGATTTCAAAATAAACATTTTGTTTGCAGTATACTCATGACAGATCAACATGAAACTTCACTTTGGTGAATGTAAATCACCTGTGTTTAATATCCAACCAAAACAGGCCCCCCACCCCTCTGGGACCCTCAACCAGGTACCAAACCAGAAAAGGCTGTAATTTCAAAGTGCTCTGTATTTTACTTCCACAAAGGTTTGTCGCTAAGAGAGCTCCAGGAAAATCTGCCTCCCACTGGGATACAGAGGCAGCCCTGGCCCCTCCTCCTGGAAAGGGAAGCAGAGGGGAAAAGAAGGAGAACTTTGACAATCTCCATCCCTCAAACCACAATTCTGGACGCACAAGGAGGTGGCACAGGCACTGGGAGAGCCTCCCAGCACGGATCAACACCAGGGAACACCAAACCCACTGGAAGCTGAAGACTGCTGAGCAAAAACCCATCCATGGACATCAATCCCCGCGCTCCCAGGATGCCGAGGAAGAGGCACATTCCCAAAGCAGATGTGATTTCCAGCCACAGCGCCGAGGACAGCGAGCACCACGGCTCCCTGTGATGGGCCTGCCCCGCCCTGGCAGGATCTCCCTCCTCTGTGATGTTTCCGTGTCTCGTTCATCTTCCTAAGCCATCAATCAGCGAGTCAATAATTGGTAAACATGCTCCAACTTTCAACCGCGGCTCCCTCGGAGGAACAGATTCACCAGCAGCTACTTCAAACTGCACCGGGCCCCTCCCTCCCCGGCTCACATGTTTATCACTGTCAGTGAGCAGCTTCTAAAGCGTTTTTGCTGTGCCTTGAATTCAGTTGCTTCAAATTGGTCTCTCAAGTATTGCACGCACGAGTTCAAAGCCTGGAGATGCGAGCAGCGGCAACGCGTCCTGGCATCTTTCTGTGCTCCTGCTGGAGAGTTTTATTCAAAAGAACAGAAACTCCATTTCTTAACAAGTTTTCCTTTTCTCCCGACGTGAGGCTTTACGCTCGGTGCCTCCTGGCTGGGCTGGATCGCCGGTCAAGCAATCAAAGCCTCCTCCAAGCCCTCGCTGCTGACACCACCAAGCAGCACAAATTGAGCTCTGGGGAAGGTGAAACACTTTGGTGCTGCCCCACAGCCCCACAGAGATGAGCACAGGCTGCTGCAAGGAACTCCAAACCAGCCCCACAAAAGGGGAACCCCCAGCAAGGCAAAGCTGTCCACAACCCTGTAGAACCGTGCAGGGTGACACACCTGAGCCAGTGGAACACACCCCTGGGATTTCCCAGGAGTCCTCGACCATGTCTTGGCCCAGCACCCACGGCCAGGTGAGGAGGGGATGGCTCTGCTCTGCTGTGGAGTGGGGCGGCCTCTGAGTCTGAGGGAAGTTTTGGGTGCCACAACGGAAGATGTAAAACTGTCAGAGAGACTCCAAAGGACATGGGGATGAGGATGGGGATGAGGATGGGGATGGGGAAGGGTCTGGAGGGGAACAGAGCCATAGGAAAAGCAGCTGAGGGCACTTGGTTTGTTCAGCATGGAGGAGACTGAGGGGAGACCTCAGTGGGCACTGCAGCTCCTCCCGAGGGGCAGCTCTGATCTCTGCTCCCTGTGACCAGGGACAGGACCCAGGGAACGGCTGGAGCTGTGCCACGGGGAGATTTAGGTGGATACTGGGAAAAGGTTCTTTCCCTAGAGGGTGGTGGGCACTGAACAGGCTCCCCAGGGAATGGGCATGGCCCCAAGGCTGCCAGAGCTCCAGGAGCATTTTGACAACACTCTCAGGGATGCACAGGCTGGGATTGTTGGGGTGTCTGTGCAGGGCCAGGGGTTGGACTGGACGATCCCGGTGGGTCCCTTCCAGCTCAGGATATTCCATGATTCTTTTCCAGGATCTGCAAATCTGGAGCTGCAGACGATGTCAGGACCCTTCTGCCCCAGAGTTGCCTTTTCTGTAGCCCAGAGTGGGACTGAGCTCACCCTCCCAGCCTGCAGTGGGCACAGCCCAGCCCGGGTGAGGAAGGTGTTATTTCCCCCACATCACAGACCTGCAGACAGGACTCTGCCGTCATCAGTGCAGTAAAGCACTTGTGGGTACCCAGGAGTGCCCCCCCTCAGCGTTTCCCTGTTTTCCGCTGTGCTCGCTGTGAAATGACTCAGATGAACTAAAACCCTCTGAAGTTCCCAGGTAATTTTCATTTCGCTGTGATCCGACTGTCTCCTCAGAGCAATGAGACCTCTCAGTGCCAAAATTTAACAACTGCAACAATTCTCCTTAACACCTCCTGCCAGCGATATTGTTCATCGCTGAATTGCTTCATTAATTCCAAGTCGATACAAGCAGCTTCCTTTTGTCAATCTCGCTATATTAACATATAATTTCAATGTTTGGGACCAGTTTTCAGGCTTGGAAATGAGATTAGCTTCAAGTGATTAAAATAACTTCTCAAGACTGGGCAAAACCAGCGGCTCACAAAAGCTACAGATTGATCTTTGCAGTGGTAAATGGAACAACCATTCCCAAATTACAAGTTTACCGTTGCACCGCTCAATTTTTGAAAGCTGTTTTGCTTTCAATATCTCGTTTTTTTGTTTTCCCCGGGAAATCAACACGGGCAGGCTTCATCCAAATTGCAGCCCTGCTTCCAGAGGCTTTGCTGGATGGGCAGGGGTGCATTTCCCTGCTGATGGGATGCCAGGACTGGCTGTGCTGAAGAATGTGAAGGGCAGAGAAGTTGGGAATTCCTCCCAGCGCTCCCTGTGAACATCCCCTTCACTGCTCTGATTGCGTGTGACATCATCAACCACAATTAATGAATTAAGCTTTCCTGCCATAGGGTTGGTCAGTGACGCTCCCAACGGAGCCAATTCCAGCTCGGGAGCAGGGATGGGGCTGTGGGAGATTGATGGGTTTACCCTTTCCTTAGTGCTGCCCGGGAGGGTCCCATCAGGGCAGGGTGGACGTGGGCAGTAAAACACCAGTGACCCATGGTCCACTGTGACCTGGCTGTGACATCAGGCTGGACCCTGCTGCCCTATGGAGAGCCCAGATCCAAAGGGATCCATTCATCAGCCCCGGCCAGGTGATTCAAAGCAGGCACAGGCTGTCCTTGAGCACACACGGGGTTTTCTCCTGTTGCACCTTCAGACTTGGTGCACACCCAAGGCCGAGGGGTTTTGTTACACTCATGGTACAAGTCCTCTTGTGTTCCTCCTCCCTTCAGCATGGCCTGAGGGGCCTCCAGGGCCGAGCTGGTGGGGTGACATCACCTTGGGGACATCCCCGACCAACAGCACCAACAGGGGGGAGGTGTGAGAACACCCAGGTCTCCGAGGGGCAGCTGGATCAGGGACTAAAAGCAGAGCTCTCCTCAACTGACGGGAGAAGCACAAACACCCCCAAGCCAGGAACCGGCACTCTTGTCTCAGGGAAACCTAAAACCGAGAGGGATCAGCTCACTGGGAACCAAACCAGAGCTTTTTGGAGAGAGAAGGAGACTCAGAGTGAAGCGGAGATCAAAGATGTGCAGCTGACAGAGCTGCTAAGGCTCGTTGTGTCTGCAGGGAAATCAATGCCACCGAGCTCACGGGGAGTTTTGCTGGAATCTCTTGAAGTTTTACCCAAAGCTGAGCTCCACAGGTCGGGTGAGTCCAGTGCTCTCAGCTGTCAGCGAGAAGTTTTTAATTTCGTGGCTGAGAAGCTGGGAAATGAGATCAACACCCTCGAAGGCAACACGGGCAGAAAGGAAGGCTCAGAGCACCCTCAGCGGGGACTGAGAGGAGAATTGAGTGTAAACCTCACTTCAGAGGAGTTTGTATGAAGGGGAGAAGCTGCTGCTCCATCCCTGGAGGTGTTTGTAACCTGTGTCCACTGTCTGAGCTCTTCAGGAGTTCCAGACACAATCCATTGCTCCTTCTGTTTGCAAAAAACAAGCATCAAATAGAACGAATCAATGCAATCTTGGGGATTGTTTCCTGGGGATCTCCTCAGACACTGGCATCTCTTCCTTTCCAAGCCAACATTTATTTTTCAACATCCTGCATGAAATGATGGTGCTCTGCAGTACATTCACCCCTCCAGCCCTTGCCCTGCTGCTCTTTCCTGTCTCCAGAAGGTCCCAGAGGTGCAGCATCACTGGGGCACCACCTGGGCGGGTTCAGCTCAGCATCACCACGAAGCGAGGACCAAAGAGCTCTTTGTGACACACAGTGAGTTGTTCCCAGCACGGGGTTCACAGCCAGGTTGTGCAAAGCAGCTGTGAAAGAGAAGTTTGGGAAACAGGAATGCTCCCTCCTGCCCAGAGCGATGCTGAGATGGTGACCTTTCCAGAGAACCACAGAATATCCTGAGCTGGAAGGGACCACAAGGATTGTCCAGTCCCACTCCTGGCCCTGCACAGACACCCCAACAATCCCACCCTGTGCATCCCTGGGAGTGTTGTCCAAACACTCCTGAAGCTCTGGCAGCCTTGGGGCCACGCCCATTCCCTGGGGAGCCTGTTCAGTGTCCACCACCCTCTGGGGGAGGAACCTTTTCCTGATATCCACCTAAAAACCTCCCCTGGCACAGCCCCAGCCATTCCCTGAGTCCTGTTCCTGGACCCCGTTGAACTCTGTCCTCATCTCCTCTTCTCCAGCTGAACATTCCAGGTGCCCTCAGGGGGCTCCTCCAGGCACAGGCACGAGGTCACTCCAACAAGAAGGAAGAAGACCCTCCCCAAAAGGCCGTGGCCAGGGAGGCTGACTTGAAATTCTCCTCAGCCAGGCATGTCTGGAAACCTCCTTCACCCCTCGCCGCTGCCTGAGGCTGTTCCGGCTCCGAGCCTTTCGCTTTCATGTTGGAATGAAAATATCATGATGTACAAATTATTACTTTGTAATTAATTATGCAGAATAACCAAAGCGAACATGACTTCAGCATTATGACAGCTTTGAAATTTACCACTTTGTAAATTAATAAGTAATGAATCTGGCTTGCTGGGTATATGTTTAATATAAGAGGAGGTTACCTAAACAAAAAGAAAGGCTTAAGCTGATTTAGCTCTAAGAGAGTGAGAAGGAGCCTCAATTTTTGTTGGTAGGAGGGAGAGAGGAAAATATACTCCTTGTACGCTTTTCCACTGCATGAGAGACACTGGCAGGGGTGTGACCATCCCACTCCACACAACTCCTGCACCCAAAATTGACTCAGGTTCCCCCAGACTTGGCAAGACCCTACGGCCAGAGTGGGGGGACACATGAGGGAACCTCTGCAAACTTGGTTAACTTTGGTTAAACCAGACAGCCAAACTCAGGGAAGATCCTGGGGTCCATGAGGGTTTTCCCACTGCTCTGAGCCCATGAAGTACAAGGTTACAGAGGTAAACTCCCATTTTTATGAGAGCTTTGCTGCCGAGCTCCTGCCACCCACCTCAGGATGTCTTTCTTTTGGCTCCAAGGCTGGGAATCCACCCAGGGGTTTTGGTATTCCCAGGTTGTTTCTGGCTCTCAGTGCCTGGCTCTCCATGGGCTGTGGGCACGGCACAGGACCCCAAGAGCCAGCTGAACATGGTCAGCCTCAGCCCTAAAGCCTCTTTAGTTCCTCTGTTCCTTTCCAAAAAGGGAAGGGACCAAAGGAGCATCATCACTCCGGTGTCAGATTGTGCCTCTGCACAGCTCTGCAACACATGGACCATATTTTTTCCCTCCCTCCCCGTTCCACCCGACTTTCTGCAGCCTGTGAGTGTCATTTAAATCACTCCCACTCGAGTGGCAGGGCTGTGCCTGAAGCTACAAGTGAGAGCTGACCTTGGCAGTGCGGGCAGCACTAATCACGGTAATTAGTGACACATCCCTACACACCAGCCCGGCAGCCAGGCATGCACGGGCCACCTGTGGTGCAGGATGTCCTGCACTGACCGTCAGCTCGGGGCTGAGCTTTTCCCAGCTCTCCCCACAGCCAGACATCACACCATGCCTGCAAAAGCAGCCGCCGAGGACATGGCCCCAAAAACCAAACCCTGCTTTGCTCCATCTGGTGAGCCAAGGCAATTCCAGAGCTCTTGTGGCACTGGACAGGCTCCACACAACTCCCAGCGCACACCAAGGTTTTCCCTGGAGCCAGATCACACCTTTAGAGGGGATAAGATGGGCTACATCCACCTGCTTCCCCGAGAGCAGAATCCCTGCCAGCCCCAAACACCATAAACATTCCCACAAGCCATGGGAACAGACATCAGTTTCCCTCCCAGGCACAGCACAGACATTTTTCTCAGGCACAGGGACATGTTTCCAGGAGTCAGGAAAGCTTTAAGAGGCCTCTCTCACCGTATTTTTCCAATCACTCCTTTTGTGTCAAGTGCTGCAAATTCAGCTAATTCGGGGAGGGCAGAGGGGGAGAAAAATCTTGGGGGAAAAATCACACCCGAGAAAGCTGGATGGGAAGTAAAAATAGCTGCTGAGCTATTTCCTAATAACCACTCGGGCTGGGCATGAGGCCTCAGCCACTGACAAGGCGCTAAAGAGATGACGGGTGGCGTCTCAGCGCTTCTTCCATGCCAACAAGTTTCAGTGCAAAGACAGCCGAGCTTTTTCCCTCCTCCCAAAGGACCTCTCATTTCCCTAAGAAGGGGGACTGGGATGTTTATGTGGGATCAGCCAATCTCTGAGTGCTGCTGCGCCAGTGGTTTGCTCAGCGGCTTCCAGGTTCTGTCTCGAGGAACCTGAAGGAGCCACAGCCTGGCATGGGAGCTTTGGAAAACAAAAATGCTTGAAAACTTAAAAGAAATAAAGTGTGTGTGTTCCTTGGGATGGAGCCAGCCTTGCAGCAACCATGGATATGGCTCTTTCCTGCCGGGAATGTCCCTGTCTTACCCAGGAATGGGCATTGCTCCCCTGATGCAGGATGTGAAGCCAAGCCTCTGGCATCCCCCGGGATGTCCCTGTGTGGAAGGGCAAAGGCTGCCTGCAAAGCCTTGATGTCCACACAAAGTTTGGATTCGGAGAGACTGACATTTCCCAGAGGAGGAAGCAGCAGTGGCACTAAGAGGGGCAGATCAGCAGTAACCATGATTGAAAAGGCGAAGGTGGAGTGATGCAAACTCAGATCAGGACCTGAGGAGCAGCACACGTGAAGCCCCTGCAGAGTGTTTGGCCCACCACCCCCACTGGGAAAAGGTTTCCCTATGTTTGGACTGATGCTTTGTGGTTCCCAGAGGAACACAGCAGGCTCTGAGTTTGTGGGCTGACCACTCCCTGCCCTAAAACCAGCTGAACCCCACTGCCTCAGGACCCACTGGGAGCTGTTCCTCTTGTTTTCTTTCTTTCCAACTCTATGAAACACTGGCAAGGATGTGATAATCCCACTCCACACAACTCCTGTCCCCAAAACTGACTCAGATTTCCCCAGACTTGGCTGCTCTCAGCCTGAGCCTCCTGCCAAGATGTCTTTTGTGTTCTGGGTCTGAACACACATTTAGGATACTCAAAGGGCAGGAGGGGGTAAGAGCAACACTCCGAGGTTTTCCCTATATTTTGACTGATATGTTTCATGGTTCCCAGAGGGAGACCAGAGGAACAAGGTCAGCAGGCTGGATTGGTGGGCTCCTACCCTACCCGAAACCCAGTGGAACCCCCTTGTGCCAGGACCCGCCGGGAGCTGTTCCTCACAGCATCCGATGCTTGTTCCATTAATTCCTGTCTCTCCCTCGCTCAGCCACGTGGGGAAAGTCATCAGTGTCTGACACCAAGGGCAGTGTCTCATTCGGGTTCCCTCCTGCCCAGCAGCTGCTCCCTCAGCACGGGAGCTTGGGCAGATTGTAGGGATGAAGTGTCCGGGCGGGCGGCTGCGCGGATCGCTGGGATTTAGGGATTAGGGGGAGTGGATTGTCAGATTCGAGCAGGGATCAGTGTGAGGGCTGAGCGTGAGAGCAGATGTTGGTGATTTCCCCCCTCCTCACTGCTCATCCCCACCCTGGCGCTGTCCCCTCCGAGCATTATCCACTTTCAGCATTGGAGATCTCCCGTCATCCCTCTTTTCATTTGCCAGCCTGGCTCTGAGGGAGCCAGCTGCTTTCCCCAAATCCACAGGCAAAAAGACTCAGTTAATATAAAAGATTAAAGGTGTCTATCTGCCTGTCTTCCCTTGTTCCTTTTGCTCTTTCTCCATGGCACAGGCTCCCTCCCTCACTCCATGAAGACACAGCCTTATCCCCACAGAGCAGCACTCAAAGCCCCTCACCTGCACAGTCATCGCCTTCTCTGCCCAGGCAACAGCAGCTCCTTCATATGGAAGAGCCTCCTCTTTTCCTGCTCTTAACCTTTCCCACCCTAAACCCTGCAAGTTCCCTGTGGCCACCAATCCGTCTGCTCCTGCAGCAGACGCCGGAGATGTTCCGTGCCAGACCTGTGTCCCTGTTTACATGGAACAACAGATCCACGGCTGACCCACTCCCTGCAACCCTGGCAGCACATAATGAGTCTCCAAGGCCTCTTCTCCGAGAGGCTCCAGCAGTTCCCTAAAAAAGCCCCTCTGTAGCTGCTTGCCCAGTTTGACCTCTGTCCCTCCTTGCTGGAGCAGCCGTGGTTGATGAGCCAGCCCCGTGCATTGGGGCTGGGACCAAGCTGGAAGCATTCCACTGCAATCCATGGAGGGGGCACTTGTCATCAGCACGGGTACCCCCGAGGCTGGGATAAAAAAAGACTCAGGAAATAGGGAAAGGGCACCAAGATGCCTGTGCTGAGCAGCAACACGAGAAACAGCGGCTCGGTGCTCTGGAAGTGCAGGATGAGCGCAAAACAGGGAGGGAGGAGGTAAAGGGGAACAGCTCCCGAGCAAGCAGCTTCCTTCCAAGAAAATCCTGCGCATCCACAGCTCCAGACAGCGGTGAAATATCAGCCGCTTCCCAAGGGAGCCGAGGGGGATCCACGCTCACCTCACCCCGTGACAGCGGGGACGGGAGGAGCCGCTCAGCGCGGCGCGGGGACAGGCCCCGGGGCTCAGTCGCAGCAGCACATGAAGCGACCAGACACAAGTTAGCGGTGTCACAGAGTGGAAAAAAAACCGAGTAAAAATAAAATAAACCCATCCAGGATGGCTACCACCAGACCCCGTGGCTGAGCAGGTCCCCCCTGCTCGAGGATGACAATTTAAGGGGGGAGGAAGGCCACAGAAATAAGCAAATAACTCCGTGCCCGCATTGCTTATACAGGAGAGGAGATTTAATAGACAGAGAGAGCGGAGTCTTATCAGCACAACTCACGCTCAGCAGTGCGAGGGAGGGCATCATACATTAGCTTGCTTTGACCTGCAGGGCCCTCAGTGGGAATTTTCTCCACCACACTGACATGATGTTGTTTAGATGCAATGCACATCTCGCCTGCATGGAAACATGCTGACACTTTGGAGGCTTTTGAATACAGAGAAGGAGCAGAGAGAAAAAAAAAGATGTCTGGGTCAAAATGTTTCTCTAATAGTTATAGATTTAATTCCATGGTCTGGAGGGAAGGGTGGGAGAAGAGATTATTTTTTTTTTTCTCCTCCCTATTCCCTTTTCAGAACATGAAAAGGAAATCCAAAAGCATATTACTGTCCTGCTCTGCTTTGCTTTTCTTCAATTCTCTGGTTGTGCTGTGGCTTTCTCTGGCCCTCCCACCTCCATCAGCACATGCAAGACCCAGGGAAGATCTGGCCAAAACTGCTGACAGTTTAGCTTGGATAAAACATTCCTGGGTTCCTCGAAGAAAGAATGAATTAACATCAGATTTCTCAGCACACAAGGCAAAATAAACAGGGAAATTATTTGCCCAGCCATGCCAGTACTTTAAATTCTTGCAAAAAACTGGGTTTTGTCCAGACAGAGAGAGAATATAACACTTCTATCAGCTGAAATTGCTGGTAGCCCCTGAGATTTCCCACTTTGCAGTTGTATTTCACCTTAGACAGAGCTCAGAGCACACCAGCACCCAGCTCTGGGAGGGGAGCAAGACGAGGAGCAGCAGCAGGAGGCTCTTGGGCTTCGCTTTGGTTGTGAAGATTAAAGTTGTCACAGCTGGGTGTCAGGGCACGGTGAGGAGGATTTATGGAGACCCCAGGATGACTGAGGGTGGAAAAGAGCTTTGAGATCATCGAGTCCCACCTGTCAACCAGCCCATGGCGCCAAGTGCCACGTCCAGTCTTCCCTTAAACACCTCCAGGGACAGGGACTTCACCACCTCCTTGGGCAGCCCCTTCCAATGTCCAATCACCCTTTCTGTGAGGAAATTGCCCCTGATGTCCAACCTAGACCTGCCGTGGTGCAGCCTAAGGCCACGTCCCCTCATCCTGCCACTGGTTCAGCGCACAGCCGGACCCCCCCCGGCTGGCCCCTCCTGCCAGGGAGTTGTGGAGAGGGATAAGGTCCCCCCTGAGCCTCCTTTTCTCCAGGAGCCCTCCCAGCTCCCTCATCAGCCCTGTGATGCCCGGGGACCTCTCCCACCACGTTCTCCAAGCAGGAGGATGCCAGGACCGGCACAGCCACCCCGGCTCTGCGAGCAGAGGAGGCAGCAGGTGCCTGGCACTGCCAGGGTTTGCTGCAGCCCAGAACTGCAAAAACAGCCCCCTGGGAGCAGGAGAGCAGTGCCAGCTTTCCCGGGCACCGAGGAGGCCTCGTTTGTCTCCATCAGGTGCGAATGGGCTGCTCAACCTTTAAGCGCTTAATTAGTTTCCTTTTTGTTTTTAAAAGCAGCACTTGGGCGCCGCGTTCCTCTGGAAGGGGAGATGGATGGGCTGGGCGTGGGCACAGCAGCCCCATCCTTCCGTTCCACACCAGCTCCCAGGAAGCGCCGGGGTGAGGAGCTGGATGCAATCCCAAAGCTCTGCTCCAGTGGTGAATGCCCGAACAGCTGGACTCAGCCCTCCCGCTTCCAGGAGTGAGGAACTGGTCCATCCCAGCATCCCAGCCATCCCCAGCATCCCTCTGCTCCCGGTCCATCCGGACACAGCACATGGGGCACCTCCCAACCAAGGCACATCCCTGGAGGCATCTGTGCCTTCCTCAGGAGCACGGAGCACCACAGGTCCCGATCCCTCCCTCCACCCCAGCTTCCTGCTCCAGCTTCCAAAGAGAACTCTGCCTGTGCCAGCAAGGTGGGAAGGAGCTAAGGGGAGACAAATCTGCCTCAGCTCGGGTCGGGGTGGGTCAAAGTGATAAAAGAATACATGTTGGAAAAGCCACTGCCTGGGTATAAAACTGATCTGCCGTGCTGGCTCCAGGCTCCCGGGGAACCCGGGGTGGGAATGCTCCATGCCCACGGATCCGTCGGGAAAAGTGCCCACAGAATTCCTCGGCACCTGCATTGCTGCCCCCGCTCAGTCCCCAGCACTCAGAGTTGTTTTCGTGCCTGTTTAATTCCTCCTAACTCATTCCCAAGACATCTCCCTCCCTCCTTTCCCCATGCTTTTCCTCCTAGATAAAAACAATATGTGGTGCTTTTTTTTTTATTCCGGCGGGGTTCCAGCTAATAAAAAGATTTATAATTAAGCCAGTAGATTTCCTTTTGCTATGCTGTCCTGGATTATGAGAAAGTATATTTATATGCAATTATGAAATGAACAGTATTTCTTACCCAAGTGAAGCTTTAAAAGTCATTATGAATCCATTAACTCAGCAGACCTTACAAAAGGCCTTCTCTGCTCTGGATTTATTTTAATTTAAAGCAGATAGGAAACTTTTCCCCTCTTTATTTTTTAAACCCAGCTTTTCTGCAGCAGGAATGTGCACAAATGAACAAGATGCATCAAATTCAGTAGGAAGGCCAAACTCTGGTGAACTCTGCACCACTTGGAGTCCTTCCAGAGTATCTGCCCTATATCCAAGTGCTCCGTGATCCCAAATTAACAGAATCATGGAATGGTTTGGGTTGGAAGGGACCTTAAAGCTCAACCAGTTCCATGGGCAGGGACACCTTCCACTGTCCCAGGTTGCTCCAAGCCTCGTCCAACCTGGCCTTGGGATGGGGCAGCCACAGCTTCTCTGGGAAATCTGTCACCTTGTACTGAAACCTGGGAAATGCACAATTTTACAGAGCCTCCCGTAAATCCTGTGCCTCCTTCCTGAGCCTCAGCATCATTGCCCTGCCGTTCTGGGAGCTCCTCTCTGTGGGATTACAGGGCCGGATTGCGGTGCTGCTCACAGGAACCACCTGTTCCTTTTCCTGTTCCTTTTGTGCTTCCCTGCAAAGCCTCACCTGGAGATCCCACGGAGCATTTCGTGCTCAGTGGTCTGCGGCGCTCCAGGCACACGCTGGAAGAGCCAGGAGACAAAAGATGCAGATTGGAAAAGCCAGAGAGGAAAACCAGCCACAAACTCTGCTCAGAAAGCTCCTGCAGCACCGAAATCCAGGTGGGAAGAGGCCCAAAAGCTTTAATCGGGATGTGTGATCACTGCTGTGGCTTTGCTGGCAGCAGCCCAGTGCTCCCAGCACCACGCTGGGACCTGCTGGCAGCAGTGTCTCCTCTGCATCCCTGGCTGGCAACGGCTGGGAATGAACGGGAAGCAGCAGCCTGCCCTCCCTCCTGCTGCTCCCAGCCCTCCTCAGCTCCCAGAGCTCTGTCCCTGGGAACAGGGGAGCAGCCCTAACCTGCCATGGGCACAGGTTCCAGCAGCTGGGGCATCCCAAGGAGACCTGGATCCCCAGCAGCTGAGAGAGTTTCTCCTCCCCATCTTTAGTGAGGGCCTCAGTGCCCTGGAGAAGGTTCCAGGGGAACCTTAGAGTCGCTTCCAGTGCCTAAAGAGGCTCCAAGAGAGCTGGAGAGGGACTTGGGACAAGGGATGAAGAGACAGGACATAGGGAATGGCTTCGCACTGCCAGAAGGCAGGGATAGATGGGATATTGGGAAGGAATTCTTGGCTGTGAGTGTGGGGAGGCCCTTGCACAGGTTGCCCAGGGCAGCTGTGGCTGCCCCATCCCTGCAAGTGTCCAAGGCCAGGTTGGACAGGGCTTGGAGCAACATGAGCTAGTGGAGGTGTCCCTGCCCATGGCAGGGCTGGAATGGGATGAGCTTTAAGGTCCCTTCCAATGCCTCAATGATTCAATGACTCTCCAAAAGCCCCACCTGCCCCATCCATAGCTCTGCCTGACAAGGAGGGACCGGCTGCAGGATTTTAAACAACTCGTCAGGCAGAGGAATGGCCTCCACCCAGCAAAATATGCTCCAGTCCCAACCATCCCTCAGCATTCCTTATCTCCACGCCGGCTGAGGATGGCTCATTTTACTCGCCTTAAGAGGGAATCCATCTCCAAGTCACCAAAGGAGCCTCAGTTGCAATGGCCTTTTCATTAATGTGGTGGCAATAAAGCACAGCAGCATCCCCTGGCTGTCACAGGGAAAGGAGCTGGGAGGAATATTAAAAGGGAATTTGCTGGCAAGAGGACGCAGGGAGGAAGGCAAACCCCGTGGCGGGACACACCACTGCCCCTCCACCACCCAAACTCCACTGGAGTGGGCCACCAGTCCCTCATGTGCCACCGATTTTCCCCCAACTCCTGCAGAGCTCAAGAAAGGATTTTGAGTGTTCATTGGGAACTGCCCCAACAGACCCTCGGGGTGGCACAGCCACTCACTGTGCCCTTGGACTGGCGGGTGGAGGTGCTGCAGCAGCTCCTCCCAAGCTGGGCGCTCCACCGGGCACCTCCAGCATGCGGAGGCACCTGCCTGTCCCTGCTGTCCCGTGGCAGTGGGGCTGGGAGCGCTCCCAGCGCCGAGCTAAACCTCCCTGACAGGCTCGATGTGCCTCTGCTCCCCCGTGACGCTTTCACTTCCAGTCGGCCCTGGCGGCGACAAAGCTGCTCTGACACCTTGGCTGTGGCTCAGTCTCATCCCCCCGTGTGAGCCGCTTCTCCCTGTCTCTTCTCCGTGCTCTGAGTGAGTTTCGCACTGACAAACCCGTTTTGATCTCCTCCCCCCGTGCTCCCCCCTCCCGGGGACTCCATCTCTGCAATTCCTCCAGATGCAGCACGACTGCTTTCTTTAATAGGAATAAAGGAGTACCCAGGGCTGGGGAGCTCTCTGCGAGCCACATGCTCTGGGTTCAATCTGGGGAACGCGGTCACGCATGGTTTCATTACGCTCGCCCCCTTGGCCCGTAACGCTTGCTTCCTTAGCCGTGGGTTTTTCAATTCAGCCGGAGCAAAACTCCCCGTGTGTCCTGCACCACGAGGAGCGGAGCTCTGAGCTCTTGCTCCCGGTTTAATCCCCGCTTGCAATTTACAGCAGCTTTGGCTGAGGGTGAAAGGTTCTGTGTTTCGTTACGGGGCCTCGCAGGGACCTCTGCTAACCTGCACCGAGCAGCACTTCTTGTCACAGCGCAGCAGCTGCACTGGGAAAATGTTCAGTGTCTCTGATACATCCCCAGCTCCAGCAGCCATTCCCTCTGCCAGCTGCCTGGAATAGCAATAAATCCATAATGAACCTTGAAGAGCAGCCCTCCGTACAGGTGTTCTGCCCACAGGTCTGCCCCAGAACCAGCTCTGGTTTGTATCCCTCCTTGAAGTATTTCCAGACACGCCAAATAATGATCCACTGGAAGAAATTCTTGCACCTACTGCGGGGTTTTTTTTTCCTCCTGAAGCTCTTGGAGCACTTCAAAGGCAAACAAGCTTTGCTGTGCTCGTGCTGCAAAAGGGGGAAGCTCCATGCAGAAGGCAAAGATGGAAAAGCACAGGCCCCAGGCCGGTGGGTGGGCACCAGCCCTCACTGCTTCCAGCAATCGATGTGTCTTTGCTCTTAACGCCCACCTGAGGAAAATCCTTTTATCCCTTTCTCCGTAAGTCTCTGCTCCAGAAGCACACACCCTTCCTCTGATCGAAGGTACAACATCTCGGAGCGCACGTTCATATGTAACAAAACAACCTTCCTTTAGAAATTCACCTCACTGTACTGAAGTCCATCTCGGAGGTGCATTAGTCACCCAGGAAACAACAGCAACCAGCGTCACTGGGACCCGAAATCCATTTGGGAGGGATCCATGGTGCAGGCAATGCTCCCTGGAATCCCTCTCCTTTGCAGCTGGCCACTATCAAAACACGAGCACAGCCTGTTCAAAAATCAAAGCTGGAGGTCAAGCAGCTAAAAGCTCCAAATTTGACACTTCCTATCCCATTCACAGGATTTCAAAAGAGAACACCAGCTTGGAAATTATGCTGTTAGCAACGGCTCCTGGCTCTTAGCTCTGGAAAACGCTGCTGTTCCCTCATCACGCCATCGGATCTGTCAAGGAGTGGAGCCCAGGCCCTTTTGCTGCTGTGGGTCATTAAATGGGTTCAAGCACCACGGGAAGGGGGTGGGTGCTGGAGATGTGGATGCAGCAGGAAGGGCCCTGGGAGCAGCAGCTGTTCCACAGCGCTGGCCGCTGCTCTTTGCTGGCTCAAGTCATCGGTGGGAACCAGACCCAAAAGCTCCAAGTCTGGGGCACTGGGAAGACGGAGCTGCTCCCAAACCCAAAGTGAGTCCTCAAAGAGCTCCGAGCTCACAGACTCACAGAATCCCTGAATGGTTTGGGCTGGAAGGACATTACAGCCCATCTCATTCCACCCCTGCCATGGGCAGGAACACTTTCCACTATCCCAGGTTGCTCCAAGCCCCGTCCATCCCGGCCTTCAACACTTCCAGGGATGAGGAATCCACAACCTCTCTTGGCAACCTGTGCCAGGGCCTCTCCACCTTTACAGAGTAAAGGATTCCTTCCCTACGTCTTATCTAAACCTTCTCTTCCTCAGCTGGAATGCTGAGCCTTTGCCAAACCGGCCACAGCCTCTCCCAGCTCTAGGGCTCCTCATTTAATACCTCAAACAGCTTTATTACTGCATAATGATGAGTGATTCCCTCATTCCATAATCTCGGTGCCCACCTCTTTCCCAGCTTATGCACACAAAGCAGAGGAGTTCAAACCTCTCAGCCTAAAGCTGGAGCTTAAAATGCAGTTGGCACTTGGGTGGACACCTCCAGAGGAAATTGAAAAGCCTCGGCGTGTGTTCCCGAGCGCTCCCCGTGCAGCCCGTGAGATTTGCTCTGGCAGATTTTTCCCAGGCAGGCAGGCAGCAGCGAGAACACGGGAGGCGGAAAGCACATCTTTAAATTTTCCCCAAGCTGTCTCCTGGACAGACAATCCCATTAAGTGAAGCAGAGGGACCTGAAGCTGTGTAAAAGCAACAAGGTGAATCTCCTTAGCGCAGAAGCCTGACAGATGAGAGCAAAATGCTGCCTTTAACTCCGGTGTAACACAACAGAGCGCAACGCGTTCCCCGAGGGTGAAATGCAACCCTGCTCTGCAACCCAGCCAGGTGAGCTCCCAGCTGCCAGCAGAGATTTCACTGAGGCTCCCCTCTCCAAACCCAGGGACTTCATTTGGAGATAAGACAGTCAAATGAGACAGCTTCGAAGCAATATGCTCAAGGTCAGCTAAGGAATTAATTGCAGAGCAAGAAGCAAACTCGAATCCAGGCGCGGAGCGCGCTTAGCCCCAAAGCCACTCGTTATAAGACATGCCATTTATCAACATCTATCAAATTAGGCAGAGTACCATAAAGCCAGACCCGTGGAGCGTTTTTTAAAATGGCAGGAGAGGAAATGCAGTTTCCCCGGTTCTTGAGAGCATCTCACAGAGGAAAATAGTGGCGTAATAAAAGTATTTCAAAGGCGCCTCATGTGCTATTTATCTACTGCTCAACAGTCTCCCTCAATCCAAGCGCAACACGTTGGTAATGGGGAGCTCAGACACATAATTTAAAGTGTTACTGAAATTTCTTCCACGCACAAGATCAGCCGCTGAGATCAAAGGCTGACGCATCCAGTGACTCTGTCTGTGACAAAAGGGAGAGATTTCTAACAGTGAATTGCAGTGTTCAACAAATTGAGCTCGTCTCCCCCAAGAACGCTTCCCTTGGCACTTAAGAGTACAAAGTTTGTTCTAGATGGGCCACTTGGAGAGAAAGAACAGCCTGTCTGGGGAGTGACTCATGGAAGGGAACACCGCTGTGCTGGAAGGCTGCAGAAATGCAGCTGGAAATCAGCCACCAGGCCAGAAATCGGGGAAAATATAGAGTTCTGGTGAATACAAGTTGGAACAGGCTCCCCAGGGAATGGTCGTGGCCCCAAGGCTGCCAGAGCTCCAGGAGTGTTTGGACAATGCTCCCAGGGATGCACAGGGTGGGATTGTTGGGGTGTCTGTGCAGGGCCTGGACTGGATGATCCTTGTGGGACCCTTCCAGCTCAGGGCATTCCATGATTCTATGTTCAGGTATCAGAGAAAACCATATAAGCCATTTTTGCCAGCCTCTCTGAAAGCATCACCCGCCCAGAAGCAAACATCTGTCCTTACACCTCAGGGCAGATCATCACATCCCTCCAGGAACACAGCCAAAACTTGGGAAAATAAAGGCAAGAGACTGCTACACCATTTGGGAAGCAGTGGGAATGCCCCATCTTCAGCCACGCTGTAATTCAGCCACCTGAGAGGACATCAGAGTGTTCTCCAAGTGGGTAAGTTTAAAAGGAAGCTTCCCAGGGAGGGTTGTCATGAGCAGCATCCTGGTCCCTCCACACCGGGCATGGAGGCACAGCTGGAGCTCACCCCTCCTGGCTGGAGCCTCCTGGCCTCCAGCTGCTCATAAATAAATAAAAACAGCCTTCTCCCGAGCTCACAGCATGGGGAGGGCGAGGAGGAGCATTCCCTACGATGGAGTTGTCCTCCCTGGCTCACCAATGCCTCGCCTCACCCTGGAGCCGGCTCCTTTGTTCCCTGCCCGCCACAGATGGGATTCCTCCCGGCGCTTCCCAGCCCGGGCTCTTCAAACAACGGGAGCTGTGTTTTTGTTGCAGGTTGCACGGAGTTTGGGAATTGCTTTTTTCCTCCCCTCCCAGCTCTGAGCGTTTCATTTGTTTGATTTTGCTGAACCACAGGCATATTTGCGGCAACGATACACGGAATTCTTTGCTGGGTTTTCCCCACCAGCTTCCTGCCCTGAATATCAAATACTCGGGGCTGTGCATCCATGCTCGCCACCTACATGGATGCTTGGATTCCTCCTATCAATGGAAGCAGGGAAGGCTTCCTTTCATTTGTTTTCTTTATGGGATCACAAAGCAATTTCAGAGGTGTTCTCTGTAGGGAAAAAATACCTTCAAAACATGATAAACAACCAGCAAAACAGCGCTGTCTGGGGTTTTTAGGGAGGTTCCATGCAAACAGCCGGAAGTAGGGGGAATCCTGCACCTTCCCACTGCAGTGGGCACACACCAGACTCACCTTTCTCCACCCCCAAGATGCTCCCAGTGTTCTTTTTCCACCTTCACCTGGCACAGGTGGAGGCTGGAGCTGGCTAGCAGCTTTCTCACAGGGTTGTGGGAGGACACTCAGGGTGAAAAGGTTCCCAAACCACCTCCTGGCATGGCAAAGGGTGGAGGAGGGGGAAAAAAATCCCAGTCTTGGTCTCAGACCTAAACATGCCCAACCTGCAGGCAAGGCAGGGTCACCGCCTGCCCTGCACTGCAACCAAGACAATGCTCAAGTGCTCCGACCCCACCGCTGCTTTCCACTCCATTTGCCGCTGGAAAGCGCTCCGGTTCTCCCTGCCTCTCCCCGTGTCCTGTCACTCCAGGTCCCCGCCCCGCTCCCCCCTCCCCTGGCCGTATCCCTGTCCCCGGGTCGCCGTCGCTCATGTCACAATCATTCCATCTGACAAAGTCTCTGCGTGGCCGCGGCTCCCCTGTCTCCTTGCATCTCTGTCAAGGCCCCTTCCACACGTCTGAGCATTTTCATGACATATGGTGCTGGGACGTGGGGGAGGGACACCGAAACCCAAGCCCGTCAGCCACCAGGCAGAACGCACGGGAAGGGCCTGGAAGACAACTGGGTGGTGAGGGAGGTGTCTGAGGAGGGTGACCTTGGAGGAAGTTGGTCCATCACAGCACTCGGTGCCTCTCTCACCTCTCCCACAGTTGGTTACCCAGAGGAAAAGGCACTTTTGGAGGGTTTCTCTGTCAGGAATGGCTGATCCTGCTTTGCACTTCTATTCTGGACCCTCACTTTGTGGTCTCCAGAGCTGACACACAAAGGCACAGCCTGACTCTTCCTCAGCCCAGGAGCTGTTCAATCCTCCGGTGGATCCAGCTCACACCCCCAGTCTGGGTTAGAGCCAGGCAGGCCACACACACACCTCAGCCTGGCAATGTTTCACGGGTGTAGGAACTCCCCAAAGCCACTCACGCTGCCCCAAATGTGGGGTCTGAACCTCATCCCCAAATCCAGAAATCTCCCAGCATCACCTCCAGCCCAGTAACCTTTTCCTCCCCAGTGCTGCAGACTTAAGGCTACTTTTCTCAAAGCACAGTCTTAGCAGATCCCAAAGCTCCCAGACAGCTAAGAAGCCCCAAAAGTCCTTCTAAGACAGGCTATTCACCAGAATCCAAGTGGATTTCTCCCTCAGTAATTACATTTTGTCTGCTTATAATCCTCCTGGTGTTTAATTCTTCTTCACCTGCCGTAAACCGGTGGGAGATGTGGCAGATGATGAGAGCAGCTTGTGCTCCAGGCAAGAAAACAAAGTGATCTTGTCCTAAAGGGGGTTTAGAATTAAAGACACTCAGCCACCAAAAGAAAATGGACCTAGATCCAAATTATTCCAACAGCCCCCCAGCTCCGGGACAGGGGTGACAGCAACACCGCTGTTTTAAACTCCTCGCCTCCTCAGGAGCTCTAATCCCACTGTGAGCCAGCTGAACTTCAGCTCAAGTGTTTTGGCAAATCCCGTCTTTGGCAGATGAAGGAGAGAGCCAGCAGGAGCACAAATCCTTCAGGGCATCCCATTCTGGGCACAAACACCAAAGAGCCCCCAAGACTTGGAACAACCTGGGATGGTGGAAGGTGTCCCTGCCCATGGCAGGCATTGGAATGAGATGAGCTTTGAGGTCCTTTCCAATCCAAACCAGCCTGGGATTTTAGGATTCTCTAAGACCAACAGGCTGCACAGGGAACAAAACAGAGATGGGATGAATCTGGCACATATGGGTGGATTATGCTTTTTCAGCTTTATTCAGTGACACTGCAGCATCTGGTGTTTATTCTCTATCCCTCACATATTCCTGGGGTTTGGGGAAGCTTCACAAGGCTCTCCAAGTACAACAGCTACGAACACAGTCCCAATCTGGCTCTCACATAAAACCCTGGAAGAGAGGGAAGCAAAGGCAAACATTCACAAGTCAGCGTCCGAGAGTGGCAGTGGTGACCAAGAAGTGACTGGTGAGGGAAACAAGTGGACTTATCTCCTGAAAATTGTATTTTGTAGTCCGTAACAAAGCCTCGGATGAAAATGAAGAACCACAAAAGAAGCGCCTCAGTTCCCCCAATGAAAAATGAGCCCCCAGATTTACAAGCAAGAGGCTCGTGCTGCCTGCGTTCTTTGCTCTCTGCGTTGTATTAAAAACAAATAAGCCAATAAGGAATGCCAGACAAAACAGTCATTTGTCAGCTGACACGAGGGAAGGATGAGGATACACTTCAGGAATTTATCAAGGAAATCTGTTGAGCTGTGCAAGTTTTTGGTTTTTTTTAAGAAAGACGCTGAAGAGAAAGCAGCTTCCCTCTTGAACCTGTGAGCTGCTCAATGAAATATAAAGCAGAAACACCCCCTTAACAGCCAGTATTACCTGGCAGCTGGTTTACCATTTCTGCCAAGGCCACCAAGCTGGTGGCTCATGGCCAGTGCCTTCTGCCCTCTGCATTTCCAGTGAGCCTGGAAATGGCTGGAGCCGCTGAGTTCTACAGAGGCTCTTCTAATACAAATATCTGCCTGCCTTCCTCTGGGGGCTGGGGGAGAGGGGGATATTGTCAGTGTGCTCAGCGTTGAACAAAGTTTGTTTGAACTGGGCTTAACTGCAACAAGAGCAGCATTAAGCCAACCTCGAGCACTTGTGAAAACACTCTGCTTTAAATAGTGCCTCTTCAAGCTTTAACGTCATGTGAAGCTCAGGAGGATTTTATGGGCCACCGAGAGCATGTAAAGCCCTGGCATCCCATTTGCAATCCCGGCAGCTCTGCAGCAGCAGCACTCAAGGAGGTTTGAAGGGTGGGTCTGATGCCCCAGGAGCAGCAGCCCCAATCCGTGCACCTTCCCAGCAAACCAAGGTGGGAACCCCCCCTGCCCCACCCTAAAGCTGTGCTTTTGCAGGATTCCAGCCAGCAGGCAGCGTCTAAACTCAGGTGCTCCTTAAGGAAATGATTTCTCATCCAGCCCCTGGATGCTGCTCATTCCTGTCACCAGGGTCAAACCACCGCGCTGCGTTGGGCCAGGCAGGCACTTTGCATGCTCAAAACTCATTAAAGTCAAACACTCCTAAGACTTTTTACACATGAAAAAGCAGATGAAGGTGAGACAGAGCGGTTTCAGCGCAGTGCAGGCAGAGTTTTATTTAATGAAGGTGTATTTACTCAGAAGAGCTGAAGGGCTGCTTCTTCACAGCAGGTCAGGGGCTGCTATGCAAATACTAATAAATATTTTGCACTTTTCAAGAATGCTCTACCCAAGTGCTCTGCAAGCGTGAACTGCACTAAACCTCCCAGGATCTGGCAGAAACAAGGGAGAAAACAGGAACAGACACTTTGTCCAAGACAGAAACGCGGGAGCCTCTTGGGTGGGAAGCAGAGGCACTTGACAGCACCAACAGCTTTCCCACGGAAGCGCCTTCCCGTCCTAACCTCACACTTGTGTGGCTGGCAGCTTTCTAGAAACAGCAGCTCCGCATGGATTCGGAAAACAGAGTCATCTGTGGTTCATTACTCCCAACAGATTTCACGAGGGATCCTGCCTGGTGCCTCAGCTGCTCCTGAGCCAGCTAAGCCTGCACGATCTGGTGCTGGTACAGAACAGCAAAGCTCCTTATGGAACACCTCACACAGGGCAAAAGCCATCACAGGGAGGAGCTCATCAGGCCTGGAGAGATCTGTGCTTTATTCACTGGAGTTCCAGGAGGTCTCCGTGGGCTGGGGGACAGAGTGTGCAAAGGAGCTGCTGATCAGTTCAGCAGCTCTGGAAAGCAGAGGCAGCTGAGAGCAGCTCCATGGAGAGGAGCGGCTCCTGCCCTGCAAGAACTGGGGGGCAAAAGAAATAACCAAAGATGGCTCCAGGCAGAGGGGTTTTACAGAAGGACTCGGGAGAAGGTGGCACTGAGGTCTCAGGTTCCCAAAACACTCCCCTTGGGAAGCTGTAACATTCCCTGAAAGATTTATGGAAGACTGCAGGAGCAGCTTTCCTTCCTTGTGCCTGCAGTGTCAGCACCCTCTGACAGTGGAGGACTGGGAGCCATCCCAAAAACCACGAGGGAGATCCACGGCCCTGGGAGCTGGGATCACACCACAGGACAGGAGTCCTCCACCTCTGACACAACAAATCCAGGCTATTCCCTTCAGCTGAAGCACTTCCAGGTCCCATCTCCGGAGGGGTCTGAGACACAGACACCAAATCCTGCTGCTGCCTGTGGAAGCGGCAGCCTGAAGATAAAACCTGGAGAAATGCAGCTGGGATCTCCCACAGCAGCAGAGCCCGAGCTGCCTGGAGCCAGCAGCGCTGGACTTCCAAGATACCAACTTTGAAATCAATACCGAGATTATTGATCCAGGGAGGAAATACAGACTGGCGAGGGAGCCTGGTCAATAGCAGCCCCAATGGGTAATAAGTTTTAATGGAGGCCAGAAAAAATTCCAATCTTAATTTTGTGCTGGGGCAAAACTCTGCATACGCTGATCCTCCCAGCCCTGGAGCAAGCCAGAGACTCCTCACGGTTCTGCTGATTTTCCAAGTGACCAGCTCAGGTGCCAAGGTCTGGGACAGCACATCACTGCTGAGAGAATGAAAAGAGAAACCCCATTAGCTGCTCCCAGCGATCTGTCTGGCACAGGACGAGCTGCTCATGCCGACTGCCTTGAAAATCAGAGCAAGAAATTCAACCTGCACAGTCAAGGCCAGATTCAGGCGTGTAACTCAGTGATGGCAGGAGTTCAAGCACTTAAAACGTCTTTTGAAACCACAGTAAAATCCTGCTGTCCCATCCCTCTTGGAAATGGACTCCACTGACTGTCAAGGCCCTGAAAGGCAAGAACACAACAGCAACAACAACAAAAAAAACCCAAACCCAAACCAGTTCTGCTTGACTGAGGCTGGGAGAGCTGCAGCAATTTCCCTTCATTTGTCAGCAAAATCTCATCAGCTGCATAAAAATACAAAAGGGGGTTAAGTTGCCAGAAGGGCATCCTCAGTATCAGGGCAGGGGCTGAGGAGAGACTCCACACCACAATTCTAAAGGTTAGAAGCTAAAGGCTTAACTCCAATGTTTTGGAAGCAGCAAAATCCCACCTCCAACCACACAGCCTCGGGAGGCAGCAGGATTCCCGGGGCACTGCAGACCCGCACCCACTGCAGCAGCACTGTCCTGCGGCTCCAAGGAATGAAGAACCTGTTCAGCACTTCACAGACAACACCAGCTCTGACCTCTGTTCACAGCTTTCTGAGCAGCCATCGCCTAAACTCCCCCTTTATTCCCCCGTCAATACTTGCGAAACAGCTTTAGAGGAACAAACGGCTCTTTCTGGCCCTTTGAAAAGATTCAGGCAGGCCAATACTGCCTTGGGATACCTGAGGTAACCCCAAGGCATGAGGAGCTGCAGGAGAGGTGGGAAGGCAGGTTTGGAGAGCGGGATTTTCCTCGGAGCGCTGCTGGCACGGAGGCTGAAGGCTGCCAGCGCCCGGGAAAGCAACTGGCACGGTCTGACAGCCCTGCAGGAGGATAATTGGGCAGACAGTGCCGTGCAGACGAACTAAAGTGTTTACTGGCTTTAATATTTAATTGTGTCAAATGAAGAGAGAGGAGCTGGGGAACGTGAGCTGCGGAGGGAGGCACGAGCGTGGCGGGGGCTCCACTGGGGCACCCGAGTGAGCCAGAGCACATCCTCAGGAGCACATTTGGGGCGTGCCCTGCTCTGCCCCTGGCACAGGAAGCAGGTTTGGGAGAAGGGAGCTTGGAGGGAACATTGCAGGCAGAGCAGGGAAAGGGAAATGCACCACACGCGGCAACCGTGAAAATAAACATTTAAAATCCGGCTCTGTGGGACCTGAGTGGCCTCAACCCAGCCACAAGCTCTATCCAACCTCATGGATAAGGGAACTATTGGAGTCCACATCCCAGCACAAAAACACTCAGAAGCATTAGCCACCCGAGAAGGGCTCACCCAAAACAAGCAGAGGCAGAGCACAGCTCGTTTGCAGGATGAGCACAGCTCGTTTGCAGGATGAGCACAGCTCGTTTGCAGGATGGCTTTTCTCATTAGGTGTTGGAAAAAGCTGCCCAGGGAGGTGAAGTCACCATCTCTGAAGTGTTCAAAAGGCGTCTGGATGTGGCACTTGGGAACATGGGTTAGGGGGGATTATGGTGGTGCTGGGGTGGTGGCTGGGTTAGGTGATCCTGAAGGTCTCTCCCAGCCTTGATGATTCTGGGATGCACAAAGAGATGCCTTGCACTGTCACTCCTCTGTTTAGGCTCCCCTCCACCCTAAAAACCCCCAGCAATTCACCCACTGGTCCTGCTTAAAGTTGTCCACCTGTCTCTGGGAAAGGGCTTTGCACCACTTTTTCCCTTGGGATGCAGCCTGGGAGAGCACAATCGCTGTCAGACACACTCAACCCTTCCTATGCCTTTCCCAAAAGGAGACCAAATCAGCTCCAAACAGGTCTCTGGAAAGCCCTACATCCCAGCAAGGGACAAGCCTGGACTTCTGTGCTACTAAAGCCACCGTTTGTGTTCTGTTTCTGCTCTTGGCCAAAGCCAGCATGGAAATTCAAAGGAAGGCTGGCTCCATAAATATTGCAGTGTGAACAACACAGGGCCTTTGCTGGATTATCACCGCTAAAAGGAGCTGCAAAGCATCCAACTCCACAAATGAAAGATGCTAATGGAGCATTCCCAGTGGACAGCAGGCTGTAGATTACGGGGAGCTGCTCTCACATCCTGCGAAATGTGCAGATTTAAATAACGCTTCCCTCTCACACAGAATAAATCTCCGCGTTGGCCGCGGAGGAACGCAGCTCAGGCCTCCGCCAGCCTATTCCAGTGGGCAGATGGCTCGTGGGAGATACAGGTGATGGATGGGACACCTGGAATCTGCGTCCCAAACAGCTCCAGGAGAGGAAGGCTGTGCCACGCCTGCCTGTGCCGTCTCCCTACCCGCAGTACGCTTCAAAAGCCAAGAAAAAGGGTTAAGACAGATTTTTTTCTCTCCAACCTTTTAATTAAGCCATTAGTCTCTTCCCCCTTAACCCAGGAATGAGAGGCCTGTCTTCAGAGGAGCAAATGATTTCCCCAGAGTAATGAAGATGCATTATCATACAGAAAAAAAATCATTAGTTGCTATGTCCAGAACAATGCGATTGCTCAATTACCGCACTAAAACAGATCGCACCCTCCCAGCGCTCCACGTGCACGCTCGCAGGAGATGCATCCAAATGGATGTGCCCTGAAAAACAGCACTTGCTCAGGAGAAGGCCTGGACCATGGCAAAGGTCTTACCTGAGTTATTTCCCAACCTCGCTTCATGTTTTGGACACCACAGCAACAGGCAGCAGATCCCAGGAGGATTTTCTCCCAAGTGCTTTACAACCGAGGAGTTGGGATGTTGGGCAGGGGAGTTTCCCATCGCACTGAAAAGGTCTCAGTTACCCTGGGAAGGATTCACCAGGAAGCCCTCTGGGACTAGGACACACTTGACACTTTGAAGGAATCAGTGGTGGCACACGATGAGCAGCAGGGATGTGCTGACCTGGGGTGTCACCCACTGCTCCCTCCATCATCCAGTCCAACTCCTGGCCCTGCACAGACACCCCAACAATCCCAGCCTGTGCATCCCTGGGAGCGTTGTCCAAACACCCCTGGAGCTCTGGCAGCCTTGGGGCTGTGCCCATTCCCTGGGGAGCCTGTTCAGTGCCCAGCACCCTCTGGGGAAGAACCTTTTCCCAAGATCCAGCCTAACCCCCCCTCAAAGCTCTTGGCCAGCTATAAAATACCATTCACCTCCAACTTACTTAATGAGGGTGATCCAACCCCCAATTTCCCCTCTTCACCGCCCCCGGGATGATTAAGAGCAGGATTTAGTCATCGAACCAGGGTCCCATTATTCCTTCAAATGTGTAATTTCAGTCCTTCTCTCACCTACCGAGATACCCATTAAAAAATGACTCATTAACTCTTCCCCCTGCATCTTTGGCACGATAATTCCAACACCGATGTGGGTCAAGCAATGCTATTCATGAATTCCCATCAAACCCATTTGGCCTGAAAAGGGAGGAGTGGGTGTCAAAAGTGAAAGTGTTTTATTTAGACATTTTCTCCTCTACATGAAACACTGAGACTTTTCCCCCCCTCCAAGACATTGCTGAAGTTAATTTACTTTAAAAAAAAGGTTTTGAAGGCTGAACAAAGAACATATCATATCAAATGAAATGTTTTATTTGACCTGAAACAAATATTTTTGGTCTTGTTTTCAGTTAACCCAATACAGCTTTTCCTCTTCAGTTTTTCGTTTCAGACAGACAAGGGGGAAAAAAAAAGAATCAATTTGAGAGCTCCAAACAGCCCATTCTGTACCAGTTGTCACAGAGACTGTAGCTTATGTTAATATTAAAATACTGCTTTAGCAATTTATGAACATTATCTGCAAAGCGAAGGCACAAATTAGCAGAGATGAAGGAAGTTACCCGAGTTAATGCATTTTTGGCACTAATATCCTTCTATTGTTCAGCTGATCTTAAAGAGCCACAGGTTTACACTGACAAAACAAGGGAAGGCTTGATGGTTAACACAGCTTGGAGATGATTCCCAAAGGGTTTCCACCCTCTGGAGGACAAGGCATACAGAATCCTGGGATCGTTTGGGTTGGAAAGGATCTTAAAGCTCATCCAGTTCCACCCCCTGCCATGGGCAGGGACACCTTCCACTATCCCAGGGTGCTCTAAGCCCTGTCCAACCTGGCCTTGGACAGTTCCAGAGATGGGGCAGCCACAGCTTCTCTGGGCACCCTGTGCCAGGGCCTCCCCACCCTGACAGGAAAGAATCTTTTCCTAGTATCTACATCTACCCTCCTTCAGCTTAAGGCCATTTCCCCTCGTCCCGTCACTCCAGGCCCTTGTCCACAGTCTTTTTCCATGTTTTCTGTTGGCTCCTTCAGGCACTGGAAGGCCACAATTTGGTCATCCCAAATGGTCATCCCAATTTGGTCATCTTCTCTTCTCCAGCCTGAACAATCCCAGCTCTCCCAGCCTTTCCTCCCAGCAGAGCTGCTCCATCCCTCTGATCATCCTGGTGCCCCCTCTGGACTGGCTCCAGCAGCTCCACGTCCTTCCTGTGCTGGGCCCAGGGCTGGGGCAGCTCTGCAGGTGGGGTCTCACCTGGGCGGGGCAGAGGGGCAGAATCTCCCCCTCCCCTGCTGCCCACGCTGGGGGCTCAGCCCAGGACATGGAGGGTTCAGGGCTGGGTCTGTCCAGCTCTCCCCCACCAGCACCCCAAGGGCTTCTCCCAGGGCTGCTCTCCATCCCTTCATCACCAGCCTGGATTGATCTCATGGGTTGCCCCAATATGGGTACAGCACCAGCCTTTGGTCTTACTAAACTTCCTACGAAAAGACATTCCCACAGGTTTTCAATCCCCACATCCTGGTGAAATCATGAAAAATTCACTTCCTGGACTTGATTATCCTTCCAACCCAAACCACTCTCTACATAAAGAACGTAATATTGAACTATTTTGGAGAAGGTGCAACGCATTGTGGCTGCCAGGGGGTGTTATTTACAGCCAGGATTGGTGCTGGGCTCCAGGGCAGCAGCCCTTTGCGGGAACATTCCCCACGGAAGCAGGAGCGAGGATCCCGGCTCCGTCGGAGCCGCCGGTGCCGCATACGGTGCTTGCTTTAGTTAAATGCAAACCAGCAATCTCTGCCTTCACATGTGACAATTGCCATGCGATTTCTGTCTCATTAAGCTCTGAAATGTAAAACAAATGGGATTTATGTGGCTGCTGCTCGGCACTCGCTCTCGTGGAGTCAAGTCTTGCCTTTAGCGGCTCTTCGGTCTTATCTCTGCCTTATCTCGTCTGTGGTGGTTCCCCACCTGAGGCTGAAACGCCCTGTGAGGAACAGACAGACCGGGGGCAGTTCCAGCAAACAAATCCTCCTATTTTCCCCCCAGGTTGTGATCCCGACTCCCATGGAGCTCACACGAACCTTCCCTGCCTCAGTTCCCCCCACCTGCCACCGTCAGATCCACGGAGCTGATTCAAATTCCAGCCCACCAATCCTGCATGTTTATTCACAGCACTGTGCACGGAATAACAAGCTCTGAAAAGCAGTTCTGTGTAAGGCTGGCAGGAGGAAAGCTACAGGCAGGATTTGGGAGGTATTTTGGAGAACATGGACCATCGGTGAAGTGCTTTCCCACACACAAACCAGGAAAAAACTACAGGCTGCTTACAGAGCACTTGATTCCAGCAATCATCCCCTGAGGTACAGGGAATACTGAAAACTCATTATTTGGGGTGATTTCACTCGTGCCACTGGTACCCAGGCTGGCCTGGCTGGAGCTCAGGATGTGAAGGTTTATGACCAGAAGTGTCCAGAGCCACAACTCTGATCCTTTTCTTCCAACTACAAAGACCGACCACCCACAGATGCTCCACAGACTGGGAGCACCAACAAGAGTGTTCTGAGATCAGAGCATCCACAGCAGCACAACTGGTCACTGAGTGCCCAGGAGATAAGCCATAGAAACATGGAATCATTAAGGTTGGAAAGGCCATTAAGATCATCAAGTCCAACTGTCAAGTCAAGGAGATTACTTAAACCACATCATTTGAGATTACCCACCCCTAGAAGCGTTCAGGGCCAGGTTGGACGAGGCTTGGAGCACCCTGGTCCAGTGGAAGGTGTCCCTGTCTATGGCAGGGGGTTGGAATTAGGTGATTTTTAAGGCCCCTTCCAAGCCAGCCCATTCTGGGATTCTGTGATTACCTAGAAAAGTGTTGGAGAGCACCAGCCTCTGCTTTGAGCAGCCCAGCGTCAGTGCTGAGTTTTGCCAAGAGTGACGCAGTTTTGGGTACCCAAGTGGCCACCTTGAAATGTGTGACATTGACTCAAAGTATCAGGCAAATGCCCCGAACCCACAAATTCCATGCCCAGAGGCAGAACATCACCAAGCTCTGGCTGCCGTTGGCTCCTCCAGCCCTGCCCCAGGGTGCTCAAAGAGCCTGGAGCAGCACAATGATCCAACTCCAGCTCCACACCCCCCACTGCCCCAAGGCCAGCTTCCCAACCCAGCAAATATCGTCACCTCGGGCACAGAACATCCCGCAAGGAGCAGAGCGCGGAATTGCAATGCCGGCGGCACAAAGCGGCACAGGAGGAGACGGATTCTGGAGAGCCTGGAAAACCGGGGAGGGACAACAGCAAGGAGGAGGTTTCTATGGGAAGCACAAAGCCAGATGTTGTTCAGCAAAGCCCCGCTCTGCACGCTCAGGGGAAAGCCTCGGACAAAAGCAAGAGCTCCCACTGATGCCATTGTCGGGCTCGGAGAGCGGAGATTTCTCTGGAAGAAAAGCAGCCCCGCGACAATTATTTATTGCCACAAAAACATCTTCCTCCTCGGCTTTTGTTGGTGCAACACGGACCACGTGCGGCTCCAGCCAGGGAGAGAAAAGCTACCAACAGGATCAAGGAAGGCTGAGATTAATCTGGTTTAACAGAGATAAAAAAACAACTCGAGCAATCAGTTTTTAAATTAATATTAAAGTTGTAAGTCACCTTTGACTATATTAAAACACAAACTGGAGCACACAATAAGCCCCAAATAAGCCCCACTGGCAGGCAGAGCAGCTCCCTTATCAACCTCTAACATCCCCTGTAAAATAATAACTCGAAGCCAGACTGCTCTGAGAGAAACTCCCTCTCCTGGGGCAGCGTGATGTGACCCAGTTCCTGCTGCCGTTTCAGGAGCCCTGGCTTGGCCGGTGCTCCCCGTGCCAGCGAGGAACTCAGCTGCAGCAGGAGCCACCCGGGAGGGACAGCTGGCACGGAAAGGCTGAGCAGGGAGCTGTGCTAGGGGGGCACAGAGGGACGTCACAAAGTGAAGCCCCTGGGCTACAGTGTCCTTCTCCTCCCCAGTAGAGGTGTGGAATTTTGGGAACTGGTTTTCTCCCAGCCCTTGGCTTCTCCTTCTCAACATTCCCAAGCTTTCTTCTCTATTGCTTTGGAAGAGGCGGAGAGGCACCCACTGAGGGAGCACAGCGTGGATGGAGCCCTGCAGCACCAAGGGAAGCTGGACTCGGCAGCTCGGGATTGATGGGCAACATTCCAAGGTCAGCAGGCAAAGGACGCCAGAAATGATGGCCCCATAATGGAGAGAAAGGTCATGGGAGAAGGAATGCTTCCTCCATGGAAGAAGGAACACTTCTTCCATGACCAGCACGCTGAGCACCGCCCCAAAGTCAGGGAGGGAATGGGGACACTCTCTGCTTATTCTGACCACTGCGGTCATCAAGTGGCTCGTGCTGGCTCTAACCAGCCCTAACACAGAAGTGTTTCCAGCCAGACCCAGTTAACACCAGCATGGCCTAAAATGGCATCTCTGGGTAGTTAAGGGGGGCTGAAGCTGTTGATCTCCGCAGGTAGTTGCTCCACACAGGTTGAGGACTGAGCCAAGGGCTGCTGGAGCAGAGCCCAACAGCTTCAGGTTGCTGATGCACAGGGGGCAAGTGGGTGTTGGGACACAAAACGAGGGTCCTCGTGCTGCCCCAGAGCTCTGTCACCAGGGGAGCTGCACGAGCTGCTCTCCAGCTCGCTGCTGCCTGCTTGAGAGGGCTCCAAATAAATAAATAAAGCCACTGCCTCATTAGCATGCAAATGTATTCAAGCCCCCATTTCAATTTGAATTCTATGCATACGATCAGAGTGCAAAATGCAAATTATACAAATGCACCCATAGGAAGAAACAAGCAGGAACTCTGCACAAAGGGATTAGGGCCAGGCTACTTCCCTCAGAAGATTCCAGCGCTGGGGGGGCTCCTGTTTGGGAGGATCCTTTAATGGCCACCAGTCACGCTGCACTGAGCTTTGCTACAAACACTTGGAAAAGCATCCTGACTCTGGCTCTGGAGCAAAGGCTGGTTTGAAACTGGCGCAGGGGACAGGAGGGGAGGGTGCACAAACACACGCCAAGAGGCAAGAGGTGCTGTACTGATGGCCAAGGGTGTCCCCAAGGGATCAGCACCCATTCAGATGGGCCTGAGGGGGCAAAGGTGTCTCCAGTGCTTCTCCAGCAGACCCCAAAATGCAGCACTTGCCAGCATTTGCCAGCATCTCTCCACCCAGCAAGCAGAGACACGGGTCAGGACAGCCAGCTCAGGGCAGCAAGGAGGGTCTCAAGCAGCAGAGACCACCAGGAACAGGGTCATCACCACCGTCTCCATCTCAGTGACCAGGGAGGTGATCCTTCCTCAGCCTTAAAGGGCTTCACCTCTCCTTCCCATGGAGATTAGGCTGGGAAAGCTCTGCAAGGTGTGGGAGGGAAGACAGGAGCCCAGCTCGGAAGGTCCTCTGCAGACCACAGTCAGCTCAAGAGAACCCCAATGCCCCTGATTTTAGCTGAGTAAGGCTGAGCTCTGCTCCTGCAGCAACCCCAGCTGCTGTGTCCAGGCTCCCAGGCCCAGCAGCCCCGTGGCGTGGGAGGTGCTGCTCCAGGGAGACACCGAGCCCGGGCAGAGCAGCCGGGAGGCTGGGAGCGCTCATCTCTCCCTCCTACGCGCGTGAAATTCTCAACCCACCATTATCGTATTACATTTTCATTTTAAAGTAAATATCTGTTTTCAATTAGTACTTACCGTGAGGGGCATGCATCACTGAGAACACTTATTTCTCTTCCTTTCATTATTAGATTAGAAGTCGCTCAAGTTTAACCACATTTAGCAGCGGCAGACACCCAACTGCTCCGCAGACACTAATCCTCTTCCCACCTCCACCCCCACCAAGGTCCCAATCCAGATACTGCAGCCTCCATGCCAGGCTCCAAATCAAGGTGTGACACGAGCCTGCTGCAGCCCTGGCCAACCTCCCCGAGCCCATCCACCAATTCCCTGCTCGTCCTCCCTCCAGGCTGTTAAATTCCGATTGCTTTTCCTTCATGTCACAAAATCCGACCCTCTCCCCATGTCACCTGTGTAGCAAAGAGGGTCATGTGGGCTTGCCCAAGGTTACATGAAGTGAATGAAACCTGGAGCAGAGCTGCTCCAAAACTTAGAAATACAACCAAAAGTATGGGGGGGGATCAACCATTTCTGGTGTTCCACCTGCTCATTCACTCGTGGGTTAGCACATCCCAATATTCCTCCCAAGTCTCCCAGCCTCCTCATCTTCCTCAAGTGAGATCTCCCAATATTTTTCCCAAGTCTCCCAACCTCCTCATCCTCCTCACCATGAGGAAAGCCCTTCCTCCCGCTGAGATCACCCAATATTCTCCCCAAGTCTCCCACTCCTCATCCTCCCCCAGTGAGGAAAGCCCTTCCTCCAGTGAGATCATCCCAAGCACTCCCAGGCCCTGCCTGCTCAGCCCTCGGCGAGAGCACTCTAAGCATAATAGTACTATTATACCTTGCTCATTATGCCTCATTTTTATTACCTGGCCTCATTAAGTTAAGAAGCCTCTGTAATTTAACTGCATCTCTTGGTCTCCGCACGGGGGCTCCAGCTGTGCCTGTCGTCAATCACTTTATTAAAAACACAGGACAAAAATTACAATTATACCCATTACTGCCCATCAATCTCTTCAATTGCCTCTTAGGCCCTTTCTTTACCTGCTCAATGCACCAGTGCCAGACTGATATCACTGGCACCCTCATAGTCTTTCCATAGTTCCAATAATTAGGGGCTGTTTTGAAGGTGCTCTCAGAGCCCAGCAAGGCAGGCGGAGGCTGGTGCACGATGCCCTCCTGGTGCACAGCACAACAGGCAATAAAAGCACGCAGCCAGACCAAGAGAAATAAACCGTGTTAGACAATAAAACCTAATTTTATCAAACCTAACACAAGGTGCTTTACAGACACACAGATCAGGTTAACACTGGTTTAGAATTCAATACCCTGTGACAAATTGGCACCTCGAGAGAGCCACCACGGTGGCTCACGGTCCAGGCCAAAGGCGAGAAGAGATCTGCAACCCATTTCCAAACCCCAGAGAAGAACCAGCAATCAAATGTTTCTTACAACAGCTTCCCCTTCATCCTCCACAGGGATGCTCATCATCCTTGGTGCACAAAAAACCTCCATGTTGAAAGTTCAAGTATCAAAACACTGTATTTTGGCAGCTCTGCTTCCAAGTCTCCAATCCATAAACTACTCTAGGATGTTTCCTGCTCTACAACAACTTCCAGAAGTTCAACTTTTCTTCCTGATTTTGAACAAGATGCTCCCACTGGGACAACAACTCCGATCTGCTCGAGTCAGCAGAAACTTGCAGGGGTTAAGAGCACTACACGGATTTCTGTCTATGCTTGGGAGAAAGCCAAACCATGGGGAGAAACCTCCCTGCTGCAGGGGAAAAAAAAATCACTGTGCTGGATGAAAGGTTTGCTACAACCACCCCTGCAAAGACATCGTCAAGGGACATCAACCCCTTGGCAGTTCATGGTCCTTTTCCTTGAGGTGTTTCGCTCTTCCCCCCTCTCCTCCCCACCATCCCTGCTCATCCCCAGGGAAAAGCAGCATTTTCTGGCTAGCACTTCCCCTCCTGGTTTGCTTCCATACAGAAAGAGTAAAAAGAGGCGGTTTGGAGATCACAGGGAGTACACAGGGAGCTGCACAGAGATGCTGAACAAGCGTAGCAGACACCACCTTGTTGCAGTCAGCACCTCCCGCAGGAGGGGAGGAGGGTGAGAGGTGGCAGCTCTTTCAAGGCACAGCATCCTGAGGAGCGGGCCAGCACGGGAGCGCGGCAATCCCAGCGCCCTGGAATGCTCTGGCCGCTGCCTTTCCAGCCAGCCCATGTGATGAGACAGAGCTTTGAAGATTTCAAAGGGCGCCGTGTTCCCCAGTTTATCACCAGTGTCTATCTTAAACCAATATTATCATTTTAAGCATGACTGGAGCGAGAGGAATCTTCAGCAGGCGCTCCTGCCGCGGGAGAGAGAAACATCCACGAGACACAGAGGGGAAAAAGACCCTTCAGACTCACAACCCCGTGCAGACCCCGACACATCCAGCCCGTGAGCTGTGCTACTGCCATCAGCGCAGATCTGTCAGGAGGGACATTTACACTGCTCCAGGCTTGACAGCCAAAGGCATTTCTGCTCTGCCATGGAATTCCTCCTGCTGCCCTTTTCGAAGCGTTACAGCTCTGCTGAGCCCCTGCTCTGCCACCCCAGTGGAGGGGAACGGATGTTTTCCAGAGGGTGGCAGGTGACAGAGAAGCCATCACCACTCCAAGAGCTCCCCACACCTTGACAGGGAGGAGGGGAAGAGCAGCTGCGTGGGATGACACCCACCCCAACACCCAAACCGTGAACACAGAGCCTGCACCCACCAAGCAAAAGCACCCAGGAAATCTTCCACTTCTCCAAGGCAAGAGCAGATCACCACAGCCAGGGTGTGGGACTGGAACCACCACAGCCAGGATGTGGGGCTGGAACCACCACAACCAGGATGCGGGGCTGGAATCACCACAGCCAGGATGTGGGGCTGGTCTGGGACAACTTTAGGCATGCAGAGGTTGTCCAAGCTGCACTCAGAACAGGGTTTAGGCACATAAAGGCACAGCAGGACCAAAGATGTTTCCCTTGGTCTCTGGTGGGGAAGTTCCTGAGCAAGGGCAAAGCAGCAGTGTTGTCTCACACGTACAGAGAGAAGAGACACCTGTCTTGTCACCCGGCAATTCCCATTATTAGAAGGGCAAATAAAGGCAATCACAAGAAATCTACCATCAGCCAGCAAGTCAAGCTTCAGCTTAGGCAGAAGGAGTTAATTTACAGCCACTCCAAGCTTTGATATCTTAAACCTTTTCAGTGTCTGGACAAGATGAGGAATAAGCACAGACAGTGTCAGACTCTGTGAGCGGGAGGACAAAACGCTGCAAACAGCTGTGCCTAATTTTAGCATCTGTTGGTTCTGTTTCTCCAGCACTTGTGGAGGGTGGGGGGTGGCCCCGTCACTCCTGGCTTATTAAAGACACAGCCAGAAGGAAAAGAGCCGAGCGTTGAATCACACTCCGGGATTAGCTCATGGGAGGGAGCGAGGAACAGCACAGCCAGGCACCGCTGCCCAGGAACGGCAGCCATTCCCTGCTGCAGGTCACCCCGCACCCCACGAGGATCCACAGGGAGAGCTGGAGCTGCTCATGGAGGTGATGAACCCCTTACATGCGTTTATTGGTGTGGGGGGCACAAAGCTGGGTCAGACACGGCCCCACGCCCCCCTCCCACACCCTGACTGACCCTTCCTGCCCGCGGGGCATTCACACACCGAGTGCTCCTGGGCAGGGTCACCTCAAGCTCTTCCCGGACATGTGTCCAACCAAGCACTGGGGTGGCCACGCTCCTCAGGAGAGGGGTGGGAGCTTCAGAGGGCCCCCAACTCTTCTCCCCACCCCTGCACTCAAGCAACCCCCCCATTCCAAGGGAGCGGCCTCAGCTGCTGAACCCCCAGCCTCAGGCTCGGCGCTCCGGGTCTCCCCGCAGAGCTGGAGCCCAGCGGGTCACCTTGGACCTTTCCCGAGGAGCGTGACACGGGCAGGTGGGAGCAGAGTGCTCGGCTCCATGCGAGCGCTGCTGCTGCCACCGCCAGGCTGAACGGGCTCAGTGAGGATCAAACCTGCGCTAGCTCCGCCAGGTGACCCGGTTTGGTGCCAGAACACTCGGGTGTTCCCTCCCCTGCCCACCCCCGGCGCTCCTTGCCTCAGCCTGGGTGCTGGAGACACCCCCCCGTGCCCTCAGGCTGCTCCTCCGAGGCTGGAATTGCGCAGCCTGACGGGGGGAGATCCTGGGAAAAGCTCCGGCCGCTGCCAGGACACGGCCGGGATGTTCCGCTGGAGTCACCTGGAGCAGCCAGGACCGGTCATTAACCCCACACCCTGCGGGGGGACGGGTCCTGGCAGGGCAGAGGCAGCCACAGACAGCAGAGGCTCATCCGAGCGCGGAGGATTTTGTCTCCCGTTATTTTCGTGCAGCTGGGAACGAGTGGCTCCAGTCAGCGACTTGCCAGCTGGGGAGAGAGCGGCAGCTCTGCCCCGCCGGGAATGGAAGCACAGCCAGCTCAGCCCCCACCACGCTCCCTGAGTTTTTCTCCTTCTGGCAGAGCTTGTCACGGGCTGACCGAGACAGCAGCAAGTGACACCTCAGGGTGACAGGTGAAGATGCAAAGTGAGGAGTGGTAAAGAGCAGGGTTTTTCTGCAGACACAGCTGGAGGGAAGGATTCAAACCTCAGCTGCCTCAGCGACACCTCCACGAGCTGGCTGGGTTTAAATCCCTTCACAGCAGCCAGAGGCCTTTTCCTGCTGGGCAGAGAGAAACTCTCACCCAACACCTGAAGGCAGAGCAGCCCGAGGTGACCACCTCCCTTCGGCACCTGCAGGTCCAAAAGCGTTGCCAGCATGGACCAGTGTCACCCTATCCTCATGGGCTGCACCAGCCTTGAGCTGGAGGTGAGCTCAGGGCTTACAGCTCCTCTCAAAGCAGTGACAGCCCAGCCTCATCCTTGGCCTCACCAGCAGCAGCCAAGCAACTCCCAGTTTGCACTGGAAAAGGCAGATCCACCCAAGGACTGGTTGCTTGTGCAGATCTGCAGCAGGGGGCTGCTCCTCCTGAGCCAGAGATGTCACCAGCTCAAGCCAACACTGACCAAAACAAGTTTTCGTCTTTGGTTTGCAGCTGATGCCAAAGAAGTCCGGAGGGAAGCTCCATGTATCCCTTTGCACTCCATCCCATAGAATCAGAATCGTTTGGGTTGGAAGGGACCTTAAGAATCATCCAGTTCCACCCCCTGCCACGGGCAGGGATGCCTTTCATTATCCCAGGTTTCTTCAAGCCCCATCCAACCTGGCCTTGGACACTTCCAGGGATGGGGCAGCCACAGCTTCTCTGGGCACCCTGTGCCAGGGCCTCCCCACCCTCACAGGGAATAATTCCTTCCCAACATCAGCAACCCCTGCTCCGAGCTGCTTCTGCAGCCGTCTCCACATCCCATTCGGATCCAGGGGCTTCGGATCCATCCAAAGCAGCTCCTTCCATCCCGCTTTTTCCAGAGGCTCTCAAAATCCCTGCTGCTGTTCCTGCCGTGCTGGCCATTATGCAAGTTCGTCTGTCTTAACTCGCTGCTGAGCATACAAGTGGGGCTGACATTTATTTAATCCTCATAGTAATGTTGACTGTGTACTTACTGAAACACCTCATGCTTATGGAAGACATTTGTTTCCAAGCAGCTTATGCTAAATTGCAGTGATATAAAGGAAACACTTATCCAATATTGACATTCACTGACTGGCAGCAGACTGCTTGAATACTCATTTATGCCGGGGGTGGGAGGGGGACGGGACAACAGGGACCTGAGAAGATTCAGGCCTTTCATTTCTGATCTTTTAATGAGTCAGGTAATATTAAGTTAACGATAACCTGCCCAAAATGCAAGGTGGGACTCCAAACGCTGTGGCTTCTCCCGCTCACTCCCTGCTAAGGTTGGACCCACCGCACGAAGCTTTGATCCCTCATCCTTGAGGAAGTTTGTGGAAGTCCATCCCTTCCACCATCGGTGCATATTTCACCCGTAATTAGCAGGACTCCTCTCGCCTGCAGCGTGTGTCCTGCTGGGCAGAGAGTTCCTCAGAAAAAAACACATTATCGAACATTTTCTCCATTTCCCCTCCCACAAAGTTGGGGTTGCTCACCCAGGAGGCTCCGGAAGCGCCCAGCTTTAGGTGCCGCAGCATCCGAGCAGAGCCCGGCCCACCCAGGGTGTTCCCCACCGCCTTGGCCTCGTGTCATATCGAGAACGACAACAACGGACCCCAGAACATCAATCCAGCGGCTCTTGGGAGGTGAATCAGCCACCACACGACCACATCCATGCGAAACCCGCGCGGCAATTCCACCCAACGCGGAGTAATTGGAAACAAAAGGCAGCATCTATTATCCGAGTTGAAAGTCTGACCGTGCCCGCATCAATGGTTAATGAGCAGCAGTTATGGCAAAGCCCTCAAAACCCAATTACATCCTGCTCCACCCCGAAACGCAGCAGACCAAAAGCTGCTGTAGCTTTTGTTGCGAGTGGGGGCGTTGAATGAACACATTAAGACAAGATCTTATCCCCAAGTTAGCATCTGAATTTAACAATGCCAGCGTTCCACCTCCCACTTCCCCAGCATGTGACACTACCCGAGGCAGGACGCCCAGAGCCCATCGCTCACAGGCACTAAAAGCACATTTAGGTTTTAAGCTGTTTAATGCAACTCAGTAAAAGGAAGAGCCATGTAACAGCCAAGTGACCTCCAGCTCCTTCTGCTCCACTTTGGAGGCTGCCTCTGCCACCAGGGAAAGGCAAACACTCGAGTGTGGGGCTTGCCAGCGAGGCGATGAATAAACAGGCTCGGCTCCACTCAAAGGGCATATTGAACCAGGACATCTGTTAGGCCACCGTTTCCAAGACCAAATCCCAGCATTTTCTCCATCCTACCACAAGGCACGATTCAGAAATGGATACTCTGCTCTTCCCCCTTCCAGCAGTCTGGAGCACAGACGTGCCCTGAGGTGCAGTGAAGTGGAGCAGTGGAAAACCATGAGTTTTGAGCAGCACCGGGATCCTGCTGCTCAACCCTTGCCTGGGTGGACGAGCACAGGTTTTAAACTTTATTTCTCCCCGGCCAAGAAATCCCGCACATCTCCTGGCACGTTTGAAGTTAATACTGGATTCCCACATCCCTGCAAGAGCCGGGACACGTGCCAGCCCCGAAGGCAGGGCAGCCCGCCTCGGGAACTCACAGCTCCACCACACGCCTTAAATCCCAGCAAATCAGAGACTGATTTACAACCGATTTGTTTCACCACCTATTGATTTATAAAATAAGCTTGTACACGGTCACTGTGGCTCTGTCGCTCTCTTTGGCCAGAGGTAGCTCTCGGCGAAGCCAAAGGAAAGACTTGTATTGCTCCTGAACGGAAGATAAATTAGGGCCTTCAGCAATTGTTGGTATAAATTTGCAGGGCTTCAAAATAAATAAATAAATAAAAGCTGTTCAGTCCTACTGGAAGGATTCTGGAAGTGATGTAAAGCCAATTCTCCAGCAGCATTTCCATAAAAAGCCCCCTCCACCCCGCGTGCTGGAGGAGCTGAGAGCGCCGTGCAAACTTGCAAACCCAATCATTAAATCAGAGCTCTGGAGCAGCCACGCTCTCCATCACAGGCTGCTCACAGGAAGAAAACAGTTTATTCAAAGCCCTTGATCCTCAGCCAGCTCACAACCTAAGGGGCACATTGGCCTCTCCCCCCCCCCC
>VZRJ01009091.1:1052485-1092953 GCA_013397565.1 Ptilonorhynchus violaceus | reverse complement strand
AAAGCAGGAGCGCAAAGCCCTGCGTGGCTTTACCCGCCCCGGCTCTGAATTTAAGGTGTGGAGGGGTTGCTGCCCATCAGTCACGGCACCCCTGGAGCCCACAGCACCCCTAAACCTCTTCTCACCTCCCTGAGGGGCAGCCCCTGCCTTCCCGGGGGGAGAGGGGGGGGATGAAAGGGGAGGAGGAAAGCTGGAGCCTTATCCTGAAATACACAGGAATGCCCCCAAAATCCCGGGAAAAGAGAGTGTGGAATAATGTGTGTGTGTCGCCCCCACACCCCCCCGGGATAAATTACATCCAACAACCCCCCACAGGTCCAGAGGGAACTGGAAATGGGGGAGGGGGGGGCCTCTAGAAGACCCCCAGATCTGCACCCTCATTTTTTCTGGGAGGTGAACAGCAGCTCTTCACACCTCCACAAAAACCTGCACTGGAGCTGGGAGTAACAAATAAAAATAGAAAGCCCCAAAATAAAGTTTTGTTTGTAAAGGTGGGACCCTGTGCAAGCACTTCCAGCTGTCATTTTGCAGGGCCGAGGCAGAGGGCAAAAGGGCCTTTCGCCCCCTTTAATCACCATTTTTATCCTTTTTGGTGTGTTTTCTTTCTTCCTTTAATTTCATTTTCACCCAGCAGGAGTTTGGGGGGAGAGCGGAGGTGCCCAAAAATCAAAATCGAGCGATAAAATCGTTGCTCAGCACCACACTTTGCATGGCTACCGCTGCCAGAGCCTCCCTCATCACCACTCTGAGGGGTATGTGGGGATGGCTGAGCCAATTATTAAACCAAAATTAGAGAGTAATTACTGCTGTGGACTCTAATTACTGCAAGGTGAGCTTACAGAAAAGGCTGCACAGCTCTCCCTGCTGTTCTGGGGGCTCCTGCTTGCCTTGGGGGGAACCACGGCTAAACCACGGTGAAACCAGGGCTAAGCCGTGACCGCCAGCCCTGGTTTAGCTGAGAAAAGGATAACTTTCCAACAGACACTCGTGCTAACAAGCTAAACTGCTGCCAGGTGGTTAAACCCGGCTTAGGAGGCGCGGTGAGCTGGGTTTTATTGATCGGAACGCGAGCATCGCACGCAGGCTCCGCTCTCGGCGGAGGGGGAGCCACCCTGCGAATCAAGAGCTTTTATTCTTATTTTTAGCTGTGGTCCCTAAGGAAATAAAGCTTATTTGGTTCTGTCCACGTGTGCTGGTTTGCCCATCCCTGCCTGCTCGTGTCCCTGGGAGAAAAAGGTGCAGAAGTGGGGCTGGAATTATCCTATTCCTGCCTTTTTCCACTCTGAGGGACAGTGGCACTCCTGGAGTGGATTTTCCACCAGGACACCACCTCCAGCCCTGGGAGGGGTTTGGGCAGTGGCCACAATCGCTGCGGTGTTCCCGTGCCCGGCGGGTTACAGGTGGTGCAATTTTTGGTGTGTTTTTCCTGGCAGCAGCACTGATTTGAATGTGCGTGGAATAAATTGCTCAGTGCCTGATTTCAGTGGGAATTAGATTTCTAAATAATTCCAAGGCTCTCCCTGTTGTGTTTCAGTTTATTCTGCAAAATGTTGTTTGCTTGCAGACGAGGGGTACTAATGTATATTAAGGCTGCTACACAAGTCAGACTCTCCTGTGAAGCTTCAAAACACCATTAACATTTGCATGGCAATTTCTTCTTTTCCTTTCACAAAAAATATTATTCCTTGCCTCTGCATTCAAAACAGCAGAATTTTTAACTTCCAGGAATCGTGAATATTTTTCTTTTCCTTTTTTTTTTTTTTTTCTTTCTCCTTCCCAGTGAAAACATTTCAGCTGGAAAATTCTCATCATTGCAATACTGACCTTTGCAAAGGGCTTTAAATCCTTGAGTGGAAGTAGCAGGTAAGTGCGAAGTTTTATTAACTGATTACCTCTGTGGTTTCGACTACATTGGTAGTCAAATTTGATTTAGAGGGCCAGGCATGGGGAAAAAAAAGAAAATCAGCTTTCTGACATAATTTTGGCTCTCTGCAGCCCGAGCATTGTCCTGCAAGATCAGCTCCCCTCCACCTGATTCCAGGAGAGCAAATCAAGTGCAAACTGATTATTAGATGCTCCTCTCGGATATCTCATTTAAATCTGCTCTGCCTCGTGGAAGGAAATGAATCATTCCAATTAAAAAGCCGAGAAAATCACGGAGCTGGGGGAAACAGCCTTTGGGGAGGAATATTAAGCTGCTGTTGGGCGGATCTGCCCGTGGTGGGACCGGGGTGTGTTTGCAGCTGGGAACCCCACGTTGGGGCCCTTTGCATCCCCCCGTTCCCATTCCTTGGCATGGGTGGGGCTGTGTCCATGTCTCCCCATGGAATTTGGGGTCGCACCCCTTCCCCCCTGCAGAAAGAGCAATTCCAGAAGCTGGAAAGAGCAGATGCTCAACCTCTCCCTTCCTTCTGGACATCAACCAGGTACATTCCTCTATTTTTTTTTTTTTTTTGGTGTATTCCACGTTGCCAAGTGCAATACATATGAAACACCACAACAACGAGAGCCCAGACTTTCCCGTGCCTGGGCCTCTCTTACTTCCAGGCTATTTACTGAGAAGTATTTACCGGGAAGTGCAAGAAACAAAATGTTCTGAAATGCTGCAGCAAAATGGAGGGGAAAAAAAAAAGAGAATAATATAAAACATGTAAGCAGCTTGATCAAAATGAAGCAATATTGACAGAAAATGGGGTTTTAAGCAGCAGGACAACAGCAACTCAGATGGATTTCATTCTTGTGGTATTACAACGCTAAGCCAAGCACCTGGAAGAGAGAGAGAGAGAGGAAAATAATCACACGTTTCCCTGGTTTATAAAATCTTTTCCTTGTCATTTAAAAATACGTATGACAAGCGAAAGCTGTGCAGAGTCCTGCTGCAAAAACACAGAGCTGGGACTCGCGGGTTTTCCCTGCTCCCGCTGCAGAGCTTTCCCCAGGGCCTTGGGGAAACGCATCCCACGTGCCTCAGTTTCCCCACCGCTCCCCTTGGTCACCTGTTTGCAACACAGAGGCTTCAAAGCCTGGGCTGCCTCCTCATTAGAAAACAAAATTAATTGGAGAAAGGAATGGAGCAAGAGGCAGCTGTTCCTCCAAATAATAGGAGTGAGGCACAGCCCTTGTCACACGCTGAGGGACCTCGCTGCAGGTTCGGGGCTGGGAGGGCGTGGGGATGCCAAGGATATCCTTGGAGATGGCAGGATGCAGTGGGGCCGCTTTGAGGGTTTGGGGGGATATTTGAGACTGTGTTTTTCCCACCAGAAAAACCAGGGGCGTTGGGGCAGGAATCTGATCTCCCGGGTGGTCACCACCTTCCCGCGATGTTCTTGGAAAGGGCAGAACACAGGGACACCTTTTCGGGGCTGATCTCCCGGGTGGTCACCACCTTCCCGCGATGTTCTTGGAAAGGGCAGAACACAGGGACACCTTTTCGGGGCTGATCTCCCGGGTGGTCACCACCTTCCCGCGATGTTCTTGGAAAGGGCAGAACACAGGGACACCTTTTCAGGGCTCATCTACTGGGTGGTCACCACCCTCCTGGGATGCTCTTGGAGAGGGCGGAAAACAGGGAGACCTTTTCACTTGGCCCCAGGAGGGTGCCACCGCTTTTCCCTGCCAGAGTGAGGGTGGCTGCCTTCCACAATTCCCCAGTTCTGCCGGCCCCTTTGCCTGGGATACGAGAGGAATTGGAGTGTTCCAGCTCTGGCGCTGCCTCCCTTCCCAGTGCAGCCCCAGCCAAAAAGTGCCAGTCCCTTTCCACGTCTCCCACCGGATCCTCTTTGAAAACAACCCAGGGAAGCGGATCAGTGGGGAGTGCCCGGGCTCTTTTCTCTCCCTGTCTCCTTTTGCTCCCGGCTGTGTGGAGAGCTGCCAAAAGCCCTCAGCTTGTGGCACTTGATAAAGCTCTGGTACAGCAGGTCTGGGAGCAACACGGGCAGAGATGGGCAAGGCCTGGGAACAGCCGTGGGGAGGGGACAGAGAAGCTCAGAGGGTTAAAAACAAAAAATAAAAGAGCTTTGATGCTGTTTTGGGTTCAGGTGGGGATAGCTTGGCTTTCTATGCCGGCCTGGCATCCCCCTTGCCTGAGGGGAGCCAGGGGGACCAGCGGCTGGGAAGGCTGGAGCTGGGTGTCAGGAGCAGGTAGGAGCAGGGATGGAGTCAGGACCTCTCTGCTAGAGCTGCTGCCAAGAGGTGCCCTGGAGGCTGCAGCAGTGTCTGGTGAACACACAGGGCCTTATCAACCCCCCCCGGGGCAACCCTGGATGGAGGGACAGACTGGGGAACGAGGGGCTGGAGAGCAGCAATGTGGGAAGGGATCTGGGGGTCCTGGTCAAGGGCAAGCTGGACATGAGTCAGCAGTGCCCTGGCAGCCCAAAGGGCCACTGTGTCCTGGGGACATCAGGCCAGGGAGGGGATGGTCCCTCCCTGCTCTGCGCTGGGGCGGCCTCACCTCCAGTGCTGGGGGCAGTTTTGGGTGCCCTAATACAAGAAAGATCTAAAACTGCTGGAGAGTGTTCAAAGGAGACACATGGAAATAGGGAAGGGTCTTGAGGGTCCCTACAAGGAGCAGCTGAGGGCACTTGGAGTGTTCAGCTGGAGGAGACTGAGGGCAGAGCTCAGCGGGGGCTGCAGCTCCTCCCAAGGGGCAGCTCCAATCTCTGCCCCCTGTGACAGGGACAGGGACAGGACCCAGGGAATGGCTGGAGCTGTGCTAAGGGAGGGTCAGGTTGGATATCAGAGAAAGCTTCTTCCCCAGAGGGTGGTGGGCACTGAACAGGCTCCCCAGGGAATGGTCCCGGCCCCAAGGCTGCCAGAGCTCCAGGAGTGTTTGGACAACGCTCCCAGGGATGCACAGGGGGGGATGGTTGGGGGGTCTGTGCAGGGCCAGGAGCTGGACTGGATGATCCCTTTGGGTCTCTCACAGCTCAGGACATTCCACAATCTATGAATTCCTCCCATGGCTTCCCACACCCCCCCTGCTCCTCTCACAGCCTTGGCCCGTCCCCACCAGCACCAGGGACCCGCGATGCACCAAAGGCACGAAAGTGGCCAAACCCCATCACCGACCTGGTTCCTGTTAGGTCCTTCCTCCCTTCACCCAGACCTGTCCCCAGGCCATCCCCTGGAGGCTTTGCTGGCTCCTTTCCTGCAGGTCTGTTAATGCAAAGTTATTTTAATGCCGTGCTTTGCATTCAGCTGCTCCCTGCTCCTCTGCCACCGGCCGCTGCCACGCCAGGTGAAAGCAGCCCAGTTGGACCTGCTGGAATGTTGTGCACGGATGGGCCGGCTGTGCTCAGCCTGCCTCTGGAATCTGGGATTCAAGGAGCACCACTGAGAAGTTGATGGTTCACCCCAAACCCCGGGGTGAAGCTCCATGAGGTATTTCCGTGAGGGAATGTCCACTGTGTGAGAATTCCTTGCTGTGATCAGACTCAGGGAGCGCCAGCCAGCCTTTGGAATTCCTATTGCACTGCCCAGATGTGCCCAGATGTGCTTGGGAATTGTCTCTCTGTCCTGTTGGTGTCACAGGACAATTGGGGCCAGATTTCACCCTCGGCCACCTGCCCTTCATAGTCGGTGATCTTCAGACGTGGGCAGATTGTCCCAGTCCACTGGAAAACCGCTAAACCTCTGGATTAGGGTGTTATTTGTGTGCCTGAACATGATAAGCACTGCTCTGCATTAGTGCTTACTAAGAACTGCCCTCTGATCCCGACTTTTCCCAGGTCCCACAAAACTTTCCCAGCTCAGCAGGGAGGTTGGAGGAGAGGGGAGAGCTCCGCAGCTCCTCCCGTGGCTGCAGGAGAGGAGCTGGCAGCAGGAAAACACCACTGGAAGGATGTGCTGAGGCTGCTGGACACTGTCCTCGTCCCCAGTTATGCTTTTAATACATTTTTTTGGCTGTTTTTCACCCCCCAGGCTCGCTCTGAAACCTGGCTTGGAATTTTTTTTTTCCATGAAGATGAAAAGCGGTGCTTTAAAATACGGTGACCGGGCTGTAAAGGGTTAAACGGAGCATTTGTATAAAAACAATGAGTCCCATTTTTGCTTGATTGGCACATTAATTAGGCCCGTGTCCTTTTGCTGCCACCGCAATCAGATTGGAGGAGAATGGGAAGCTTCCACACCGTTATATTTATCTCAAGATTACAAGATTTCCATTTTTTTTTTTCCCCAATGCAAAGGGAAGGGGAAAAAAAAAGAAAAAGAAAGAAAGAAAAAAAAAAAACCCTGCTACTTTATAAACGTGGCGAGGGAACGATATTATTTAGGGCTCGGTGAAAGTGTGGCTTCCTGATTGCAGCACGAGAATTAATCTTATTATGTTAACAAGGGATTGTTATGCTAAGGAGGAGAGGGAAGAAAAGTTCTGTCTCTCAAGTGTGCCAGGAACGAGGCAGGGACTGCGCAGGCTCCGGAGCCAGCCTTGAATTTCAGAGCTCCGGCGAAAAGGAGGGAGCCGAAAGTCCTTGTGGTTTTTACAAGGCAATTTCCCCTCTTTTCCCTGTTTGACAGGGCGAGGTTGTAACTCCGGATCGCAGCTCCCAGGGCCCGGGAATCTCCCGGGATTGGCTCCAGGAAGCTTCCCTGGTAAATAATGGGCCGGATCACACCGCTCGTACCTGGGCTGAGCTACATCCTGAAATCTCAAACGAGACGAGCCGAGACTCTAAAATGAGGCTGAGCAGGGTTTTACACCCAGATAAAAGACAACTCCAAGCCCAGAGAAAGGGGGGGGAATGGGACGCTGGAGATTTCCAGCTCCTCACCTTGGGAAATGTGTCTTTGTGGGAAGGAAGGGTCATTTTATCTGCTGAAAGTATTTTAAAAAAAAATATCGCAGAGAAAAAAATGATTGTTCTGCACCACTTTTGGTGCTTTCAGGCGTAAAAAGGAAAACCTTTGGGTAACCCTGAAGCTCCTCCCCCTTCTCCCAATCCCTGAATCCCGAAATCTGCAGGATAGGGAATAAACATTGCCCAACACGTGTTCACATCCTTCCTCCCACCTCTCCGAGCTGGTTGTGAAACCGGGCGATGAGCAAGAGCTCTGAGTCAATTCCCAGCCCCATCTTTCCTCTCTTTTTTTCCCCCAGAAAGCTCCCGGAGCCCGTGAGCAGCGCTGGAAGCAGGAGTTGGCTGCAAAATTCCAGCCTGTCCCTGGGATTTGCTGGAATCGAGGCAAAGGCGTTTGTTGGAAGGGTTCGTTCTTCGAGCGGAGATAGGAACGCTGCCGTTTGATTGAGGTGCCTAATTACACAGCTCGAAAAGTAAATTACAGCTATCAAATACCCCAGTGAATATTCCCTCGCAAATAGGCAGGGAAGAAAATGAAATTTTTTGCGGGTTTGCTGGCAATTTTGAAATAAAAACATTGTCTCCGATGGCGAATGTTAAACCAATCCCTTTCAAATTCTTCTGCAACTGCTAAATTCAAATGGTGCAGACCAACCAGGCAGTTCACCCTGGTAGCTTTGAGCTACTTTTATTTCTTCTGTTTGGAGGGTTTGTGTTTCTTTGTGACTTTTGGAAACATTTGCCATTTACCGTCTCGTCTTTCCAGTGAAAAATATTAATAGCAAGTTTAAAACCAGATAAAACTGCCCAAGCGGAGTGAAAATCTTTGTCACACGAAGGAAATCGCTTGGCAGAAGACGTTTAATAGGAAAAAAACCCCACCCTGCGCCATCCATCTCCTCAATTAGCAAATACACAAAAGTCTGACTTTCATTCCCACAAGTGGAAAGATTTGTAAGCAGCGATGAAAGTGAAGGGGAATGTGGGGAAGAGCAGCAAATGGCTGGACTGAGGCTGGGGGCTGAGCTGATCCATCTCCATCTCACCCCTCTCCCTCCTTGCCGGGATGGAACAGCTGCTTGGATGCTCTTTGCTGATCCAACACCTCCCAGAAGGTGCTGTTGCCCACTTTTCTGGGCTCACCCCCCAAACCAACCCTTTATTTCACCTGCAGCCATGATAACTTGGATTTCCTCTGAAACATCACCCTTCTGGGGCCAGGCTGCAGAGTTCAGCTTCCCCCAACCCTCCCCTCTGCCCCTGCTTTTGGGCTGCAGGAATAGAGGTGGGAACCCCCAGTGCCTCAGTTTCCCCAAGCACACAGCAATGGGGGAGTTAGGGAATGTTTTCCAGCTCTTTTTGCTGCAAAACTCCTGCAGCAATCACTCCAATCTCCGTTTGCCTCCCTGCCGAGCCTTCAGCCTCTCTCCCCGGGTAATGAAAACCAAGCATCGCTCCGGAGGTCTCTGCGTGCCTGGAAATTCCTGGGGCCTATTAGGACAAANNNNAAAAAAAAAAAAAAGTCAATTTTCTTGTCTTTTCCTCTTTCCCGGCCTTTAGGAACAAACCCAAAGCCCGCAGCAATCCCTCCTTCCTGGCTGCCTCATTAAGAACATCCTCGTGCATCCCCAGGCTCGGTGTTTGTGGTGCTTCGGGGACACTTCGGCGTCTCCTAATGTGCCCCGTGCCAACCCTTTATCCCGGGAGAGGGTGTGTTGTGTGCAAGCAGCACGGGAGCTGCACAGGGGGATTTGTTATCCCATTCCCAGGAGCGTGGTGAGGGCTGGGAGGGGGGACATTGGGATTTGCAGCCCCAAGGAGCCCCGGGGGCCTCTGGGGTTTTATGGGAGGAGAAGAAACAAGACAAGAAAGCACCGAGGTGTGCAAAGGGAATCACAGCTGAGCCGTGATCCTGGAATGGCAGCGGCTGAAATGGACCCCTTGGAATTTGGGGTGAGGGCAAACAGCTTGTGGAAGGTGCTGCTGCTCGGTTTGCTGGGCCCAAATGCAAAATGAAGCTTCTGTTTCACCATCAGCCACAATTCCTTGTGTTTCCTCCTAAATATCAGCTGTTGGGAATAAAAGTTTGGTCCAGAACCTGCACTTCAGCACCCCAACAGCACATCCCTGGATGTCAGCGCATCCCAGACTCACGGGCTCCTCTCTCATATCCCATCCTGCTGCAGCCACTCAGGGGATTGAATGGAAGGGGAAAACCTGGAGTGCACTCTGAGCACAACCAGCCACTGGCTGCACTTCCAGAGCGTGTCCACGGAGACAGACGGGCATGGCATGTACTGGGGGGGGGAATTTTTCCCTGCTGCACGACAGATTTTGCCCTAGCAGGGGTCAGAGAAAGCCCAACATTGCTGGGTTTCATCTAATTTCAATTACAGTCATTAAAACTTTCGCTCACATGAGCTGAGCCCGTCCGAGAGGCCGGGTCTGACAGGCCATTAGAGAGGGTTATTTATAGCAGGGCATGTTAATTTTACAGGATCACACACCAGTGATTCAGTGCCTGGCATTGCTGAAAGGAATCACTCACAGGAATAAGTGGGAGCTGACATGAAAGCACCTAAATCCAGGCAGGAGCTCCCAGGTCAGCGCAGATGCAGCAGCAGCAGTGACTGGAGGGGTCACACAGGGTGGGCTGTGGGTTGGGGACTCACGTGGAGGGTGCTGAATGATCAAATCAGCCCTTCCAGCCCCAGTTTTGGTGTGAACTGATGGATTGAGGCAGGGAGCAGGTCAGGGGAATCCGGGGTAATAGGTGATGTGAGATCCAGGGAGAGCAGGCACGGTGCTGGGCAATGCTGGAGGGAGGGGGCTCCTTTCCTGCAGCACCTCCAGGGTTTTCCAGCCCTGATTTGAGAGCTGGGAAGAGCCCACTCTGTGGAACAGCTTCCTTCCTTCCTTGCTCTCTGCTCCATTGCATTTTCCTGAACCACCTGGATGCCCAGCTCTGCAAAAGGCCTTTGCTCAGCCTTTATCTGCCCCAGCAATGGGCTTGGAGACACTGAATGAAACGTGCTGGAGATGAGGGAGGAGGAGGAACAGACAAAAAAAAATATAAAACTTCCTGCATTGTATTGAATTCCCTTGAATTTTAAAGTGCTTTGTGCTTGAAGCTTTCTGGGTGGAAGAATAGAAGTGGGGAGAGGGAGAAAGACACAGGACAAAAGGAACATTTCCCAGACAAGGCAAGGACAGGCACAAATTGCTCCAGCCCTGGGTAGGGCCTGATCCAGATGGTGCTGGGGGGTTTTTCGCACAGGCTTTGACCAGAGCCTTGCTGAGGACAGGCAGTCCAAGGCTGCCTTGAGCTCCTCCCTTCTTCCACCAGCCCAGGGTCATCCTGGTCCGTGGTCATCCCAAAATGAGGGACCAGCACGGCTCGGTAAGGGAGGCTGCAGGACAGAGCAGTGGCAGGAATGGGGGACTGGAATGGGAATGCTGAGGCATGGACAGATGGACCACTGGCCACCGCTCTGCTCCTCATGTCCTGGTGTGCACCAGCCCTGGGAACATCGAGGGGGGACCATTCCCAGTGTGGCTCCCCCAGGCCAGCCCCACTCCAGCCTGGGGCTTTCTCTGTGCCCAGAGGTGTTGGAAACATCATAGGCAAATTGTGGGGATTTTGGCCCAAAAGCCATGGGGAGAAGGAACAGAATCCCACCCTCCAGAGCTCGTTAGGGAAAGGGGATTTTCTGCCGGGGGATCTTCTCTGGAGGTCTGTGCTGGCAGCATTTTCCCTCCTGGGGGCAGCGAGGCTTGGGCTGTGCTGAGCCATGTGCTGGCAAACAGCTCAGGGACAAGCCAGGGCTGAGGGGAAGGACACTTTTCCAGCAATAAATATAATAAAGGGACCATAATTACACTAAAATGTGACCCCTGGAGTGCTCCAGGCCCCTGTTCCCGAGTTGCCCACAGCATCCCCACTGGCAGACTGCACACCCACATTTTCCTGCCAACCTCACCCTGTGGGTGATGTCGACCTCTGACAGAACTGGGCACAACCCAATTAAACCCAACCTCCTGCTCCGCTTCTCCTGCCCAGCCAGGGCCCCTCACCCCTGCCTGTCTGCCCAGCTCCCTCATCACAACCCCCTGGACATGGAGCTCCCTTTTTTTAGACTCCTACGGCACCTCCTGCAGCCCTGACCTTGGCTGAGCCATGCAGGCCATGAAATAATCTGATAATCACAGCCATGATAGCAATAATCATCATAATAAACCATGGCCTGGCCAGGGCACCTGTCCCCTAGGCATGAGTGGCAGTGACAACCAGCGATTACATACCTAGGCTGAGTGAGCGGAGAGGCTGAGGGGTGTGAGGAGCAGAGTGGGGGAAGCAGAAACTCAAGCCCCACGCAGGAAAGTTCTTACAAGAGCAGCAAGGCAAGGGTTTAACCATCAGCCCAAAGAGCCATGCATGAGAGAAGGGCAGAGTGGGTTGGGAGGGACCTTGAAGATCATCTCATTCCAACCCTGCCATGAGCAGGGACATCTTCCACAGTCCAGGTTACTCCAAACCCTGTCCAACCTGGCCTTGGACACTTCCAGGGATGGGGCAGCCACAGCTGCTCTGGGCAACCTGTGCCAGGGCCTCACTTTCCTCACAGGGAAGGATTCCTTCCCAGTATCTAATCTGAACCTACTCCCTTACATTTGAACCCATCCCTCTTGTCCTGCCACTAACACTAAACCAACATCATCATTGGGGTGGCGGTGGGTTTCCCGTTGCTGAGAGGTTGTACGTCCGTCTGGAATCATTTCCCCACAGGATCTCAGTTTGTCCCTCTAGAGCAGGGAGAGTTGGATGTCTCTGCTGGAGAAACGATGCTGGGAGGGCAGGGGAAAAGCAGCTGGAGAAGTCATGCTCCTGGAGCTGTTACACCAGCGCAGGGGGTTTATGGAGGGGGTTCTTCAAGAACGTTTTGCAGAAGGGGATTTTGTCTGGGTGGGGATGGAGAGAGATGAGGGAAGGAGCTGAAGTCAGACCACTGCTTTTATTCAGGTCCATAAAAACCTAATCCCTCCTGAAATTTCCTGATGGAGAGCAGTGATTTTTCATAGAATCCCCGAATGGTTTGGGTTAGAAGGGACCTTACAGCTCTTCCCTTTGCCACCCCCTGCCATGGGCAGGTACACCTTCCACCATCCCAGGTTGCTCCAAGCCCCATCCAGGCTGGCCTTGGACACTCCCAGGGATGGGGCAGCCACAGCTTCTCTGGGCAACCTGTGCCAGGGCCTCACCACCCTCCCAAGGAGGGATTTCTTCCCTTTATCGTTTTTGTCTAAATTCCTTGGAGAGCTTGGCCCTTGCTCTCTGATGTTACACAGAGTGTTTCCCCGTGGATAACACCAGCACAATGACCACATGCCCTGGAAACCCCAGCTCCCTCCAGCTCACCCTCCACCTTTTCCCGTTGTTCCTGTCCCCGCTGCGGCACATTAAGCCTCCGGAATAAGCCCATTCCACGGGCCACTTCACCTCCTCCCCTGTACCTGCGAGGAATCCCAGCTCCCGCTCCTCCTTTGATGCCTTCCCTTCAGCTGCCGCCGAGCAGAAATGCTCGGATCAGCAAACAGATGGCGGCTGAGGCATGTAGCATAAAATATATTTATCAAGGCAAACAGCTGTAGCCCATTTCATTCTGAAGATTTCTATTAAAAGTTCTCTGGAGCTACAAGCTGCTCCGGCTCTGCAGCCGGAATAAAGCCGAGGGGACAAATGGCTTTTTGCAGAGCCTTTCTTTCCCCTTCTTTGGCTCTTTTTTCACCGCCTGGAGAAAGCCCAGCCCAGCTCTGCCTGGTGAGGTTGGGGACCAGACTGGGGTGGTGGCATTTATGGGCATTTTTTGGGATCATCGTTGTGCCCAGCCATGTGCTCAGGGTGGGGCAAATAACCCGGGAAGGCGGCAGGAGCTGCAAGACTTGGGACAACGTTGGGACATCCGAGCTGTAGGGTGGACGATCTTCACTTCCAGGGATTTCTCTGCTCAAGGCCGGACGTGAAGAGCCCGGATCCAGGAGGGATGGCTTCCCACGGCCCTTTGGCATGGTCTAGTTCATTGTTTTCCTTGTTTTTACCCTGAAAAGACTTTGCCACCACATTCACAACGTGTGAGAATGGCCAAGTTTGGAGGAAATGCAAAGTTTTGCTCGAGCGTAAATGAATTTTCTTGGCAGGCGTTCCTTTCGCGGCGTCTGAAAATTCCCGGCTTTTGCCACGAATTTCATTGAAACGTTGACAAATATCATGAAATCCTCCACGCAAATGGGAGTTTCCACGGTTTGTATTAAATACACACTCTGAGCGCTCTGCTGGTGCAGCGACTCACGTAGAACCCACTCCAGCGTGGCCCCAGTCGGGCAGAGGCATCCCCAAAGGGGAACATCCCACCCTCGGAGCTCACCTGCCCCCAAAGCCAGGACTTCAGGGAAGCTGACATAGAAAGTGTGACTTGGAGAGGAGATGGGCTGGGCATGGAATGATCTAGAAAGGCAAAACCATGGAGCTGCCTCTGCTTATTCCACATGGATGTGACACCGCTTTACATCACCCACTGCTGTCCCCAATCCCCCCTTTTCTCCACATTTCCCTGTGCTGGAAAAGCTTTTCCAAAACGATCCTCCCAAGCCCCAGCCGTAAACAACTTTTTCTCCTCTTTCTTTTTTTTTTTTAATAAAAAGCCTTTTTTTCTTGCTTTTTTTCCTTTTTTTTTTTTTTGACTGAAGTATTCCTGGCAGCCCCTCCTCTCTAGCTGCCTGCCGCTTCCCCAGCCAACAGCAACGCGTTCCATCCCAAATCCAGCTTGCTATTTTCGGTCGAGCGAGCGGTGGGATGAGAAGTTTGCCCTAAAAATGTGCTCAGAGGAGTCAGGATGCCATATGTGCCTGGAGATATTCACCGCCAGCCCCCCGAGCGGGGAATCCTGGCAGGGGCTGGGGGCGTTTCCCGGGATCGGGGATTTGGCCGGCTCTTGGAGAAGACAAGAGGAGCAGTTGGGTGGTGAGGGGGTCACAGCTTGTGAACAACACCCGAGAGATGTGGGAGTTTATTCCAGCTCAGATGTTGGGTGTAATTCCCTCCCTCTGCATGCCTCAATTTCCCTTTGCATTGCTCTGCCCCTGCTGGGTAATTCCATGAAAATGAGCAGGGAATAACAGCACATGTGGCGTAGGGCACATGGAGAAGACACCGTGAGCTTCCTTTTCCACTCTGAGGATGGAAAATGTGCCTCAATCCCGACACCGGCTCTACACCTCATCTCCCAGGTTGCTTGGGATGCCCCTTGGACCAGGTCTGTGCGGGGTGGCTGGAAGGAAAATGTGCCAGAGGCACTTATCCACCTCCAGAGGAGCCTAAATGATTCCTTGATTATCTCATTACTGCTCCCGTAAACAGCTCCGCTCCTTGAAGGACGCGCGGCGCAGCTCCCGGTGACACTTGAGCTGTGCCGGTGGCTGATGGGATCCTGGCACTCCTGCAGGATGCTCCAGGTGACACTCGGGCTGTGTTGGTGGCTGATGGGATCCTGGTGCTCCTGCAGGATGATCCCAGTGACACTCAGGCTGTGTTGGTGGCTGATGGGATTCTGGTGCTCCTGCAGGATGATCCCGGTGACACTTGAGCTGTGCCAGTGCCTGATGGGATCCTGGCGCTCCTGTGGAATGATCCCGGTGACACTCAGGCTGATGGGATCCTGGGGCTCCTGCAGGATGTTCCCAGCACCGGGATGGGCCCCACACATTCTGCCTCTGGCCTGAGTGGAGCTGGGGAGGCAAAGGGAATGGGAATGATGCCCCTTTTTGGTGTGTGTTTATCAGTCAGAGTTTGTTATCAAACCCCAGAATTATTGCAACCCAAAATTACGGAATCCCAGACTGGTTTGGGTTTGAAGGGACTTTGAAGACCACCCTGTCCCACCCCTGCCATGGACAGGGACACCTTCCACTAGCCCAGGTTGCTCCAAGCCCCGTCCAACCTGGCCTTGGACACTTCCAGGGATGGAGCAGCCACAGCTTCTCTGAGCAACCTGTGCCAGGGCCTCCCCACCCTTACAGGGAACAATTCCTCCCAGTATCCCACCTATCCCTGCCCTCTGTCTCTCATGTCTTTGCTCTTGGCTCTGTGACCCCTTGGCAAACTGCTTGGAAGCAACTGTGAATGATAATGCCAAAAGATTTTGGGAATGGGTGAATGGGGGGTGGGATGTGATGAATATTTGGTCTTCCTGCTTCACTCATCCCAGAGATTTTGTGGCTTTCAAAGCCCCGGGGAGGACGCTCCACACTGCCAGACGTCTCCTGGATTTGGAGACCGGGACGTGCCCGCAGCAGGGGAAAAGGGAGCTGCATCTCACCTCCAAAAGAGAGACATGAAGGGAGAGGGAGAGCAGAGAGATCAAAACGAGCGGAGCAGCAGCAGGAGGCAGGAGAAGAAAGGCGGCAGGAGAACAAGACCGGTCCCAAAATATCCCTCCTGTTTCCTGCGCCGCAGACCAAAGCTCACACTGGGAAAGGCTTTTTGCGAGGGGAAGAGGCTCTAAGCTCTGCTCAAAGCTCTGCCTCGGGGTCCCCGGGGAGCTGTCCCCGCGCCGAGCCGGGAAACGGCTCCCGCTGCGGCCCCGGAGCGCTCCCTGCGGGGCCGCGTTTGATCGGAAACGCTCCAAATTCTTCCCGAGATGGAGCCTGAGGAGGCAAAGCCCCACCTTGTCTCAGTTTTATTGCGGTATTTTCCCTTCCTGACCGGTTTGGTTTAAGCAGCACATGCTTTTCTAGGGTGGGGGGACTGATTTTCTGGGTTAGAACCTACTTGCTTCACGTATTCCCAATGGATTCTGAGTACGGGAGTGGGAAGGGGAGTGATAAATCCCAGATTTGCTGAATGACATTCAAATACTGGCTACTTAGATAATTTGTATTAATTTCTTTGATGTGGCAACAGGTCAAGCCCCTAATTTGAAGGGATGATGACAATTTGGGAGCATCTCTCGTGCTCACCAGCACTGAGTCATCCAGATATGGGATGGAGCTGGGATGGCGGGCAGGTCTCATTCCTGTATTTGGGGACATGAGGGTGTTCGGAAGGGCATAATCCAGCTCTGCACCCTGATTTCCCACTCTTTTCTCCACTTCTCTTTGGGTTCTTGCTGGTTTATGTCCCCTCCAGCCACACCAGCAAAGACAACCTGGAGCTGCCAATCTGCCCCATCCTCCTCCATCATCCCAAGGATTAAAATGGATTCTGGATAAGAATTAGGGCACTTTGTAGGGAATTTAAATTGGAAATAATGAAGTAGAAATAGCAACCCACCTGCCACCCCCACGCCATTGTACCCCCAAAGTGCCCTGAAAGGGGGCTCTGAGCATCCCAAAATTACCATCAAACGCATCAGAGATGAGAAATATCAATACAACAGAGCCTAGAAATTGGGAATGAGATTAAAGAAAACATTTCCCAGTTTGGAAGGGAAGAAAAATCAAAGTTAAAATCAAAATTCAGGTTTCCTGCACTTGTTAAATAAGAGCCATCATTTTATTGTCCTGCTGGACCGACAACAGCCTTGGCAGGGCCTTTCATTTGGCCTCGACAATTAAATTCCCTTTTATTACTGCAAGAAAAAACCTCATTTGGCACCTGGCAGTTCCTTGGTGTCTCACAGCCATCTCCAAAGGCAGATGGGGCAGAGGGGAGCAATCATTTCCTATGGACTGGCAGGATGGAAAAGTCCTCGCGGTGCTCCTGAGATCCCACGGGAACGTCGGCCTGGCTCTCCCGCCTCATGTCCAGAGGGAGCTGCTTTGGGTTCCATTCAAGCTCATCCTCCCGAAAGGCACCTGGGGGTTTATCCACACACATCAAGAGGTGGAGCACTTCCCATTTTGCTTGATCATTTATTCCCAGTGTTAATCATCCTCCCTGCTCAAAATTCAGCCTAATTTTGATCTGAATGTGTCTGGCACCAACGTCCTGCAGCTCCTGCTTGCTTTCTTTCCCTGCCCAGCCTTTTCTCCCTCCGAAGCTGCTTGGATGTCATTACAGCTCCCTTTTTTCCTGGCCCCTCAAGTGATTTCCCTCCAGCATCTGCAATTTTGCCAGGCTCTTCCCTGCCCTCCCAGACTCCCATCGCGGGACCCGTCAGAGCCTCATCACACCTTAGGATGGCTCTCAGAGCACCTAAATAATATCCCCAACCCCCAGGGCCCTTCTGCAGGATTAATTTTCCACTTGGAGACAGCAAAACGCTTTCCAGTTCCCCGCGCAAAATAAACACAAGGCGCTTGCTCGTTCCTCAAGCAGCTGCTCGGGGCTGATTTCCCTGGAACATTTTGGGATGCTGACAGCCCCATCGCCGCTGCCTCCCTCCCTCCTCTCCTCTCCCCCTTTGCTGTCCGTGACACGGTGACGGCCCCGGCGCAGGAGGAGATTAGCCCGGTGGCCGTGCCTCGGAGAAGCGCCGCTTCCCTTTTATCTCTGGGAAGCAGGCGCGCTGGACGCGAGCCCTGCAGGGATTTATCGAGGTGCCCTGGATCTGCCTCATCCTCCTGCAGCAGCTCCTTGGCACCCGCGGAGCACCAGCCCCGACAAGAGCGGTGTCGGGAGGGGTGTAAAGGGCGTTTGTGTTTTGCCAAGGGCAATCCCGTGGAAATTTTGCGGTGAAATATCTTGGAGTCATCTCCTTTGCCCGCTCTCGGTCGCTGCTTTGGAAATCCTGGGTGATGCTTTTGGGGTTTTTTTACAGGCACAGAAACTCTCTGGCCTTTCCAGGTTTCGGGGCTGTTCGTGGCCGCAAGGCGGCTCCGAGCAGAGCGAAGTCACCGGGAATGGTGCAGAAGGAAAGGGATACTTGGGAAGGGGTGGGGTATGAAAATGGGGATGGTCACAGTGAGAAGTTGGCCTGGGGGATGAACACAAGGCAGCTGGAGCTGGGTGTGGTGATAAGAGGATGGTTCAGACCCCTAAGAGCTCTCAGGGATGCTTTGATGCTCCCTTTGCCTCCCTGGCTCGCAGGGATGTGCGTGTAGGTACGGTAGGGCATGGAGTATATTCCAGTCCCAGCTCCATACCCCATGGATGGACATGCAGATCATCTCTATCCACCAATCTCTTACCCTGTTCCCTGGGACCCTTTTGGATGACACCCACGGCCTCATCCTGGTTTTTGGTGTTCCCAGCAGCTGCAGGGGTGTTCCCCATCTTTGCTGTCACATCGGGATGGAACAGAGGAGGGACCATCCTTCTCTTTTTGGGGGAGTTTTATGGGCTCCTGACCTTTTTACAGCGCAGATAGAACAGTGGTGGCTGTGGGAATATTTGGGAACGCATCCGGGGAAGCCGGGTGATCCCCATTTCAAAGAGAGGAAAATGAGAAAGGCAGGGATTAAAACAGTGCAAAGCTTTTGTTTCTGGATGCTTGACTGCATCCCGAGCCCTGTTTTCCAAAGAGAACAGGCTGCTCGGAGCACTCAGTAAATCAGGGCCCTGTAAATGCTCTCAGAGTAGCACTTAAAAATCACTCGGTGCTTTTAAAGAGCGTGTCCAGCGCTCGTGTCTGAAGCGCCTCGGCACGGCTGCGGTGCCCAACACCCCCCACAGCCCCCTGAAGCGGGAGCCTGGTCGCTCCCAGGAGATCCCGATGCTTTTCCCAAAGGAGAACCGAACAATTAACTCCGGTTTGCAAATGGAGAAACCGAGGCACGGTGTGGTTTAGCTCGAAATTCCCACTGATTGGATTGTTTCCCTCTGGGTTGGGCTGTGATTGGAGACACAGCTGCAGGGGAGGGCTGGCTCCAGATGCTTCCAGGTGTTGAGCCACGATTTGGCTTGGCAAGGCTGGAATGTGCCAGTTCTGCGGCTGATGCCGAGAAGGAACAGGTATTTTCTGGCTGGATGAGTATTTTCTGGCTGGATTAATATTTTCTGGCTGCTTTGGGGGATCTTTGGGGAAAAAAAAAATTACATTTTGCCTAAGTTTTCCCTGAGCATCCCTCCCATCGCGGGAGGATGGAGCGGTGCAGGCTCCCCGGACCAGCAACCCTGCATGTGAATATCAATCCCATTTTTATTTCATTCCATGCCCCTTCCTTCCCCATCTCCACGCTCGGGAGACGCTCCCACCTCCTCGGCAGGGACCGAGGAGGCTGCGGGCTCGCAGGGTGTGACACAGGTACGGTGTTTCACGGCTGGTTGCTTTGTAATGGGATTCTTTTATTGGAAGTTGTTTCCCGGGATCCGGCTCTGATTAGCGGATGCAAATCCTGCCCCGCATGCTGATGGATCCGCTCTGCCCCCGGAGCCACCGACACCCGAGGGAGGGTCACGACAACACGAGCGGAGCTATTCAGCTCCCACTCGGACACCTCGGCCCCTGCTCCATCCGCGGCTGATCCAGCCCATCAATCCTGGGAAACTCCCGTTTGGAGAGAGCGGGATGCAGCCGCAGGCGCCGAGGAGCGGGATGAGGGGCTGGCAGGTTGAATGAGTGCTGGGAGAGCAGATGCACATTTGAACAAACCATCCGCTCGCGAGAAGAAAACAATGACTTAGTACTTTCTAATTACCATCCTAAAGTCAAGCAATTACTCCTTATTCACACGTGATTACCAAGAATAGCTTAAAATGAATAAACATTTGGGGGGGGTGGAAAAAAAAAAAGCCTCTTACTAAATTTTCATTAGCCACCACAGTGAGTAAGATATTTACACTCCGGCACAGCCCCCATAAACACAGACAAGACGTTACTCAGAAAATCAGTGAATTAGTATTGTGCTAATTGCTAGAAATTGTTATCAGGTTACTATAATTACTACGGATTGTCAGCAGGATCAACCCTTTTTGTTATTTTTCTTGAAAATAAAGGAGAAATCTTAGTGATGTGGTTTATGCAGTTACAAATAACTGGTGGGGGCAAGGGGCTGTTCCTCAGTGGAATTAGGAGAGGAGAGGAGAGGGAATTGGCGAAATCCAACATCACGCTTTATTTCTGAGACCGTGGCTCTGGGGTACGTCTGGGACAAGGCTGTGGGAGTTTTGGGTGGGAATCGGCAGGGGTGGGAGTGATGGAAGTGGCAAAACGCATGAAAGCACAAGAACACGATTTCAGCCTTGTGCGTCTCCTCTCTCACGCTCCTCATCATCCACAGCCGCCCGAACACCCACAGGGACACCAGACCGTGTGCCCGTGGGTGGCGCTTCCAGGAATCCCATCCCTCGAGCCTGCCCACTCCGAATTCCCACTCCCACCATTTTCTCACTGCTTTGATTGCCTGAGGCTCCGGGACCCAAACTGAACTGCCCCTTTGGCAAAAAAGCGCTGGGATACAGGGAAAAACGGCAAAAGCCACACGATGGAGATTTTTTTTGGTGAGCCAGAGACACAATTGAGGGTTTTAGGCAGAATTTTGGACTTTGGCAATGTTGGAGCTTGGAGACTTTTCCAAGGGGTTTCGTCTTCATTCATCTCCTGCACCTCCGGGGTTTGGGGAGGTGGAGCGGGGCTGGGAATGGTGTTGTGCAGACAACTCGGTCTGTGCACCTAAAACCTGTCTGCTCTCCCTGCTAGATCAGTTGATCTAATAAAAGATTTTATCTGTCCCTATAAAGCTTCTCCCGTGGCAGCCTCAGCCCCGGCACAGCTGCGGCTTCCCCGGAGCAGACAACGCCGGGGATGGCACTTTGGGCAGCAGCTCAGCGAAATTGGGTGCTATAAATCCTGCTCGTTTCCCCTCGTGTGAAGCAGGGGATAATGAGCAGGACGTGTGAAGTCTTGATCAGCTGCTGCTGGTGCAGCACACCAGTGTTTTCAGATGAAAAGCAATGAGGGGGAAAAAAAAAGTGGTTATTAGAGCAGAAGCGCATTAGGAAAAAAAAAAAAATCTGACTTTCCATTATGCCCCTGGAGCTCGACTTTGCTGCGAGCTGTGGTGTTTCCATCAGTGCTCTGCTTCTTGTGGCATGTTTGGATTTTGGATAGCCCACCTCGGAGCAGCTCGGATCCCGGGGTGTTAATCTGGGGGTGGAGATGGGAACCGCTAGCACGGTGACATTAACTGAGGTCTTGGGGACATCTCACCCCATGTGGGTCTGAGTGAGGTCTGTGGGCAGGTGGCTTTGGCCGAATCTCCCCATCACTGAGGAAAAGATTTCTCCATCAGATTGGAGCCACAGCCACCCTGCAGGTGTTAATAAATTTATATTAATAGATAGAATAGATAGATCAATATTGCAGAGGTTGGGGGAGAATACAGACCCCCTTTTTCAGCCTCTCGGGCTCATGTGCACACCCAGAACGAGGCAGATCATTTCAGACATCTGCACATGTTGGGTCATGGTGCTGCAGCTCAATATGGACCCTCCTGCTCCCTCAAAGGATGGACACGGGGCTGGAAATGCCTTTGGAAATCAGCTCTGAGCAGCCAAAGTTGTCAGTCTGCTCTTGAAAATAATGAGGGAGATTTAAAAGCGAAAGGAAAGGCAGAAACAGGTGGTGATTTGGGTTCTGCCCTCTGTGAACTCGGTGGCTCTGAGGTGGCAGCTCCACACGCTCGTCCTTGGACCGAAAAAATGAGTGTCCTTATGGAAAGGGATCCACGCCCCCAGCTCCTTGTGCTTCCCCCTCCCTGCCCTCAGCCTGCACCTTGCTGGAACAGCACGGGCCCGAGTCCTGCTCCATCAGGCCTGGAAATGTGCAGGATCCGCTGGAAAATGGAAATAATGCTGGTGCACTCTCGACCCTAACACACCCCAAATGAGCTGGAAGGATGTTGAGCTGGGAAAAAAAATGGGAGGCAGGAAGGGAAAATGAAGGAGTTGCAGGTGAGGAAAGGGGTTTGGAGAGCTTCCTGGTGTATCAAGGCTTAAATTCCTGCTGCTCCATGGCTAAATCCTCCACCCTGCCGGATTGTGCTGACCCTGCTGTGTTGGGAGAGCTGCTGGTGGCTTTGCAGGGAAAATCCTCCCTGGGCTGTGGCTCCTGTCCCCACGGACACCGTTCCATCCGTGCCGTCCACTTGACCTCCACGGGGGTTACGGCCACATGCCCAGGGTGAGGAGGAGCGGAAGCTGGAGAGGGTGAAGGAGCAGGAGCAGCTCTCTCCCCCATTCCCGACCATGAGTCAGCAGGATCCCTGTTTTCAAAGCTGGCTGCTCTCGAGAAGGCATTTGCATTTCAGAGAGCTCCTGCCTTGCTCTCCCACTGACAGTGTTTAGCTTTTGTTTAAAGCCGGGCTCCTCCGCCGCGCTGCAAAAGGGGCCGAGCGGAGGAGACAAGAGGCAGGAGCCTCCGGGTTTGATCATTTCTTCCTTTGTCTCTAACAACCCCCTCGCTCGCCAAGAGGAGCCTCTTGCAAAATCCAAGGCTTTTCCAGAAAATAAAGGTGGAGGCTGAGGGGGCTGAGGGTGGGACGTGCACACGCCAACGCCTCCAATCCGTGTGGATTCATCCAGTGCGGGGGGGCACCTCTGTCGATTTGGTTTGGGAATAGTCACCCCAAATGGCTGGAGAACCACATCCAGCTCTGGGGTGCCGGAAGAGGAAGGACATGGAGCTGCTGGAGCGAATCCAGAGGAGGCCAAGGAGATGCTCCAAGGGCTGGAGCCCCTCTGGAGCCAGGCTGGGAGAGCTGGGGGTGCCCACCTGGAGAAGAGAAGGCTCCAGGGAGACCTCAGAGCCCCTTCCAGAGCCTAAAGGGGCTCCAGGAGGGCTGGAGAGGGACTTGGGACAAGGGATGGAGGGATGGGACAAGGGGGAATGGCTTCCCACTGCCAGAGGGCAGGATTAGATGCGATACTGGGAAGGAATTGTTCCCTGTGAGGGTGGTGGGGCCCTGGCACAGGCTGCCCAGAGGAAAATGTGGCTACCCCATCTCTGGCAGTGTGCAACGCCAGGCTGGACGGGGCTTGGAGCAACTTGGGATAATGGAAGGTGACCCTACCCATGGCAGGGGGTGGAATGAGAGGAGCTTTAAGGTCCCTTCCAACCCAAACCATTCCAGGATTCTGTGATTTGCAAATGTAAATGCAGATTTGCGCATGAGCACTTTGCCCCAGATTCTTGGGGAGCAAAACTTCCCAGACGGCACCAGGCAGATGCAATGGGTCACATGTTCCATCCTCTTCCATTTCCACTCACTAATTCCACACCCTGGAAGCAAAACCCCAGGAAATGTGTGGAATCTGTTCAGCCACCACCTGAGTGAGGAGAAAACCAGGAAGCTCAAAAGAAAAGTCCAGATTAGTTTGTATTCCCCTATTCATTCCCTTATTGGTTCTGATTTTCCTTCTTTTTTTTTGAGGGAACAGAAGGAACGTGTGGGGTTATTTCAGCGTTCTGAGGTGATTCTATTTACTGGGAGCTGATACGATTGATTTACACAACGTGGGGAATGCAGGGAGGGCGCAGGAGATCCCGGAGCAGAGCAGCAGTGTTTGATTTCAGGGCTGGCTTTGCTGTGAATTCTAATGCCAGGAGCAACTTCAATCCGTGGTCAGCTGAAAATGAAGGGTTGGGAATTATTTTGCTGAAATTGGGATAAGGAGTGAGGGAAAAAAAGCACCTTACTGTCCAAGAGACTTTTTTCAGCAATGTCTTGAGGGAAAATGATCAAGTTTTAGTCACTTATGGATTTCCTTCAAGGTCGTGGGGGGATTTTTTATCTTATATTTTTATTTTTTATGCCATTTCTTTTAGAAGCAATGGAGCGGGGGAAGAAAACATCAGAGAACTGAGGTTTTATTTACAAAGAATTACAAACCAAAGGAAAACCCAAACATTCAGTTCATAAGTTATTCATTTAATATGGTGAAAAGTTGCAAACAAGCCAAAAATGCTACTTTTTGGGCTACTTCACTTTCCAGAACTCAGAGAGGGAATTTTATGGGAACAACATATACTTGAGAAGCTTCTTTTGAGGTCTCTTGATCTCAAGCTTCCCTTCCTGAGCTCTCAGGTTTGTTCTCCCAGTACATAAACAAAATTCCCAACATCAGCACCATTCCAACAGGAAACCTCACCCCGATCCTACACGATGTCCTCGGATTGCTTGGATTTGGAGAATCCCTCCAGCCTGAACTCTTCTCTTCAGGAAAACCTGAGCTGCTGCTTGTGACCTTTAGGAGAGCACGGAAAAAGCCCAAAACCTTCTGGAAGGAGCCAGGCAGAGACACACCTCGGATCCAGCAGCTTTGCCGCTCCTCTCACGGTGACATTATTCCCTCCGGAGGCTGATTTAGATCCCCAGGACCTCAAAACTGCCCAGATTTCCCCCAATTTCTACATCAATCGTTATTCATCTGCAATATTCCAAATGAAAGCCTCAAACTTCATTCTCCATTCCTTTATTCACCTATTTTTCCCTCTGTGGAAAAAGCATTGCTTTCCTGTTGGACAGTGGGATTAAAGGGATATGGCAGGGACATCACTCCTGCCATGGTGTCCCCTCCACTGGGATCCAGCTGCACAAGGACATCAGGATGTGACTGTCCTGGCAAGAATCACAGGATGTTTTGGGAGGCCACACACCAAGCTGGGCATGTTGGAGCAAATGAACAATTTGCAAACACTTGGGAGGCTGGAATTTGTTGGCTCCAAAGGCACAAAACTCTGGAGTTGCAGCGCTGGGTGATTCATGAGCAGCTCCACAAAACCTGAGTCACCTGAATTCACTGGTCGGGAATGGAACCCGTGGGGTTGGAGCAGTTTATAGGGAAAAATAAGTTGATGGCAGCACTGGGAATTTTCTGCTGGCTGAGGTTAAGGGGCAAGAAGGGGAATAAAAACCCAAATGTTGCAGTGGGGATGTCACACAGCCCTGGCATGGGGACCTGGGAGTTTTAGAGTGCAGAGCCTTGGGAAGGCAGAGGGTTCTAGCCCAGACCTGCAGAGCTTCCACTGCTAAAAAGGGATTTGTGAGCCATGTCTGGGCAGGTGGTTTAGGGATCATCCAGAAGATGACATTAGGATCACAAAATCCTGGAATGGTTTGGATGGAAGGGACCTTAAACCTCAACCGGTTCCAGCCCCTGCCATGGGCAGGGACACCTTCCACTAGCCCAGGTTGCTCCAAGCCCTGTCCAACCTGGCCTTGGACAGTTCCAGGGATGGGGCAGCCACAGCTGCTCTGGGAAACCTGTGCCAGAGCCTCCCCACCCTCACAGGGAACAATTCCTTCCCAATATCCCATCTATCCCTGCCCTCTGGCAGCTGGAAGCCGTTCCCCCTTGTCCTGTCACTCCATCCCTTGTCCCAAGTCCCTCTCCAGCTCTCCTGGATCCCCTTTAGGCACTGGAAGGGACTCTGAGGTCTCCCTGGATCCTTCTCTTCTCCAGCTCTCCCAGCCTGGGTCCAGAGGGGCTCCAGCCCTCGGAGCATCCCTGTGGCCTCCTCTGGACTCACTCCAGCAGCTCCACGTCCTTCTGCTGTTGGGGGCTCTGGATTTGGATTCAGCTCTGCAGAAGGGGTCTCACCTGAGCAGGGCAGAGGGGCAAAATTCCCCCTCCCCATGCCATGGGATGATCCCAGCACAGCTTTGTCTCTCGGGGCTGCACTCTCAGGTCTCACATCTGCCAGCTCAGCCCATGTGCCCCCTGGGCTGCCATGATGACACAAATCCTCAAACCCACCCCGGGGACTTTGGCTCCAAGCCCAGCCTTGCTGGAAAAGCTGCTGAAGCTCAAGGACCTATTGAAGTGGCTGAGCTGAGCCTCTGCTTGGCCAAAGTGGCTCCCAGGGCAGCCCTGGGCTGTCCCCACCCTCCCTGCACACAACGAGGCCCCGGGGGTTCAGCACCCGCCGTGCAAGGCCCAACACTCAGGGTGATGGTGGGAAAAGCATCTCAGCACGAGAAAGAGTCGGGAAAGAAATAGATTTACAAAACTCTGAAAGCTTCAGCTGAGTGCTGCTAATAACCATATATTATGGCAGGAGCAGGGGCAGGGAAAGGCTCGGGGTATTTATAGACCCAACGAACCCTGGGATCCAGGTGCCACGTTTTGACTCCGTACCACCTTCTCCGCTGGATTTCGTCGCTGCCTGAGGATTATTTCGGAAAGAGTTATTATTATCCCTGATTTATTGCTCTGCACTAGGGGGAACTCTTACTTTCCGCCGAGACAATTACGGAACCCTCGCCGAGAGCCACTTCAAGGCATGGCAGCCTCTGCTCCAGCCCTGATTGAGGCAGACGGGGGATGTTGCTTTTCCGAGGGTTTGGCTGATGAGGCACCGAGCCTCGTCTCCCCATTACCTGCAGATGGGATTTTCATCTGTATTAAACCAACAGTTCAAAGCCTCTTAATTATTACAACAGCAGCTCGCGGTTTGCTGAGGTGGAGGTTTCTTTTTTAGCCTTTCTGGGAAGTTTTCGTTTCCTTTTCCCGGCGTTTGCTGTTCTGGGAAGCAGCCGTGCAGGCACACTGGGGGATGCATCTCCGGTTTGCTCCCCTCCAGCTCATTCCGTATCCTTTGCATCCCTCACTGCCACTTCCCACCACACCTTCCCAGTCTGATACAGGCCTATCAAGACTGTAATCAGAATAAAGTCAATTAAGGACAGGATTAGACTGAGAGGAGGTTAATAGGACTGTGACAACAGGGCATTTATTCCCCAGTCTTTCCCTTCCACCCTTCACTGTCCAAGTCTATTTTCCCCAGCCCATCAAATCTGAGCTGCCTGTTAATGCTTCACCAAGCACACTGTGAGCTCTGCAAGGAAAACCTGGCAGGAAAATTTAAAAAAGCACCCCAAAAAGGGGTATCTGGACCCACCAGCCCCTCATGATGACATTGCCCCAGCCCTGCCATGGGCCAGTTGGGAACACTCTGGGAAATAAAGGTTTCTGCTCCGTCAAAACCCTTTTCAGCTCTTTCTTTGCTCTTCATTTTGCATCAGCTTCTGCCCTTCCCCTCCCAAAGACTTTCAGAGGAGAAAGAAAATCCTCATTTTGAGGTCCAGCACACGGGGATATGCAGCAGCCTCCCATTCCTGTGTGGGGATCACAGGACGCTGGGAGCACGGCTGTATCCTGGATGAGCGGGGCTGGAATTTCACCCTCCCTGCCCCAAGCCAAGAACAGGGTTTTATTTCTGAGTGATTTTGCCACGCAACTGATTGGAGTCGACTATCCAAGTGCTCTCCAAGCTTTACATCCCCCCCCATGGTTGCTCCAGGGAGATCTCTCCTCCCTGAGCAGCTTTTCCAGCCTCTTCAGACATCCCTGAGGGATGAGCGGGACACGCTCCAAGATGCTGAGGGCCTATGTGAGTTCCTGTCCCTGGGAGAGCATGGAAACTCCAGCAAAAAACCAGGGAGGATTTGTGAGTCCAGAGCAGCTGAGGGTGTGTGGGGTTATTGTTGGGGTTGTTTTTGTGGATAAGGAGCCCACCCGAAATGTGAATAAACCCTGATTTACAGAACAGCTTGAGAAGAGCTGGGAGGGGAGGGGAGGGAGGGGAATCTCTACACAAATTCCAGTCTATTTTTGTTGTTCCTGCTGTGATTTTCCCAGCTTGTTGTGGTGAGAGCTGAACTGGGGTCAGTGGTATCGGCTGCCTCCTCTAGCTGGGCACATCTGCAAATCCTGTTGGGAATGGCTGGTTTTTTTTGGCTCTCCACGTCAGTGTCCCAGCATCCAGGGCCATCGTGATGGGCATGGTACAAGCCATGGAAATAAAAGGATGGTACCCAAATCCCAAAGATTGGAAAGAAGCCATAGAGTCAAAGTGGAGCCTGGAAGATGCCCCAAATTTATCAGGAAATATCTGTTTTGGGGGGGAAAGGGGTGTTTGTACCACTCTTAACAATCCTGAGCAATTTCAGATCATCTGGCTTCTGCCTTGAGCATTTCTCGGTTTAATCATCCAAATACATTAAACTTTTTTTGGATCCTTGGACTATTGTTCCATATTCCCCTGGGGTTTGTCAGAGGGACCAGATCTTAGTGATTGCAAGCAATGGTGGGGAAATTGATTAATGTACATACAAAACTATTCTGAATAAATTACTCCTATAAATAGTCCTAAATAAACACTCCCCATGCCATGATTGCATCTGCAAGTTATACATAAATAATAATATAGTAACAACAACAACAACAATAATAATTAATAATAAAAATAATAGCTCATTCTCTGAATGAAAAATTATGTATTTAATACTGAAATTGATCCCTTCCCCTGAGTTTGTCCAATGCTTCATTTTCATTTCATCTATAATTTGGAATTCCCAAAACTCCTTTGGAAATGAGTTCAACCAACTCTTCTTTAAACCTACCCCTTGCTAGTTTTATCCAGTGCCAATTCAATCTTAACTTGCAGAAATGAGGATTTTCCTTTTGCTCTCTCTGCCTCATCCCCTGTTTGTAAACCTCCATCAACCCCTCCTTTGGCCTCCTCTTTTCCGAGGAAAGAAACCCAAGTTATTTAATCTCCTTTGGAATGAAACCTTTTGTGCCTTTTCTGGTTGTGCCCACGAGGAATTGATTTCATTAAGCAATAAAAGCTCGTTTGTCTGGTTTAGCTTAATTTACTTTCTGAGATGCAGGAAGACACTCTCCCAGGTGGGGTGAGCCACAGGAATTCCTGCTTAGTTACCTTGAATTCCCTCTCTTCCTGCCAAAAGTCTGGAATATAAAGTTGATATCCCAAACACAAGGGACTGTGGGCCTGATTTTTGCAAAAGGGCAGCAACTTCCCAAGATTTGGTGATCCCACATGCTTTTTTGGTGGACTTTGGTGCAGGTCCTGAGTTGACCAGGATAGGAAGCAACACCCAAAGCAATCCCAGGGTCTCCGTGAGATCCTGGATGTGGGGATTTCAACTGACCCCAGGAAAGCTTGAGAGGAGGGAAAGGAGAGGTGCAGAGGTCGAGGGAACCACTCTGCAAACAACCACCTTATTTTTGGTGTGGCAGTTGAGAGTTTCATCTCTTTTCTGTTCTCCTGTTCATGGTTGGGAGTTGCCCATGAAGAGAAAACACTGGAAAGAAACCAGAGCCACTTTTCTGAGAGCTTTTGAGGACTTGGATTTTGGAAACCGATAATCTCATTATTTCCACATTTCTTCCACCCTTTGCGTAGCTGTGCTCAAAAAAACCTCAAAACCCCGCTAACCTTCGCTGTCAGGGGGATTCCTACCCCTGTGTCAGGGATGGATTCCTACCCACTCCATGCTGGGAAAAGAGCAACAAAATCCATCAAAACCCACTTCAAAACTTCCCTGAGTCTCAATTCATTTGTCTCCATCATCTTCCCGAGGGCTGCCTAATCCTTCTGCAGCCCGGAGCCCGCCGCCGGCGTCCCCTCTCCAGGGAGAGCCTCGCCCTCTCCCAGACCTTTTGTGGGAAGTGGCACCGTGATCCAATTTCCTCCTAATTGCACTAACAAGGATGAATTAGGACTTTCATCAACAGGGGCGAGCGATCGGTTCGGAGTCAGCCATGGGCGACGGAGCCAGAGATTAAACAAAACTATCATGTTAATGTCTAATAATACAACAGCAAGTGGAAATTAAGCACAAGACAAATCTGCTGTGCCGGCGACATTGGAGAGTTTGTTCTTTAAACACAACGTTATTTTAAAGGCAATGCTATTATTAGGGCCATCTAACTTAATTTCGAAGGCATAATAGAAAAGTAAATGTGCCGCAGTTGCACTTTATGTGCAATTTCGAAAACAAACCCAAAGTGAGGGAGAACGCTGCGTGTTACTGAAATAGCCACTCCAGCTAAATTCCTCTTTGATATACGTTAATTATCTCCAGCAGGGAACGGACAATTTCATTTGGAGCGGCCGGCTGGATGCTGCACGCAACGGGAGCGACTCCCGTGACGTGCCGTAAAAATGGTGGGAGCAGCAGCGGGGCGCCCCCATCCCCCTGGAAAATCCAGAGGGGTTTAACCCCTGGTTTGCCATTGCCTTGATGTGAGGTGAGTGAATTTGTGCCTCAGTATGGACCCACATTCACCATCTGGATGATCATTTTCCTAGAGAATCCGGTTTATTGGATTGGTCTTGAATTTTTTCCTGCTTTGACCAGTGGGAAAATATTTCCCTCCAGGTTCATGGGATTTGTCCCCCCTACAAATGCCTGAGCAAAGCTTTCCTTGAGCTCTCCTGCAGTGCTGAGAACTCCCCCTGTGCCTGTGCCACGTGATCTTGGGATTGATCCGAGGGGAAAGTGATGCAATCCAATTCCCCCGCACGCATTCTGTTTTTTCCAGCGGTGATATCATTTTTCCCTTTTATTAAGTTGCATAAAACCTGCATCTTAGTGCTCCAACATCTCATCCTGCACTTAAGGGAACGCTTTAGAGGAGCAGCAGCATTGAAAGCTTTCTTTCTTTATTAATCTGGGACATTACCCCGTGGTTTATGGCAAACGAGGAGGTAGAGCAGGTTGTAATGGCCGTGTAGTGCTGCTCAGACCTCATCTTTTTGGGGTATCTCCTTTTTGCTGCCTGTCTCCTCCCCCAAACTCCAGGGATGGTGGAAATGTGGCATCAGGGTGGGCTTTTGGCTGCTGATGTTGAAGAAGGGGACAATTTCTGCCTCCATGAACATCAAGAGAGCAGAGCACTGCAAAAAAATCACGTCGGGAGCCGCTTCCTGCCTGGCCCCTTCCTGAGCCTGCTCTGAGGGTCTCAGCCCGAGCCCAAAATAGCAAAGGAGGAAGGTTTCAAAGTGCTTCCCATGCCATCCTTTCTGTCTCATTCGTGCTGAGATTCCTTCCCCGCCGGCCGGGGCGTTCAGCGCGTATTCAGCGCAATATGAAATTCCTGCTCAGAACCCCCCAGAGAGGCTCCTATCGACTGTCCTTTAAATAGAATTAAAATTGACTCGAGACAGATCTGCAAACCTATTGAATTACTCAGTCCACCACCGAGCCCAGGCTGGCCCTGCAGGAAGAGATAAAAGTGCCCAGAGCAGAAATGAGTGGACGTGATGGACACGAGGACATTACGTTGGGGACCTCTCGAGATGGACTTGCAAAAATGAGTGACCTTGGCAGGAAATAAAAAATAGACCCCTGTGGTGTGGGTTTCATGAGTTTTTGGGGGCAATGGGTGAAGGGCAAGCAGAGGGGGTGAGATGTACCATGGCAAGGTGAGGATTTGAGGAAAAATACAGAGCCTGTTCATCCCCCAGGTTCTTCCTCCCCAGCATCAAATAATGGAATCACAGAATGATTTGGGTTGGAAGGGACCTTAAGGAGCTGACTTTCTTCTCATCCAGCTGTTGGGCGAGTTAACAGATTCCCCACTTTTGCTGGGGGTTTGCTTCTGGTGGATGGAATTAGTAGATGGAAATAGAAGAGGATGGAAGATGTGACAGCATCGGCCCGGTGCTGTCGGGGAAGTTGTGTTCCCCAAGAGTTCGGGGCAAAATGCTCATTTGCAATTCTGAATTTACATTTGCAAATCACAGAATTCCAGAATGATCTGAGTCTGAAAGGATCCCTGCCCCAGACAGGGACATCTTCCACTAGTCCACGTTGCTCCAAGCTCCGTCCAACCTGGCCTTGGACACTTCCAGGGATGGGGCAGCCACAGCTGCTCTGGGAAACCTGTGCCAGGGCCTCCCCACCCTCACAGGGAACAATTCCTTCCCAATATCCCATCTATCCCTGCCCTCTGGCACTGGGAAGCCATTCCCCCTTGTCCTGTCCCTCCATCCCTTTTCCCAAATCCCCCTCCAGCTCTCCTGGAGCCCCTTTAGGCACTGGCAGGGGCTCTGAGGTCTCCCTGGCTCCTTCTCTTCTCCAGGTGAACACCTCCAGCTCTCCCAGCCTGGCTCCATAGGAGAGCCTCACGCTTTGAGCTCCGCACCAGAATAATCACAGAATCTCCTGAGCTGGGAGGGACCCACAAGCATCATCCAGTCCAACTCCTGGCCTTGCACAAACACCCCAACAATCCCACCCTGTACCTCTCTGAGAGTGTTGTCCAAATGCTCCTGGAGCTCTGGCAGCCTTGGGGCCGTGCCCATTCCCTGGGGAGCCTGTTCAGTGCCCACCACCCTCTGGGGGAAGAGCCTTTTCCTGATATCCACCTAAATCTCCCCTGGCACAGCTCCAGGCCATTCCCTCGTGTGCTGTCACTGAGCACCAGAGAGCAGAGATCGGCGTTGGCCCCTCCTCTTCCCCAACGTGGCACGAAGAGAAAAGAGGCAGGAGCTGTTCACAAACCTGTCCCCTCCCTCAGCCGTGTTGTAGGAGCTGGGGAGTGCCCAGGATTGCTCAGCAATGCTTTTGAGCTCTGACTGGTGTGGCTGCACATCACGGCTCTGCATCCAGGGCCTGTCTCCGGGCCACCTAATGGGCTCCGCTGGGAGCCCTGCCCACGGTCCACAGATCAGCAAACCTGGAACCTCAGCAGTGCTCCAGGCACTGGTGGCATTTTAAAAGACCTTTACCATGAGTGGAATTAACAGGGTGCATCCCTCTGGAACCTGTTAGCTATTTTGTTCAGAACCCCACCGACAGAAAAAAATATAATGTGCATTTATTTTGTTGGGGAAAAAATTCTCTTTAGGGCATTGGTGCCGTTCAAGGCCGTGCAATGGGAATAATTTCATCGACTGCGCTCGCTGGTGGAGGACAAGATACATGGGTCGCTTGGTGGGGCGAAAATGAATCATTCTGAGCATGGATAAGCTCTCTTTCCTGGGCTATCCCTGCCCTGGGAAGCAGTATCGAGTCTGTAGGAAGATCACGTTGATTTGGGGCTGGATGCTCTGGCAGGGAAGCACAAGGAGAGCACTGGGATATAGATAGGAGTATATTTTGGTCACCTGGCTGGGATATTTCTTATTCTCCTCTCTTTGGTGCACACGTTTGCACAGGAAATGATCTCCTCGGTGTCCAAACGTGAGGAAACGCTGGCAGGGCTCGGGAGCACCCCTGATTTATACCTGCGTGCGAGCCCGGCTCACCCCAGCTCAGCCACGGCTATTATTAGCTGACAGATTTTAAAGAAAAACTCCATAAATCTCCCCTTGTGCCATAAATACATTTCTGCCTTGGGAGACCACGGAGAAGCTCATTATCCCACATCCTGAGAGAGAGGCATGTGTCATCCGCGGTGACACGCCGGGCATCCTCAGGTTACCTCTCCGGCCGGGCCTGGGGAGCGTTTGCTGGAGTGGAAGGGAGTTGGATGCGTGCTCAGGGCAGAGGAAGGGAAGATGTGCTGTTTTGGCAAGGCAGGAGCCCAGGAAATAGGATTCCTGGCTTTCATTCCCTTCTGCCTGGCCCCAGGAGGGAAATATAAACAATAACTAGAGAAAAAAGGTGGGAGGGGTTGGATTTGAGGGCTGCTGTGAGCTGGTCTCAGGTGGGACATTGGTCTGCAGGTCAGTTTGTTCCCAGGGCTTTCCTGCAATGAAAAAATAAGGAAAAAAAAAAGGGAGAGGTTTGTGTCTGAACGTGGGTCTAGTGCAGTGTCTGATGATGCTCATGGACCTGGGAATTTCATTCACTTCTGGTGCAAGTGCCTTGTGCTTTTTCTCATGGATGGGAACAGCTGGATGAAAGGACTCCCTCAGCTCAATAATTCCAAGCCACCTCACCTGATGCGGATTTTCCAATTCAAACTGACCCCCGAGCTCCACAAAGTTTTCCAGTGTGTTCTTCTTGGTGCCAAAGGCTTTCAGACCTGCTCCTCCAGGTCCCAGGCACAGCTGTGGCTCTCCATTAAGATGCAGCGTGGAGCAGCAACCGCCGGAGCACAAACCAGTTCCCCAGACTGAGAACTTGCCAAGTGTTGGATAAGCCGTAATAGTCTCTTGTTGTAAGAGCACCCCGCTGACACAGGCTCTGATCTGAAAGGAGTAGGAGCAGAATTAAATTCCTTTGGTTGAAGTCTGTCCATTATTCTCGGGCATTGGATTGCAGGAGCCGAAAAAAAAAAAAACCACTCTGGAAGCAATAAAGTGCTCACCCTGGAGAGCCCTGAAGTGTCGTGTGCTTGGTGTTGGGAGAAATCACACGAGGCAGCTTCAAAACCACGGCAGCTCTGCTACCTGGGGCTTGCAAGAGGGTTTTTTTTCCCCGAGGAAAGACACAATCCTGGAAAAAATGGACGGGAGCTGGAGAGCAGGGAAGGAGCGTTGAGTTGGATGCTCGCTGCCTGAAGCCCTCCCCATGCGGAGCCAGTCCCGCAGTGCTTGGCTCAGGGAAGTCACTTCAGGACACGTTTTTAATATAGTTGGAAGCCTAAAGGTTTAGCCAGGTGCCTCGTGGGATTTGCAATTGCATTTAAGTGCTGCAATTCCTTGAAATCCTGCAAAATGCGTGAGGAATGAGCTGAAGGTGAGGGAGAAGAGCGGTGTGGAAGTCGTGCACACAGGGCAGAGTGTTCCATGGCTTTCCCAGGGGAGAACCAAAGCAGGTGTACTCCAAAATACCCTGGAGTTCCTACTTTTTCATACCAAAAAGCTGGAAAAGAGGATTTTCTGCCTGAGAAACTTGGGGATGCTCCAAGGGCTGGAGGCCCTCTGCTCTGGAGCCAGGCTGGAAGAGCTGGGGGTGTTCACCTGGGGAAGAGAAGGATCTAGGGAGAACTGAGACCCCCTTCCAGTGCCTAAAGGGACTCCAGGTGAGCTGGAGAGGGACTTGGGACAAGGGCAGGACAAGGAGGAATGGCTTCCAGCTGCCAGAGGGTAGGGTTAGATGGGATATTGGGAAGGAATTGCTCCCTGTGAGGGCGGTGAGGCCCCGGCACAGGTTTTCCAGAGCAGCTGTGGCTGCCCCATCCCTGGAAGTGTCCAAGGCCAGGTTGGATGGGTCTTGGAGCAACCTGGGCTGGTGGAAGGTGTTGGACATGAGTGAAGGGGGGTTGGGCTTGAATGATCACTAAGGTCTTTTCCAATCCAAACAATTCTGGGATTCCATGGTTCTACTATTTCACCCTCCAATCCTTGCCCAGCTGCCAATCAGCCCCATTCCCATTCCTGCTGCCAAGGGAAGACTCTTCCTTGTCAGGCACCGCTGAACTGCTTTATTAAGATGCATCTGGTATCGATGCCCTTTCCTCTCCCTCCCCTGCCATTCCCCTGATCTTTGTGTCAGCTGCAAACTTTATCAGGGCTGATGGGATGTTTTCTTCCAGGTCATGGATAGAAATGTCAGATGGAGCCAGCCGGCCCTCGCAGGCAGCAGGAGCAGAAGATTTCGTTGATTCCCACTCCAAGAGGTGCCTTTTGGAAGTTGTCAACCAGGCAGTTTTTAATCCATCTAATTTCTGCCACGGTGATTTCCTGCTATCCCAGTTTCTTAATCAAGATGTCACGCAGGACCCAACCTTGCAGGAGCTCCAGTACCTTGTGCTGACAACGTCACCTTTATCAGCCCAAATTTATAACCTCATCAAAAAAAGATATCAACTTAGCTGGGCAAGATTTATTTTCCATAAATCCTTGTTGATTGTCATCTTTTATGTTATTCCCTTTAATTCCTTATTAAACAAGTCCCGTAGCAGACATGCCATTATTTCGCCCAAAATCAATGTCAGGCTGACAGGGCTGTAATTACACAGGTCATCTTGTTTATCCTTCCCACATATTGGCACAACATTCGTTTTCTTTCGGCTTTCTGGATCTCTCCCAGTGCTCAAGGGTTTATTGGAGATCAGTATCGCAGGCAGACCTACACCTGACTGGGTGGCGCAGGCAGGGGTGGGATGATTCCGCATCCCGTACGGAGATCTTGTGATTAATCAAAATTCTGAGATGTTTCAACTCTACCCTGGTGGGATTTGAACTATTTCCTTACAAGTAGAGAAAAGTGTTCACAACCAGTGGACGGTTCCCTGCCCATGGCAGAGGGTGGAATGAGATGAGCTTTGAGGTTCTTTCCAACCCAAAGTGTTCTATTATTCCATGAAAATGGGCAGAAAACAGCTAAACCCAAAACTTACATTCAGCACAACCCCACCCCCAACCATGGTGGTGCTCTGAAACCTCCAGGGTTTGACATAAATTATACATTTATGGATGTGTGTAGGGATCACTCTATGTTTTTATTTTCTCTCCCATCCTGGCTTTCTGGCCCAGGAATATTAAGTTTGTGCCTGGATGAGCAATTGCCACTTACACTGACGGGGCTTTCACGTTTCGATCTTTATTTCTCATTTGGGTTATAGACACTTCCCAGCATCGGCTGCCTATAAATTAAAACTTCCACGTTCCCTCTCCCGGCTCCCTGTTCAGCAGAGGACAGAACATCCACCCGGGCATGTTTTTCCTTGCCTCCACCTCAGGTGAGAGCCGTGCTATCCGCTTGGTTCCTCACGCTCTTTGGACAGGAGCATCAAAGGCAAGGGAAGGCATTTTTCATCAAAGCCGCCGGATTTCTCGGCCAATTTTAAGCGGATGGGGCTCAGCCGGGGCATCTTGTTCCAGCCCCGCTCCTTTGCCCCGGGGAATTTCAAAGGAGCCTCCAGCTCTGATCTGCACATCGAGCATCCCCTGCCCTTTGGAGCAGCTCCTTCTGCCAGGCTTAGCAACAGGATGGAGCTCAGCCTGCGTGGAGAGAGAGATGGGAAAGGGGGAGGTAGGAAAGGCTAAAATAACAATTCCCAGGAGCAAGGCTTGGATCTGAGCTGGTGCTGCACACGTGGGACTGCAAAATAATTAGGAAGGAGGATTGCGTTTCTCTATTTTTTGTTATTAGGATGTTTTTCCCCCAGGGCAGCATTACACCTGCCTGATGAGGGAGGGTTTTTTCTTTTTTTTTTAATCTGCTGATATTGGGATTTACCTCTCTTTTCTCCTCCTGAAACTCGGCTTCCCCCACTCCATGCCTGCAGGATGTAGGAATGATTTATCCTTGAGGCGGGAGGGAAATAAAGGCAAAGAGGGTGATCCAAGGTGGGTGCAGCAGAGAGGGAGAACTTTTTGACTGTGTTGCAACCACTGCTCTCCTGGGCTGAGCAATTTGGGGTACAGGGTTGCTTCTCTTCCCAAACTTGCCATAAATTGCTATTCCAAGGCTGATGAGGTTCCCATCTCCTGGGTTCTTGGGAAATCTACTGAATTTGAGCCACTTTTTAGCCAAGGTCAGAATCTTCTGTAGCCAAACCAGCTGGAATCCTGGCCTGGTTCCTCACCCATCCCTGGCATGAGGAAGCCACAGCTGAGGCTGGCCAGGTATGAAAAGGCTCCCTGGTGTCACCAGCCTTGCAGGATCTGGCTTTTCCCCATCCCTCTGCCTGGTTTGAGGAGTTCCGTGGCTGCAAGCCTCATGCTGGGCGCTGTCCCTGCAGCTCCAGGCCTCCCCCAGGGTATGACAAGCCAGAACACATTGCGGAAGGAGTTCAAAATTATCCATCTCCAACATCCCCTTAATCCATCGTAAGGAGAAGCGCAAAGCTCTCCAGGCCTGCAGGAGCTCGGAACAAGCTGCCGTTTCTTATGCTGAGCCTGTGTTCCCACTTGTCAGTTTGATTTCTCAATGCTTTGCAATCTCTGGTACTCTCGGGGAGGAGATGGCGTCATGTCCATCACCCGTTATCACTCGGGCCCCGTGTCTCCCTTTCTTCTTTCTCAGCTTCTTTGCAATCTTGAACCACTGGGAAAAAAGAAAAGGAAGAAAAGAAAAAGGAAAAAAAAAGCAAAAGGAAGAGAAGCAGAAGCAGAAGCGGCTTTTCAGTTCCTTATCTGCTGCAGCCTGGATTACATCCAGGCCTCTTGCTATGATCCTTCAAGTTCCTGCTAAACATGCCCTGCATCTCCCGATAACATTAAATCTGTATCTCGGGTGGGTTTATCGGCGCTTCTGGGGCCAGGCGGGGCTGGGGTGTGGGGAAGGAGCATCATTGCAACAGGCTGGGGTGCGTGAGGAGAGGGCGGAGGAGCACAGACCCCTCCTGCTCCAGTTTGCTCTCAGCTGAGTCCAGTCTGGGTGAGGCTAAAGCAGGACCACCCCAGGACACCGGGGTGATGGGCTGAGTTTCCCAGAAGATGATGAATTTGCAGGGTCAATGAAGCAGTCCAGGTCACAGTTCCTTGGGATAAAGAATTTGATTTTATATCCCGTTACTTGAGGTGAGTTTAAGAAACCAGTATCCCATCGTAGCACCGCAGCCGCTGGTGAGTGAAAATTGTTGGTGCAAAGAAATCAAACTCTAAATTCATGCAGGAAGTTAATGAAGGGAAAGAGAGTCTTATTTTGGACTCATTACAGTCAGCAGTGATGTCCAATTAAGAGAAATCCACAGCGTATCCCCAGCAGTGATTTAAAAATAGCAGCTGTAGGCTCCGAGTCATCCTGGGCTCCAGAGGAAGGGAGGTGGGGGTTTAACTCTTCTCTTGCACTTTCTGCTTCGTGAGGGCAGAAATCTGTGAGTTCCGACCGAGAGCATCCCCAGGCCAGCTTGGCAAACCCTGACGTGTTGGTCACTGATCTGCTGGCCATTGGGACTGGTGACCATTGGTGTTTTTAGCTGTTGGAGCTGTTGGCCATCAGAACGTTGGCCATGGGGACTGTTGGCTATTGGGGCTGCTGGCCATTGGGCTGTTGGTTATTGGGACTTTTGGCCATTGAGGCTGTTGACTCTCAGGGCTATTGGCCATTGGGACTGTTGGCCATTTTGGCTGTTGGCCATTGAGGCTGTTGACTGTCAGGGCTATTGGCCACTGGGGCTGTTGACCATTTTGACTGTTGGTCATTGGGTCTGTTGGCCATTGGGGCTGTTGACCATTGGTCTGTTGGCACAGCCAGCTCTCCCCTAACCTGGTCTCTACAGGACCAGTGGAACTGCTGCTAAAACCCCTCAGGACTCAGAGTCCTGTGTGAGCCTCATAAGTGGTTTGAAGAAAGGCTGAATTTCCTCTTTATTATTTCCTGGAATCCCCACGGAGGTGTGGGGGAATGAAGGTGCCCGGACCTGGACAGGGATGATTTCTATGGCACATCTGAACCAAGACTTACGGCTTGTTTTGGTCATAACCCCGGCACAGCCGCTCGGTGCTGATGTTATTGATACAGGCAGTAATTACATTTTCACACGGGCATTTTTTCTGTGTCTACACCGTGTTTATTACAGACTTTCAATTATTCATTTTTTTCCCCTCTCTTGTTATCCCTCCCTCTTCTTCTTTGCCGATTTTTTCTCTTCTCCTTGTCTTATTTTTCATCTGCTCTTTGGCTTTTCCTCCACCTCTAATTCTTGTGTTTCCACACCATCTCTGTGACCTGGACAAGGACCCCGAAGACCAGACCTTGTCCCCATCCCTGGACTATTTTGGGATATCTCCTCTGCGTTCAATTTTCTCGCCACCCTTTGCCCCAGCCGATTTTTCCGCACCGCCGAGCTCCTGCCACAAACCTCCCTGGTGCCTTTTCTGTTACAGAATGAGAAATAAAAATGTGGTGCCTTTGTTGCTGCTCATCTATCTGCCGTGCCCAGGTGAATAATGCAAGGAAACATGTATGTATTTATACAGCAAATGGGAAAATACATTTCTTAAGATGAATGAGGTTGTTTTCAGCCTTGATGCACCCAATAAAATAACCCGGTATCAAGAGGGAGGTTTATTTTGAAGTCTGGACGTGTCATAATATCAGCTCCCAACCAGGACTTCAAATTATATAAATCAGAGAGAGGAGGAGAGGGGAAAGGCCGGGAGAGCAGCGAGCGCAGGGGGAATGTGGCTGTAAAAGGCTGGAAGCAGGTGTGGGATGCACAAACACAAGGACACATCAGTGGAATGTGCTGGATGTTTGAGCTGAGCTGAGCTTTGACACCAGTGTTTGTGTCTCCTCTTTCTTTCGGCTCATGAGTTTTCCTCTCTGTGCCTGGCTCTGGAGAAAACCCCCCAGGAAATTTTGGGGGGTGGTCCGGGAAACTGCGATGCTGAGCAGCCTTGATGCTGCCCGGGCAGGGGACACCAACCATGAGTGTGTCCCCAAGTCCTTGGGGGCAACAACCCCTCCCAGAGGGGATCCTCCTGCCCCCTTCTAGATCAGCCTCAAATCCACCTTCAAAATCCCATGGATTTCCATACTTCCACCAAAAACTGCACCGAGAGCCTCATGCTGGCCACAAACCGCTGCCAAATGAGTGAAGATGTTGCAGTAGGTTTATGAGCAAGCAGAAAGTTGTTTTTGTGGGAAAACACAGCGTTTTCTCTGAGGAAACCATTGGCTTTTTAATACTTCCCCCCCCCCCCCCCATAAAAGAGAGCTGCCAAGTTTCCGTGTGGTGGTGTGCAGATTTCTGCATTCCCGGTGGAAAACTGGGCGTGTGTTTGGCGTGCCACATGCTCTTCCCAGCTGAAAACTCCTTTGCTTTGCCAAAGCAAAGTGGGGGAGATGTGGAAAAAAAAAAAAAACCAACCCAGCCTGTAACAAGCTGTAGGCTTTATGTCACAGCTTTGCCTGGCACGGAGGGAAAAAAAAATCATCTCATGCTGTCTTCCTGCAGCCTGGAGAGAACTTTCCCTGCTCCAAGTGCAAGGCAGAAGTGTAAAGCATGTTGTGATCTCCATTTAGGATCGCTGCTGTTATTTATCTGTGAGGTGTCATCCAGACAAGGAGCAGGAGAGGAGCCTGACGGGGAAAAAAGCTGCGGGATCTTCAGGAGTCACAGGGCTGAGGAGATGCCCCAGCACAGCTCTCTCACGGTCCTGGTGGATTTGATGGCTTTGGGAGGTGTTTAGCTACTG
>VZRJ01009091.1:1018827-1052440 GCA_013397565.1 Ptilonorhynchus violaceus | reverse complement strand
GGGGGGGAGAAGCTATAGAATGCAATATTTCTGCTAGAAACCTTCAGCAAAAAGGGTTGGAAGCATCTCCCAACCTGGGATTTAAAAACCATATGGATGTGGTGCTTCGGGACGTGGTTTAGTGGTGGCCTTGGCAGTGCTGGGGGAATGGTTGGACTTGATCCTAAGGGTCTTTTCCAACCTAAATAATCATTGACATATATATTATAATATAGAATATATAATAAATAACATGATTCTGTGGTTGAACCCTACTCTAGAGGGGTAGCTGTGCCCTGAGCACTTTCCCCCACCATTTTTCCCTTTATTTTGGAAAAGTAGAGCTCCTGATGTTTTGGAGACAGATCTCCCTGGGCAAAAAATACCTGTTCCCTGTACTGCTTTTCTCCCAAATTTCTCTTTTTGGGGGAGGCACTGCTAAAATCGTGCAGAAGGAGCTTCCTGAAGCCCAAACCTGGGAATGTGGCTACAGAAATGCCTCAGGAGAAGCAGCCAAGCCAGGGTCAGCCCCTCAATTTGTCTTCTCCCCTCTGGCTTTGTCACCGGAGGTGTGTTTGTTGCTCGCAGCAGATCCGTCTTGCAGGGGATGTCTCACTTGCTGGGAAGGCTTCATTCCCAATAATTCTCAGACATTGCTGCCCTCATGATTTATCCCCCTTCGGTTTAGATCTCATTTTTCCCAATTTTACCTTTGTCTCCAGGAAACCTCGTCTATTTTAGTGCCATTTCCTCTCTCTCTCTCTGGCTCACGCACTCCCTATAGCCCAAACTTGTCTTCTTTTCATATTTATTTCAGTATTTGTCTTCTCCTCCCCGTGCCAACTGCACTCTCAGGATTTATCTCCTCTGTTTCCATGATCTGTCTCGGAGTCCTGTGACTTTGTTTTTCCTTCTTCAGCTGTTTCCTTGGGCAAGGTTTAACAGTGGCACTTGCTGAGGGCTGAGGGATGTGGAAAGGGAGAGGAAAGGAGGGTGGGAAAGGGGTGGGAATCTTGTCTTGATTTTGCCACTTGATGTCCAGGGTTGGGCACAGTATTGTCCAGGGTTTAATTCAGATATCCAAGGCTCCTCTTGGTGCCACACAGATGTTACATCCCAAAAAAGGATAATTTGGGGTTACTTTGAAACTGCTTTAGCATCGTGTGCTTCTCACTGTGCTGGCTCTTCTTGCAGCACAGGCTCCTCAGCCTCTGCAAAAGTTGGTGGGGAAACACCCCCTTGCCTCAGTTTCCACTTTTCACGGGAAACCAAAACTTTTTCCAGCAGAGGATTTAATTTAACAGTGAAAAAACAAGAACTTTTTCTAGGGAAAAAAAACCCCCAACCTGATTTTTCATAAGAGAATCTTAATAGCAAATTATTTTCATTTTTTACAAAATATTTAGGTTTTATTTTCCGGTTTGGGATAATGTAAAGAAAAAAAAACTAAAACAAGTGGTTTCAACAAGTTCTGGCTGAAAAGATAAATTTTCCTCCTCTCTGTGTGGCCCTGGGTGATTCTGAGCGAGACCTTCCAGCTTTGGGTTGGGATCCAAAGTTTCAATCACCAGCACCAAAGAAGGATGAAACTCCAGGGGGAAAATGCATATGGGAAAATCTCCTTGGGGTCATCTGATTCCAGCAATTTGGGTTAATTTATGAATTGAGGGATTCTGGGGAGCAGCATCCACATGACTCCTGTTGCTTCCCACCCTCTGTTGCCCAACAAGTCATGCCATGCCCATCTCTTCCCCCAGTCGTTGCCTGGTCACTGTGACATGAGGTGTGGTAATTCCCAAAAAATGCCTTTTTTCCCTCCCTGGCAAACATGGGAAGGGCTGGGAGTGCAAACAAAATCCTCTCTGCACTTCCCAAGCAGCCGAGCCCTGTGCCCTGGGGGGGGCAATGCTTCATCCCCTCGTTTCCCGTCAGCACCCCCCGATTTCCATGCGGTGCAATGGAAATGCAATTTCCAACCCCCCCTCTGGGTACATCTGGACACACTCCTGTCCCCTCAGCACAAAATGCATCCTCCACCCATCTGCTGGCATTTTCCAAATGTTCCTAAATATCTGCTGCAGATGGTGAATGTGCTTCACTTGGATAATCCTGGGCTGGGGCAGAGGCAAGTGGGGGGCATCTACATTAAGGCATCTTCCTTATCCTCCATGGAAGCTCTTCCCAGCCTGGAACTGCAAACCCCCCACACCTGGGAAGAGGTCAGTGCTTCCCTTACAGCCATCCCCAAACATCCCAGCTCCCTGTGAATGTCTCCCAGCCCTTCAGGGGCTTTTTGCAAGGCTTCCCTTATATTTTGATCCTTAAGCTTTGTGCCTTCATTAGTTTAAAACTCAGCTTCTCCCTATTTCCATGGAGATTGAGACTGGGCATGACCAACTGTATTTTTTTTTTTCCATATTTTCATCTTCAGGAAAGAAGAAAATCTCTTCCTGAAATACCAATGTTTTTATGTGTTGGCTTGGGATATCCGGCATTTTTCCAGCCTGGCTGGAGCAGCTGTTTCTCCTTCCATTGAGCTGCTGACTAAACAGAACCCCCAGCAAAGCCTTTGGTTTGGATTCACCCCAGGAACATCTTCCAGGGATGGGATGATTTAAACTTTTGAATGAAAATTAACAACTCAGAGCCTTCCATCGCTTCCCCCTGGCCTGGCAACCTCGTGGCACATCCCTTTTTGGGGGAAGAAGGGAACAGGAATAACAAGGTGTCAGATGCCTCCTTTATCAAAAACTTGGAAGCAGCTGAGGTGCAGATGTCTCATTCCCAATTTATTGCTATAACAAAGCCATTGGAGCAATAAAATGGAAATTTAGGGGAAAGAGAAGGGGATATTTATGGACACGCTGCTGATTTCGCTGTGGGGCTCTCTCCCTTTCCCACAAATTGGAGGGAAGGTGAAGGAGGAGGTAAGGAGAGCTTCAAGGAGAGCAGGAGTAGGTTTGGAAGGAAAAATATGGGGAAAAAAGGGGATTTCTCCATGTCTCAAGAATTTATTGAGCATCATGAGACCACAGGGAGTGGCTTCTTCCAAAGACTGGAGCTTGGAGAACTGGCAGGTGCCTTTCCAGGCCCCAAAGACGATTTTTGCCTCATCCATGATAGATTTTGGCTGGATTGCAAGGGGTTTGAAGGGACAAGGATGTCCAGCCACACAGGCTGAGGTTCTGCTCCTTGGGCACATTCCCACAGCGGAGCAGCGGAGCCACCGGCGCCGGTGCCGTCTGCCTCCGGAGCAGCTGAGGAGCCAGGGACTATTATCCTAGCCATCCTCTCTTGGAGCCACTCCTTTCCAAGCAGCAATTCAATTCCAGCTCCTGAGAGCAGCTTTCATCGTTTCAGTCACTCGTGCAACCAGCGGGGCTTGCACGGAGAGGCTTCTTCAATGGAGGAGACGCAACCTCGGGAGGCTCCTCTGAGCCACTTTTGGTTTATGGAGCCCAGTCTGTGATTTTTGGCCTCAGGGAATTACTCAACAAAAGGGTTCAGCCCCTTGTAAAGCTCAAAGTACCTCCAAGAATCCTCCCTCACCATCCTGTATTTCCCTTCTCCTCTAGCGGAGCAGGATTTCTCTTCCATGCTTTCCCTCTGGCACCCAAGTGTAGGTGAGGAGAACATCTCATCCCTCTTCCCCGGTGTCTTCTTTGGGAGCAGACCCAGCTCCGACGTGGGATTTATTGGGCAGGGAGCATATGCCCGCGTTCCCACTGCATATGATCCACGAGATGTTTTTACAGATCTAATTGTCACATATGTTTGTTGTGAATCCGTAATGAGGGGCCAGAGCAGATGGCAAAGGCTGGCTGCCAGTCACGCTTCCAGCACTGTGTTTCTGCAAGGAGGAAACGATGGGACTGCACTGGTACAGGAAAGGATGGAGAACCCACAGGTCACTTTTTGGGGTTGGGAGACCAATTTCTCCCTTGTGCAACAGCCCCTCACTTATGACACCAACCACATTAAAACCAACCCTGATGGCTTCCCCACCTGACCCCAATGTGAAATTTGATTTTCGACACAAAACCGGGGTGCAAAGCCCATACCCGACCCCACATCCAAATCGCCCTGTCAAAGCAGTTGTGTGGGGGGTTCATATTGGGGGGAAAGTGGGGAAAATCCTCTCCCGAAGGACATGGCTGCATCCTCACAGCCTGCCTGAGCTAAATTTAAATTTCCCAGCTACCTGAACCTTCTGGGAGCCCCACGCTGGCGCCGTGCTATAAATACGGCTGAGAAGACACTTCTATTATAAGTCACCGATTTCTGAGGCTTGGAAACAGAATTGGGCAAATTAGAGAAAGAAAAAATGAAATAAAATAAAAGGAGAGGGGAGAAGGAGGAGGAGAGACCTCAGAGGTTTGCAAAGATTTAGTTATCCGTGCTTGGGAGATCTTCCCGGCGATGGCTCAGAGAAAACGCTGACCCGAGGAGGAGCCCGGAGAACAACAGCGGAGCACAAAGTGAATGGAGCCGCCACGTTCGGAAGTTAATTAGCACTGGGCAGATGATTAGCTACAGCAGCCCTTTTAATTAGAGCTGCAGGGCTCCGTTTCACTCTGGATTGGCACTGTAAGGTTGTCCCCGTGCCGGCGCCGAGGCTTCGGAGGGCTGAGATTCCTCCTGGGCAGCTCCTGCCATCCCGTTGTTTCTGGGGCTGAAAGGTTTGTTAGCAACCACATTCCTGCTTCCCTGAGTGGTTTGGGATGCAGAGGCCTCTCCCTTGGTCTTGGAACTAAATCCAGCTCCAGAGGCCAAACTCAGAGCATCAAACTGCTTTTGTAATTAAGCTTGAGGTGGCTTTGCTTTGCTTTGACCTCATTCAGGCTCCGTCTGGGCTCTCCCATAAGTGAAGCGGCCCCTTAATTGCTCAAACAAAGACAGGCATAATTAATAGCCATTTTATCAAATTGCTTCTTTGAAATGCTGTGGAAAAAAAATAACCCTCGAACCAAGTGAGGAGCCTTCCCCCAGCTCTCCGCAGTCACCGCTTCTGTTTTCAGCTGTTTTTCAGCCTCCCCGTGTGCCCTGTGCATTCCTGGGGCTCCCATGCAATTCCCTTCAACCTCTCCCCTGGAAAGGGCAAGGGGAAGGATTTTAAACTGAAAAAGGAGAGATTTAGACTGGATAGTGGGAAGGAATTCCTGGTTGTGAGGGTGGGGAGGCCCTGGCACAGGTTGCCTGGAGAAGCTGCAGCTGCCCCGTCCCTGGAAGTGTCCAAGGCCAGGCTGGACAGGGCTTGGAGCAAACTGGGATAGTGGAAGGCGTCCCCGCCCATGGCGTGAAATGGGCTTTGAATTCCCTTCCAACCCAAACCTTTCTGTTATTTTACAATTCTCTCCCTTAAGTCTGATCTCTCTTATCCAGCAATTCCTCCTCTTTGCCCTTGGGTGGTCGCTCAGGACCGGCTTTGCCATCATCGAAGCGGGAAAAAACGGGAAAGGATGAGGCTGCTCTTGGCTCATGATGGGAATACAGCAGCAAATTTATTTTATGAAGATCTGATAAGAGAAGGGTTTTTCTCCTCCTTCCTGCCTCACCTTGAAAGCGGCGTCTCCCTCTATCACGTGCGACCTTGGCCACGGTTATTGGGCCAGACAAAAACCCGCCCGTTTTCTTGCAATGTCATCCATTACTCAGCTCGACACGCGACAGGAGAAGATGAGCACACAAAAAAAAAGGAAAAAAAGGAGAAGCCTCAAAGAGAGCACAAATTAAAGCAACTGAGATCAGATAACGAGGAAATACAGTTAAATTGTTTCCTTCCTTTCTTCCTCCGGGCTGGCCCTGGGGAAAATCCATCTCATTTCCCATTCTGGGCCACTGGATGCGATTTTTCTGCAGGTTTGGGGGGGGGAGTGAGGATGGAGCTGGTGATGCTGAAACTTTTTTCCCTCCTCTCTTCTCTTTCTCCAGCTGTTCCTTGACCTCTGCAGTTATCTCCAGCCTTATCAGCAACACAAGATGGCTTTTTTCACATCAGTAAGCACCATCCAAAATCCAACAATCAGAAAGAAAAAGAGAAAAATAAATCAATTCCCACAAACAATGAGCCAAAAAACGCATAAGGACTAGTTTTGATGAGGACAATTTATTAAAAAAAGCCCCAAACCATAAAATCTTTGGATCTTTCCAGCATTAATTGCTTAGTTTTCCCCTGGGGAGAATATTCTTCACATCCCGAACTGAAGATGGTTTGTTTTGGCCTCTTGGGTTTTTTTTTTTACATCTTTTCCTGTTTTAAATGAGCTTTCGATTTAATAAAAGAGATTTTTTTTTTTCTTCCCTTGAGGTGCTGAGCCTGTGTTGAGGCCACCTTGGGGTGCAGGACACCCCTGGGTGCTTGGGCACAGATCCTGCCTCCCAGAGCTGCAAACCTTCCTCTGCCCATCCATCCGTGCAGATGGAGTAAACATTCCACTTGGCTATGGGATAATTTGGCCAAGACCTCACCCAGTGCTCAGTGAGCGCTGATGTGACCTGGATCAAACCTTTTAACCCATTTTGCCTTATTTCTAAGGACGGGAAGAGATGGAGACGGGTTTGGGATATGGGCACACATGGAGCCTGGTGTGGGATCAGTCCCTTACCTCCCGGGCACTGTCTGAGGATGAATTTGCTGGAAGCAATAATTAAAAATCACATTAAAACAACTTAAAAACATTATTCCTTTATTTCTTCAGACCAGAGAGGAAAGAAGGAGGGATGGTTTGGGTACAAACAACTCCTGCTCCTCGCTGAGTTCAATGGCAGGAGTTTGGCACCATGGAAAGAAGCACAGGTCCCTCTGGGTGTGGTTGGGCACATCCCAGTGGGAATCGTGACTCTCCCAGCACAGCCCCGCCCTCCCCCAGTGCCCTGTCCTCCAGCTGCCTCTCCTGCCTCTCCGTTTGAAGCTGCAGCAGGTCTGGAGTTCAGCAGAACCCACCGCTAGATGTATTATTCATTTCTACGCTTTAATGATGTGATAAAGTTGCTGGAAATAGGGAAAGGCTCATTAAACTGCCATTTGAATATAGAGCACAACTACGTTTGAAGGGAGAGGGAACCAGTCCTGCACCTTCTCCCCTCCCTTCCCCCCATCCTGGAAAGAGCCCCCAAACCGGAGTTGTTGATGAGATTTTTGCTGCCGAGGGGTCGGCAGGAGGGAATGGGGTGTTGGGACATCCTGGAGCATCCACCTGGGCTAGGGAGCCTGCAGGGTTGGGGTCTGGTGTGGGGGACTTTCCCTCCTCCCTGGTTAAAAGTGCCGAAATCAAAGGAGGAGTGAAGTGCTGGAATTTGCTTCGGCTTTTCTGCCAGAGGCAACAGCATCTATAAAAGATGATCTGGGTCCTCTTGGTCCTTTGCATTTCCAAAATATCCCTCGAAGGCTCGGTTGCCCCCCCGGCAGAGCCGAGCTGAGCTGGGCTGTGGATGCTGGAGGACAAGGGGGTGACCAGCCCTACATGTCCCACCCCAAAGGCATCGGGGACTGTGACAGCCCAGCCACACCTGGACAGAGCCATTAGAGGTGAGACATTAACCCCAGCAGGGCTTGTTTAGGGTTTATCCAACCCCACTAATGGAAAACTTCCCCTTGCTCCCAGCCATCCCTGTGTTCTTCATATTTTTCCTCTCCTCCCTGTTCTCCCTCCCCGTGCAGGGATCTTGCTCAGCTCTCCTGATCAGAGGTTGGCTTTGATCTTCCCCAGAGAAGCCGGCTCGGTGGAGATGCTCGGCAGCCCTTGGAAAATAATTGCACCTCTCTGCAGTGGAGGAGAGAGAGAGACAGAAACATCTGCCATGGCCTCCGTGCCCGTGGGCACCACGGGGGCCGGGATGCTGAGCAGGGATGCTGAGCAGGGATGCTGGGCAGGGATGCTGAGCAGGGATCCTCACCCACCGCCTCCCTCTGCACCTGCCCCTGGTGAATCAGACCCTGTGGATGGGCAGGTACGATCCCAGTGTGGTGCAGAGCTCTCTTAGTGAGGTTTTTGGGAAAAAGGCATTTGCTGGTAAGTCCACAGGTGCTGAAAATGTCTTTTCTCTAGGAAAAGTTGATGTTTCACCCCAAAAGGTGGTACCAATGTCCCCTGGCTGTTGGTGGCCCTGGCACTGGCTGGGAGTTGGGTGAGCACTGGGAAGGCTCAGAGTACGAGCAGCCTGGAGAAGTGGAGCTGTCCAGAGAGGTTGTGGGCTCCTTATCCCTGGAAGTGTCCAAGGCCAGGTTGGATGGGGCTTGGAGCAACCTGGGCTAGTGGAAGGTATCCCTTCCCATGGCAGGGGGTGGAATGGGATGAGCTTTAAGGTCCCTTCCCACCCAAACCATTCCGTGATTTCATGAGATTCTTCTACCCTGCAATCATTTTCCCTGCAAACATCCCTGTGTCCATTGGGGACATTTTCCTAGGCCGCAAGATTATTTTGCAGGGAGTGATCGGCCCATTCACCTTTTTTAACAACTTCTGTCCTCTCCCTGTGGCTGGATTTCGGGATGCAGATCGCAGTGGGATTGATGAAAGAAATAATAAACCCCAGTGTCCTTACGGCAGGAGGATGAAACCGCCCAGGACATGAATCCCAAAGCTTTAATAGCTCTGTAGTGTTGTTTGAGTGGTAAAACCAGCATTGTTGTGGGCTGGGAAACTCCAGGCAGAGCTGGAACTGCCACCACACCCCCAGCTCAGTTATTATGGTGCTTCATCACCCTCAGTTTGGGCTTGCTGGGTTTTTTGCCTCTGGTTTGGGATTTGCAGACCCACTGACCTGTGGCACCTCTGTGTTCTTAGACCTGACCCAGCCCCATGGGGAGAAAGCTCATTAAGAGCCCTGCTGTGCTGACCATCCCCGGCTAATTATGTGCTGCCTCCTTAAATTTCCCTTGGCTTGTTTCTATTGGAGACGGGATTTGTCTCCGGTTAAGTCTGTCATTGCATTTCAATTCTCCTCTCCGCACACCGGGCTTTGGGTAGCAGTTTACATTTATTTTATATTTTTGTTCCCTCTTTTTTTTCTTTTCTTTTTTCTCTTTTATTTTTTTTAAATTTTTTTTGTCATGTGCTTGGAGAGAAGAGTGTGATGGAAATATGGTGTCATTGTTATGATGATGAGGGGACTATTTGTGATGTGCCAGCACCCTCCTCGCTGGGACTGAACCACTTGGGAGCATCTCGACATCCCCCAGGTGGCATTTTGCTTCCACAAAGCCAAGCACTTATGCAAATACACACACATGGAAAGTGTGTGCGCGTGTGTGAGCGTGTGGGGATACATAGATCATGTGGGCGTGATTGGAAAGCAAATTCTATAAATAAATCCCATTATCTTATTACACTGTAATTTTCTATCATTATCTGGCAGCGTGGATCAGATGCATCTGTGGGCTGCGATGAGAGTGAGGGGCTGGGAAGTGGCAAACTTTGCTGTCTAGCACAGAGATCCGAGAGTGGAGGGGATGGGAAGGGCTCAGAAATAAGTGCAGCCCTTCCCTGCCCCGAAGAGAACTCGAGCCCCCAAATCCACTGGGATAAACCCCAATACTCTGACTGTGCCGATCCCCACCGAGCCGGACCGAGCGGGATGTGCCGTTCCACTGGTGGTTTGATTCAACGCTGGATCTGTCCTGCTGAGGGGTAAAAAATTAAATCAAAATAAAAATCCACTCCCTAATTTTAAGTTTGAATGGATTTGGCTTCTTCTTCCAGCTTTTATTCCTTGTCCTGCCTTCGGCTGATGGATTAAAGAGGTTTTGCCGTGCCCGGTGTTTTCTCCCCGAGAAGGTGCTGCTGTGCTGTAATCAAATCACTCTCATTCTTCTTCTTGATAAGATAAAGAGGTGAAGCTCTTTAAGTCTCCCACTGTAAGGCATTTTTCCTGGCCCTTGGGTTATTTCTGGGCCTTTCTTTGCACTCTGGTCAATTTTTCAGCATCCTTTCTTTTTGCCAGGTGCATCCCCTGGGATGGGTGGGAGCAGCTCGGTGTTGTCCCCAAACCCTGCTGTGCTAAAGTCGCCTCTCCAGCCCACGGGATGCTTTCCCTGGCTGCTGAGATTGAAAATAACTGATTTTTCTGACCCCAAGACCCCACTTTTTCCAAACAATCTGGCTCAGAGCTGCCTGTAACCCCCAAAGAGCTTTGGGACTCTGACTTGGGGTCAACATTCAGCAGAAAGATCGAAAAAAAAAACCTCACCAGAAAGTCTCAGCCTCGTTTGAAAGCCAGCAACAAGCTTTGGGATTTTGATTTAAAATATTTTTGTCTAATCCTATCAGCCAAGAGAGGAAACAGGGCTCCTTAAATGACAGTTTTATGTTTGTTCCCTGCTACCTCCAGGTCTGCAGCCAATTAAACAGTAGATGAGGTGGATCATCATCATGGTGCCCTTTGTGAATGTGGTGTTTTATAGGGATGAATGGGAGCTGAGATTCTGCCACTCTCACCTGGGATCTGGGATAAATACAGGAGTAATTTCCCATGGATTCTGCACTGGGCTGATGCTTTGACCAGGTGCAAATAACCTGGGGAAAGACAAGAAGTTCTTTTCTATATCCAGAGAGATACTGGCATCGTGGGTCTTGGGATGCAGATCCCTGGATTCTCACCATGGGCATCCCCTGGATCATCATTTCACCAACTTGATCACATTGGAGCTCTATTTGCACTTGAGATTTTTTAGCTGCCTTTTGCTCCCTAAATGAGTGCAAACCTGTTGGGCATCCCACTCAAAACGAACTTTTGGGAATGGGAGAGGAAACAGCCCGATGGCACCAGGAGCATTTTGTATTCAGAAGATCGAGGTTCTGTTCCGCGGCTCCTGGAAATGAACATTTGAACAGCAGCAAATGCTTCGCCTCGACTGGCTGAGGTTCAGTCCCAGGTCAATGGCTACATTTTCTCTCCATGAAGTGATCATTAATTTCAAGTTTACGGTTTATTGCCGGAAAGGACTTAAAAAAAAATAAAAAAGGAGGACTGTGCCATCCGTTGGGCTGTGCCACGTGCTGATGCCTCGTCCGGGTGAGCAGCATTTTCCTGGCGAGCTCCGAGCCCCCGCAGCCACTTTGTGAAGTCTGGAAAAGCAATTCCAGGGCAGCCTAAGAGATTTTTTACGACCTCGTGTGTTTATTGCGTTTGGAGTCCGATGCTGGAAGTACCTGGTTTTACAGGTGAGGGATACAAAGAAAACAGCGCCTATAAAACTGTTTAAAGCCCTCTTAAAGATGCTTCAAGCACTTCCCTGCTGCTGCACACGGGAGGTTCAGCTCCCAGCAAAGGGGCCGTTGTTACTGGGAAGCTGCTGGTGGATGTGAGCTGGGCCGGGTGGAGCTCCCAGGAGAAGGCAAGGTGTGAAAATCGCTGTGACTCCCATTTTCCTGCCCTCCCTGATTCCCAGGCGGCCCCGGGAACGGAGGTGAAACCATCATTTCCAAGTTATGTTGAGCAAGTTCAAAGTGCATCATATCGAGACAGAGCCAGAGAGACACTCAGAGCATTGTCCCAGCCACAATGCATCTTCTTCCCGAAAATCTGGGACCTGTGGATGGGCTGGGAGTGAATCCTGGAGCTGTCTTCTCAACCCTCTGGGTTTGTTGAACCATGTTCCTTTGGTGGTGGCAGCCCAAAGGCCTGGATTTCACCCTAACACTTTTTCCTTTCCCATTGCCAAGTTCTGTGATCCTGCGTTTCTCTGCTTCTATAATTCCATGATTTCCCCACGCCCCTCGCTAGGTCCGCAGGGCCCCAGGGAAGTGCCACCATCATGAGGTGGCAAGCTGGACTTGTTCTGGGGCGAAAACCCCCTAAAAAGAGAAGAAACACAACGGTTTATCCGTGGGGGCCTGATGGATGGCCACAAACCCGGTGACTCCTCTCTTCTTTGGGATGATGAGTGGCAATGATGCTCCTCGGCATCCATCACCTGCCCCGTCCCTTCCCGGTGCCAACCGCTTTGTACCTCGCCTGGTGGAAAAGATTCCGGCATTTGGCAGAACCCTCAGCTGTTATCGGAAAGCAGGTCATAAATTAAATCCTCTCTTTTTTCCCTCTCTGGAAAAAAAAAAACCTGGATAATAACAATCTATCCCAAACCGCGGGTCCCCCCGGCATCTCCAAGGGGAAGGAGCCGAGGAGGGGTGATGTCTTATGGGATGCGGTGACCCAAACTCCCCCTGCTTCCCCACGGTCCTTGGCCATCACTCATCACTCAGGAATCTCCTCTGGTGAAGCTAAAAGGGGGAAAAAGCCATAAAAGCAACCACAGCCTGGAAAATTTATTCTTTTAGCGAAGACGCGGTGTTGGATGATCCTACGGGCTGCGAGTTGTTACTCGGATATATTGATTTAAAGTGTCTGTCGGACTTGATTTTTAAAAGTGTGCTTGATTGCTGGCAGGTTTATAGGATTATGGGTTTAATTGGATGCCTGTGTTTTACTGGATATAAGTGGAATTTATGGCTGTGCTCTCTGCTATGAGAGAAGCATCCCTCTGTCACCCTCCCTCCCGCCAGAAAGGCAACCGGTGGGTGGCAGAGAGGGCTCGGGGCAGGGAAAGGAACTGAAAATCCATCTAAAAAGGGCTCCCAGGGAATTAAAAATGACATTATTAAGGTTGCGGAGCCAATCCAAAATGAAGAGGCTCAGGAACTGAACCTACCTGTGAGCCAAAGACAAGGCACTGGTTAATTGCCTGATTGCACATTATTTTCGGAAGGGCTGATCTGCATATGCCAAATTTGCATAATGCAAATGTTCTGTGGGAATCGTAGCGGGACCTGAGCCGGGTGAAATGTTGGGGCTGGATCCGGTTGAGCTGTGTCCTTCCAGGGGAGCCTCTGAGTGTCTTCCCCACGGTGCAGCCGGGTGGGAGCAGAGCCAATTAATCCCAGGAATTGATTAATCCGGAGAAAAGACAGAACAGAATAGGAGAGTGATGGAAAGGGCTGGTAACAAATCTCACTGTCCTTGCAGGGCATGTCCTTGCCTTCAAATTCAGCCTCACTCCATCAACTTTGCTCTGCTTTCCCGGCTGGCAACAAATTCTGCAAGGTCTCCTCTGGGATCCCGGGAAAAATCTGCCTTTCCATCCCTGCTGGGCCATGTCAGCTCTTTGCAGGAGTTTGTGCCGCGGCACAGCTTTCCTCATCCCAAACCCTCCCGGCTCCGTCCTTTGCGGGGCACCTGAGGCAGGACTGATCAAAACCAGGTGTCGGCACCCCAGCCTTGAGCTAAAATGCGGATATTTCCACCTCAATCTCCCCAGGTGGTTATTCCCAGGGCCACGGCAGACCCGCTGAGCCGGCAGCAACGTTTCCCGAGCTTGGAGCTACCAGAAAATCTTCAAAGAGCCTCTGAGCGAGACACATCCCCCGATTCCAAGCCCGGCCTCGCCTCCGGCTCCCTCCGACACCCTCGCCTTTCATCCTGCATGGGAACATCTCTGTTCCCGAAACGCTCTGGGGACTCCTCTCTGCTTCCATCCCCCCTCACCTGTTTCATGTCCTTTCATCACACTTTAGTTCTCTCTGCCTTCCTCGGTGCGTTGCCCAGGTCCTTCCCAAAAGGGCTCCGCTGACCTCCAAGGAGAGTTTGCTGCTCTCCTCGCAGGCTTCTTGTTTTTTTTTCCCAGGTGCAATTTTTCTTGCTCACTTTTTGATGGAAAGTCTTTTCCTGATGGATAGAGCTAAGTCAATCCTTCCCCAATTCCTGCTGTCTTCAGCAGGGGAGAGGAGGAAGAAAAAACCCTTTTCCTTTTGGTCTTCCATCACCTGCATTTCCAATCACTCATGTCAGGATTTCTCCTCTCTCCAGGATCTTTAATGAGTGCAGCCAATAAAGACAAACTCGTCTCTCCCAAGCACACACCAACTGCAAAAGTTTTTCACTCCTTGCTTTTTTTAATTGGAATCCCAGAATGGTTTGGGTTGGAAGGGAATCTCATCTCATTCCAACTCCCTGCCATGGGCAGGGACCCCTTCCACTAGTCCATGTTGCTCCAAGTCCTGTTCAACCTGGCCTTGGACACTTCCAGGGATGGGGCAGCCACAGCTTCTCTGGGCAACCTGAGCCAGGGCCTCCCCACCCTCCCAGGGAGGAATTTCTTCCCAATATCCCATCTATCCCTGCTGTCCTTCAGCTTAAGGCCATTCCCCCTCACCCGATCACTCCCAACCCTTGTGAAAAGTCCCTCTCCAAACCTGTCTGCAGGGTAAGAAGTCACCAGAACCCAACAGGAGGTTTTCCTCCATGGGATCACCACTGTGAATCCCTCTTCATCCCATCCTCCTGCACCATCTACTTGTTGGGTATCCCCATCTTTTCCCTTCCCCACCCTCTGGTGTTGGCATGGAGGCTCAATCCTTACTCCCAAAGGTGCAGTTTGGAGGTCATAAACCCCCAAAATGGACCATAAGAGAGTGCTGAGAAAATTGCTGGAGCAGTCAGAGCATCCTCTCTTGCCTTGGAAACTTTATCCCAGAGTATTCCCAAAAATCTGCAGCACCCATTGCACGAACCCAAGGCAGAGAGGAGCTTCATGTCACTTCCTGCTGGAGTCACGGATGAAATAAGGAGTAAAGGATGGAGAAAACATCTGTGCAAGGTGGGAAAACAGTTTGTAGGGCTCTAATCAAGCTCAGCTTTTCTTGGAGATCCCCTATTGTGGGAGCTGCTGGCAAGGCCCCTCAGCAAATGGATCCTGGGCCCTTTGCCCTCTTTGGAAGCCTTAATTTTTGACAGAGGACCTGCTTATTTGTGTTTTAAACACTTTCCCCTTTCCTCTGGGGATTTACTTCTCTTTTAAGGAGGAGCTATAAAAAAATTCACTGAATACCTATCCAAAAAATCACAAATAAATCACTCTCCCTTGGCTGAATTGGATGACTTTCAAGGGGTTTATTGGTAACAATAATTAGGCATAAAATCCATTGGACAAGAGATATTATTAAATCCAACAGGGACTAAAGTTCCAGCCGGCAGGAGCTGGCAAAGCTCCGTAGGGAGCAAACCCCCAGTCACACCAGGTGTGCTTTGCCATCGGTGTCGGGAGGAAAGCACAGCATGGATGGAACAGGGATGGAGCAGGGACACAGCAGGGATGGAGCAGGGACACAGCGTGAGAGAGGCTGGGGCTCTGCTCTGGCTCTGCTCTGGCTCTGCTCTGGCTGAGTGGACACTTGTGAGCCTAAAAATGACTCGAAATTTGGTAAATTCCATCAAACAGCCGCTGGCTGGGTTTGAGCTTTGCCACTGGAGCTGATGGGTTGGTTTAGTGACAAATCCATAGAGAGGTGTTGCTTTGGATCCTGTGGGAGTTGATGCAAACAAAATGTGTCTCCATCCAAACTGGATCCAGGGGCTGCAGCTCTTGGTCCATCCCGGACCCTGTGGATGATGCAGAGGGTGGGATGGACAGGGATTTACAGAGGTGATTCCGTGGAGGAAAATCTCCTGTTGGGTTCTGGGGACTTCTTACACTTAGACAGGTTTGGAGAGGGACTTTGCACAAGGGCTTGGAGTGATAGGGTGAGGGGAATGGCCTATCCTGGGCAATCCAGCCCATTCCAGACCAAATCCAGCCCATCCCAGACTAAATCCAGTCCATCCCAGCCTGAATCCAGCCAATCCCAGCCCAGCAGGATGCTTTGAAGGCTGCGTTGGTGCTGGATTCAGAGCTATTGAGGAGCAGTTGGAGGGAGAGGAGTGTGAACATTGTCTCACACACAGACTCATCGAACAGACCAAAATCCCGAAGTGCCGAGCACCAGCTCCCTGATTATTGCATTTCCAGCTGGGAAGGGCTGGGATTTGCAGCCACTAGGATCCATAAGCCGCAGTTTCTCAGTGCTCCATGAGCATCCCGCTCAATATTTGTGTTGCCTTCGGCTTTTCCAGACTCGGCAAACTGGGCTCCTGCTCCTCTACTATGGATCTGCTCCAGACACAGGGGGAAGGGGAGGATGGATCCTGCTGCCAGCGGGGCTGGATGTGCTGGGGGAGACCCTGAGCTGCAGTTCCTGCCCTTCTCCTGCAGCAAACCCTGCCTTGCTCCATGTGCAGCTTTCCTGTCCTTCCCTGTTTGTTCCAAGGAAGTGAGTGGGGATGGATGAGTGGCTGCTGCCCTCTTCCTTCAGGAAATCAGAGTCAGCTTCAGCCAAGAGAAAAGGGATTGAGGGATTGAGGAAGTAGGACAGTAAGGAAGGGATGGGATGGGATGGGGTGGGATGGGATGGGATGGGATGGGACAGGATGAGAGGAATGGGATGGGACGAGATGGGATGGGGTAGGATGAGATGAGACAAGACAAGACGGGGCAGGATGGGATGGGATGAGACAGGGTGGGATGGGATGGGATGGAGACAGGATGGGAGAGGGATGGGACAGGATAGGATGGATAACTGCCCTGAGGGATGCTGGAGGGAATCAAGAGGGATTTCCTCACCTTGAATCCTGCAATCTCCTTTGAGGGAGGTGTCAGGGACGCTGTGCAGAAGTAGCACCATCATTCCCCACGGCTTTCTCCCACCCTTCAGAAGGATTTTCCAGCTCCTCAGCACTAAGTCCCCCTCACTGGCTCCCAGCCCAGTCCCTGGCACCCTGAACGATGGAAACTGGGGCCAAACCTGCCATGGGCTCAAACCCCACCGAGGTTAGAGCATGAGCAAAGTGAAGCTGCAGTTTCTTCTTTTGTCCAGGCCAGGTGACAGCAGGTGACACCCCCAGGGGTGGCAGGAGGGTGTCCTGCCCTTCATAAATAGATATTTATGCCTTGGTCTAAGCCCAACGTGGAGCAGGAATTAGGATCAGGAGGAGGCTGACAGGGAGTTTAAAGCAGGGAGGGACCCAGAGCAGCTTCTCATCTGTATTTATGTGTGGCCATTCCCACTGATCTCCCTGGGATAGAACAAATTGATCCCTGCGGTTTAAGAAACGCGAGACCCAAATTGCAGACACAAATTTCAGCCTCTTCAATCTCCCGTGCCCGTCCCTCGGCTCGGGGAGGGGCAGGGAGCGTCGCTGACTCCACAAAGCTCCAGGAGCTGCTGTGCCCAGCTCCGAGCAGCCCCATCTGTCTCGATGGCAGCAACGAGCCTGCAGGACCTCAGATTTATTCCCATTTTTTTGGCAGGCATTGAAACTTTGCGCATCGAACAAGAGGCAATGCAGCCTCAGCACAATGGGGAGCGCAGTGCTCCGGGTGTCCTGGGACTGTTGTTCCAAAATGAGCAGGGAAAGAGTCAATCCTTCACGACTTTACCCAGCTGGGCATTATCCTTGCATTAAAACTTTCCATCCCTGGCTTAATGCAGCTTAATGACTTGTTTCCCCTCCTAATTGCTGCTTGGCTACCAGCAGATCCTTCCATCAGGTTATTCCGCAGGATGCCTGGGTGTTTTCCTGCCAGGCTACAATTAATTCACAAACCACTGGAGTGCAGGAGCAGTTTAAGTGGTCTCCCCACATCGCATTACCTTGCACTTCTCTTTGCTGAATAACGACTCCCAGCCCCTCTCCCAGGGATCCTGCCTTCCCAGGCTGGCTTCTTCCCAGCCCCTTTCTACTTCAATAATGTAAATATTTAGATCAGGTCAGAAAATGCTGTTGCCCCAAAGCTTCTTTTCTTTCTTGCATGAAAGATGTTGAGCGACCACCATTTCCTTGCTTCTTCCAGGTTATTGTGAGGAATACAAGTATTGATAGGAGGGTCCCAAAATCTGATGACCATAAAGGGTCTTAGAGGTTGTGATCCCAAATGGAATTCAGCTTTGTAAGTGAAGCTCGAGGCCTGAAATGGGGAGTTTGGGGCACTGCTGGACAGCTTCACTCAGAGCAACTGGGATCTAGGATCTTCCCAGAATATGGAGTGGTTTGGGTGGCAAGGAACCTCAAATATCACCAAGTCCCCCTGCCGTGAGCAGGGACACCTTCCACTATCCCAGGTCTGCATCCAACCTGGCCTTGGACACTTTCAGGGATGGGGCAGCCACAGCTTCTCTGGGCAACCTGTGCCAGGGCTTCCCCACCCTCACAGGGAACAATTCCTCCCCAATATCCCATCTAACCCTGCCCTCTGGCAGTGGGAAGCCATTCCCCCTTGTCCTGTCCCTGCATGCCCTGGTCACAAGTCCTTTTCCAGCTGTCATCAGTCAGTCTTCCTTAACAATCAAAATCCCACAAATCCCAGCCCTCTTGTGCCCACTCTGAGTTTTCCAGGCTGCTCAAATCAAGAGTTTCTTTAAAAATAAGAGTTGCTAAAATGATGGTGTTGCTCTGTCCTTGATTTGCTGCTCTGTGGGATGCTTCAGCCTCGGCTCTGATGTCTCTGCAGCTCTGAGATCTCCCTGTGGAATTAAATACATAGAGCACTGTGGTCCTCGGGCATCTTCCAGTCCTGGAATATCAGAATATCCTGAGCTGGAAAGAACCCACAAGGGTCCAATGACCCACGGTGCCATCAAGTAGTGTATCCATGCTCAGCATACCTGGAGAGGAGGTACATGGACCCACATCTGGGATTTGGGGGATGGAGCTCTCACGGGCCAGGCCCCTGCTCAGCAGAGAATTGTGGAATCCTGGAATGGTTTGGGTTGGAAGAGACCTCAAAGCTCATGTCATTCCACTCCCTGCCATGGACAGGGACACCTTCCACTATCCCAGGCTGCTCCAAGCCCCAGCCAACCTTGCCTTGGAGACTTCCAGGGATGGGGCAGCCACAGCTTCTCTGGGCAGCCTGTGCCAGGGCCTCCCCACCCTCCCTGTAACATCTCATGGGGAATGGTGGTAACCAAGAAATGGGTCTGGAAAACCAAATAAATCCAAGGACTGGAGCTTCAGCAGAGTCCCGAAATTCTGGCCAACACGGCGTGAAGTTGGCAGCACCATCAGCGCTGCATCAAAGCCACTTCAGCCCTGCAGAAGCAGAAAGGATCAAAGCACTGGGAAAGAGCTGCATCCTGCCTGGATCCCCCATCCCAATCCCAAGGGGACCGAGTGATCAGTGCGGGTTTAGGCACCTTCCTCTGTGCTCCTCAGCATTCCCAGCGCTGATTTGCCAGCAGAGCGGGAGCGGGACCTGACTCACTCCCAGTCCCTGGAGCGCCGAGCACAAAGGAGCGGCCCCGGGAGCGGCTGCCGGAGCGGCTGCAGCTCTGACTAATCAAAGCACCATTGATTACAGCCACTTTTGCAAAGGTTTCTTTGCAGGGATGATGCAGGGAGGCTTTCAAAGGGCCTGGCTGTCAGGCACTGGATGGGGGATGTGATATCGAGGCCAGAGATCCTGCAATATTTTCCTAGATTCAAGATTAACGTGCTTCTAATTAATTTTGATGCTGTGTAATACGATAAAGTTGTGTCTTTTTTGTGATGCTGGGCTAGCTCATAATCCAATCTTTAATTATTATCTCTTGCTTTTAAAGTAAAGAAAAAGGCTATTACGTTATAATGCCGGCCAGGCAGCGGCCGTCGGGAAGCCAAGGGCTTTACACATTGATGGAGGCAGTAAATTTAAAGTCTTTCTTTCCATTTAATGAGCTGGATTGTCTGAAGCATCTGACTGGCAAGAGGTTTGAACACTATAAAACCTCCCGGAGGCTGAGCACAGCCTTCCGACCTGGATGCCTAGGGAGTGGGCTGGGGACGGGGAGAGGTGGTGGCCGTGCCCTCGTGGAGCTCTGCCAGTAAAGGTAGGGCTGAGAAAGAGCCACGGAAAATAATTCAAGGGCTGGAAAAAAAAAAAAAAAGGGCTTTAAAGTGCTCCATCTGCTTAATTTATTAAAAAGGAGACGGAGAGGTGACTTGATTACCATGTCTAAGTAGCTTCACAGGGAGAAAATACCAGATACTAAAGGGCTCTTTAAACCCTCAGAGAAAGGCAGAATGGGAACAAATAGTTTAAAGGCAGCCGCAGAGCAAAGTTAAGTGAGGAACTGCAATTTTTTCCAAAATATTGAGGCTGTGAAACCATCAGGGGAGGAGGGTTCTCCGAGGCTCTCGACATCTGTGGAACAAGAAGGGATGTGTCTCCAGGGGATACCTGCCAGCACCCAGCTTCCCGAGAGCTGCAGGGTGCAGATCCCCTGGGCTTTGGGGTGCGGGAGCTCATCTTTGAAAAATAAGCCTGGGGACCCCAAAAGCATCCCTCAGCCACTTCCCAAAACGATGCAAGCAGGACTTTTTCCATCCCGGCAGTCTCCACGATGGAGAGATATTTGTCTTCATTTACCACCAAAGGCATCAGCAATCCGTTCACTTTGTTTTCTCCCTGCGAACAAACAAACAAACAAGCCGACCAACAAAAAGCCTTTGCTCCTCAGGAAACTTTTTAACAGTCATGAGGTGTCCAGGAGCCGCCTCAGATGGTGGCTGAGCCTCTCTGCTCCCTTTCAACGCTCGGTCTTCTGGGTATGCATTTGTTTGCTTTTGTTTTGCTCTCAAATAAAGTTGTCGCTTTGTTCTCGCCTTTCCAAACGCCCTTAGTATTCCCGGGGAAAAGCTTGGAAATGACGCTGCCGGCTCCCGCCAGCCTGATGGGAGCGGACACAGATCAGACACGCGATTCCCCGGCAGTTTTATTTACCAACAACGGGCTCTTATCTCCAGCTCTGCCCGGCTCTGGAAGAACTCCCCGTGGCCCCGCTGTTCCCCCTCCCAGGCAGAGCCGTGGTTTGTGTAACCGGCTCTGCCCTAATCTCTCGCCTTGATCAGAGCTTCATTCCACTTAGCTCCCACCCGGCTGAGTTTTTGACTTGATAAATTGGATGGGGATTTCTGTGGGATCTCAGGGCCTTCCAGGCTGCTCGTTGCTTGGCTGAACTTTGTCAAACACAAACCGGCGCGGGATTGTCAAGGGAGGTTTGGATCTGGCGAGTCGGAGGGAGATGGAAAGGCATAACATGGCTCCAAATCCCAGGTTTTGTGCTGAGGTGTGGGATGGGGAGGCACCAGGGCCCCTTCAACAGCAAAAAGAGACTTTTTTGACCTTCAGTTCTATGCTCACATCTCTGCTGGAGCTGTTTTGGACAGCGGGTTTGATGGAGCATGGGGCTGATCCAACGGAGCTGCTCGGATGCTCCGGCGGTGCTGAGTTATGGATGCGCCACTAATGGCACAGACTCGCCTCCCGGGGAAAGGGCTCCAGCTAAATTCCAATCTTTATCTCGTCCATATAGCCTGCACATACTTATGTGCATCTGTTATATCCAAATATTTATTTGTAGCACACCGGCAGAGGTCCTTTACCTCTCTATTTGCTCTGCTTTGAAGTATTGATCCATAATTACCCAGGAGTATCTTGCCTGTAAACATTTCCCTGCATATGTACTTATAAATACCACTTACCTAAATATCAGCCTGCATTTCCACCTGTAAATATCACTTGCCAGGAAAGGGCCACGGCAAACTCCTTAAATCAGCGGGAGGAGGAGACTCTCCAGAACATTTTGTGCGGGTGGAGCAGAGCCTGGCCGGGCACCGGGAGCTGGGGCTGCTGGGGAAAGTCTGAGACCATTTTGTGGTTTCCATCTGTCCCCTCAAGAGGCAGAAGCTGCTGTTAATTTTTCTCTGTGGCTGACCTTAAACTTCACTCCTGTCGTTTAGGAGGTCGTCAGGAGTAATTAGGCAGTCCAGCAATATTCCAGCCCCATTGATAATGGTATTAATATAGAGCAGCTTTTAGCCTGCAGAACATGATGGGCTTTAGGGACCAGATGTGTGTGAGTGTCTATTAAAGTCATGTGCTCCAAAGTGAGGACGAGCATCAGGAAGCTGAGCATGCTTGAGAGCTCCAGATGTTCCAGATGCTGGGACAGGTGTTGGCAGAATTCCTCCTATGGCAGCACAAAGGTCACAATCTGTAGCAGCGAATCCACCTCAGATATGGGGATAATTGAAACTGTGATGCCTCAAAAGCAGGTTCTGGAGGGGAAGGCAAAACATCTTGGATGTGTTATGGAAAGAAATTTCTGGCTGAGAGCACCAGATAAAGCCCCAAGATGTACCAGGCATTGGGGCATCCTTAAAAAAGACCTGGAGGATGCACAGAAGCCGTAACTCCAGCTTTCACCTGGAGAGGTGCAGCACCACGGGCACAGTTAAAACACAAATGTCATTTCTCATCACCAGATGAAAATCTGGGAGTCTTTTCCCAAGAGGCGGCCAGTGCCGAATGCTTGGAGGGAGATGGGAGCCACTGGATGAGATGGGTGACTTTGGGGAAGGGCACTGGAGGGTGCCACGGCTCGTCTGTCAGCTCCTTGCTCCAGCATCTGATGTGCTTTGGAAGCAAAATTTGGATTTTGCCCTTCGGAAAGATACTTAGCTCTGGAAACTAAAATTATTTGGAAAGGGGGAATATTGTCTTCATTCCTGCAGGCTTCATTCCTGATGTTTACAGCTCTGCCCGAGTCTCCTTAGGGGAGATTTGCCCTAAGAGCAGCTCTGAGGGCACAAAGGAACCTTCACCAGGGTCCTGATGTTCCCCCTGCAGAGGGAATCTGGACTTTTCTTGAGGGAATTTGAGCAAAAATCCTGAATGGAGTCAGTCTGGAGGCTCAGAGCTGTATTCCAGGCATGCCCCATGCTGCCAAGGGACTTCCCAGCTGAGATTCCTGTTATCTGGGAGCCCACATCCAATACATTATGGAAAAACAAATTTTACTTTAACCAAACCTTCTGCTTGGAAAGAGCATGGAGAAATATCCGATAGGAAGAGCTCTTCTCCAGAAAAATGAGGTGCATCCCTCCTGCAATGCCAGGACTAAAATGGACACTTTCACCTCACCTCTTGGACTGCTCCATGCCTTGATGCTCTGGTTTCTGAACTGCATTAAAAAAATAAAAAAAAGGGTAAAAAATTCAAAAGTGTGGGTTTCCATGGAGACAAGCGTTCTGTTCTAAAATCCGAGGGCAGGCAAGCTCTGGGTTTGGTGTTTTGATGCAGATGCTTGGGTTTAACTTTAGGGGAAGGGTTGGCTGAGCTCTTTAGAGGGGCTCGTTTTTGGTGTGGGGGGTATTTTGTGGCATTTTGGGGGATTCAGCTGAAAAGGGGGAAGAAAACCCTCTTCAGTCCTTTACAAAGGGAAAAAACTCAAACAATGGGGATGGTGGAATCTTCTGGGTCACATCCAGCCCCTCAAGGTGCCAGTGATGGAAGATCCAACCTCCACCTGATGCCAGCAGGGACAAAATGTGTCCTCTCCCTGTCCTGAAGCCCTCAGGAAAACAGGGATGACTTGGCACAGGTGGAGCCTCCAGGATGGAGGCAGAGGGGAAGAAAAAGGACCTTGGGCCGCAATGTGCCTTTGATTCCCACACATCCGCTCTCCAGGCAGGAATTTCATAGGCTCGGTAATGATGTGTTGGGTTCTTCACTCCGGCTCATGAGCTCTTGATACTTTGGGGCTTAATTGATTGGCTTTTCATGAGCTTGATTGCAGCAGCTCAGAGGAACCAGGGAGCGAGGAGCAGGAGGTGACAGGAAGCGTTAGCACTTCATTTGGAGAGCTGGGCTAATGATTTGTGTGCGGGCAAAAAAAGCTGGAATTAATTCCCCGGGAAGAAATCCCGGCTTTGAGGGAAGTGAGACACCAAATGTGTTAATGACCTGTCAAAGCAGGTGCTGAGGAGCCGCTGCCCCGGGCTTAACCCCTCGCAGGATTGAGAGCGGAGCGGTTTGGGGACGCGGTGCCAAGCCGTGGGTTGGGATGCCAACTCTGGAAACGCCTTCCAAAACATCTCCTTGGGGCTTCCCAAGGCTTCCCAAGGTTCAGGAAGAGTGGGCAGTGATACGGACTGCCAAATATCAGTGGGGGAGTGAAACTCCAGCAGGGCCATGGATGGCTTCATTAATTAATTTATTTTATTTTCAGATGATCTTACGTTGAATAGGGAGACAGAGAAGAGAGAAGGTGGAAGGGTATTTGGCAGGAGAGCTGGGTGGAGAAAGCCTTTCCCTGTTCATCAACCACAGAATAGAATAATAGAATAATTTAGGTTGGAAAACCCTCAAAAGTCATCTGTCCAACAGTTCCCCCAACACTGCAAAGGCCACCACCACCTCATGTCCCCAAATGCCACATCCACGTGGCTTTTAAATCCACGTGCTGGTGGCTTCAGCCCTGCCCTGTGCAGCCTGTGCTAACCCTTCCCATCAAGGAATTTTCCCTCATATCCAACCTAAACCTCCCCTGGTGCAACTTGAGGCCATTTCCTCTTAGCCTGTCCCTTGTTCCCTGGGAGCAGAGCCCGACCCTCGCCTGGCTCCACCCTCCTGTCAGGGAGTTGTAGAGAGCCAGAAGAAGAGATGGACATCAGGACATGGATGGTGGCGGGAAGAGGGATGAACGCTGTGCCTCTGTACATCCCCAGTGTGCACCAACCCCCTGTGAGAACCTGGTACAGAAATAACCCCTGATATTCCAACTCCCTGGAAGTGTCCAAGGCCAGGCTGGATGGGACTTGGAACACCCTGGGCTAGTGGAAGGTGTCCCTGCCCATGGCAGGGGGTGGAACTGGATGAGCTTTAAGGTCCCTTCCAACTCAAACCAGTCTGAGATTCTGGGATTCTCTGGGGTTGTTGCTTTTTCCTCAGGATATTTGTTGCTTCCTGCTGGAAACCCAAGGTGTCCTCAAAGCCATCCCTGATGCAGAACTGGCTCCTGCAAAAGGCAGCTTTGAACCCCTCCTTTTATCCAGGGATCCCACCCCTCCATGGGGAAAAGTTCTCCCAGGGGGATTTACTCATGGATTTACTCATGGCACCACTCCTGAGAGCAGATTGGAGGAAGGAGCTCTCCTAAAGTCTCCTGACAGTGGGAATATGAATATTTTGTTTCAATAACATTTAACAGCGATTGCCTGGGCGACCTCTGCCCTGCTGTGATTAAATATTAATATTCCCCTGGTCTGGGCTCTTGCTCTGTTTTTCCTCCTCTGGTTTCCAAATGAGGGTGCCCGGCCTTGGCCTTCCTTTGGAGCACGGGGCTGGAGTACGGATGAGGCACGGGCTCATCAGCAGTGCTGGATTCACCACCCCAACCAAAGCTCCGAGCTTTACAGAGGAAAAAAAAAAGAGCTGGACTATGAAGTTGCTGAACTCAGGGGAATTTAATACCACTCAGCCACCAGCAAAGCGATTAAATGCCGGGGCCTAATTCCGTAAGCGCCTCGTTGATGGTTTCCCCGGCTGCTGGTGGCACGGTGGGACTAATCTGGGAAGGGGCCGCCCGTTATCACATCCGCCCGGCAGGAGCAGGGATGCGGCTGGAATGAGCTGCGGGGATTTTTGCAACACTGATGGAAGGGATGAGGGAAGAGGGAGGCAGGTTGGTGGCTGGTTTGCTGTGGAGTTTGGGGGTCTGGTTGCGTTTGGGGTACCCGATTCGGGGAGAGGGGATGTGGGGTTGGATGTAGGATGTAGGATGCTCCCAGGGGAGGAGGAGGAAGGCAGAGGGAGGGGTGAGTGGCTGAAGCAGGACTGTGCTCCTGCTCCTTTTCTGCTGGATGGTTTCAGGTTTCAGCTTTTGACTCCAAAGAGCTCCATTTTGCCTTAAATTTATTTCATCTGTGAGATGTACAGATAAGAGATTGCACTTCAGTCATACTTTCTGCTCCGGACAGTGCAATGTTCATGTTGCATCACACCCTTTTCTAATTTTTTTTTTTTTTTTGAGAAAACTCCGAATTTGTTGGATTTGGGAATGCCTCAGATGTTCGCTTGCTCCTCCAGCCCCTGAGCTCAGACAGCACAGGAACCAGCCCCGGAAACAGAGCCCAGGATGCTCCAGAGCCAGCACCGCATTCCTCGCTCCCTCTGTGCCGGCGCCGCTTCCCTGCCGCTCCCTCCCTGTGCCTTCACAGCAGATGATGCGCCCGACCTTTGGATGGGAGATGTTCAAGATGCAGCCAGGCTGATCGGGAATTTAATGCTGATTGAGGAGGTAATGCGGCTGTTCCCGACGCGCCCCGGTGGGCCAGGGGCACTTCCACGCTCCCGACGGAGAGAGCTCCAAATGGACTCCACTGCCACGTCCCTGTTCAGTCCGAGGGGATCATTTATTTCAGTTTTGAGGATCAAGGTGTGTGAACGCCAGTGTCTCACTGCTGCAGAGGCTGGAAACCTGAGCTGCTCAGCAGCTGTGTGTTGGCTGAGGGGCTCCAGCCTGGAGCAGCCTGAATCCAAGGGGTGGGAAAAGCACCTCTGGGCTGCTCTGGGTACCAAATCCCATATTCAGGTACCAAATCCCATATTCAGGTACCATATCCCATATTCAGGCACCATATCTCATACTCCTCCAGCTTCCAGCACCCCTACATCTCTGCTTTATAGAGGGTAACCACATCTAATGGTGGGATGAGAGCAAGAGGTGCAATTCCATTGGGGAAAACAGGGAATGCAAGGAAATTCCCTCATGGAAAGCCGTGGGTGGATCACTGGGAGGAAGTTAATCCTTTTAAAACAGGCGCAGGGCACTTTGCAAAAGAAGTCACGTGCTGAAAAGGTTCAAGGATGTGATGCCTTTGGAGTAAAAGTCTCTGCTCCTCCCAGCCCTGCCTTGCAGGAGGGGGTGGCCATTCCCTGGAGATCTGGGATCTCCCCTGGAAAAGCACCTCCTTTTCCAACCCTTTGGCAACAGCCATGTTGTTCTAGCTCCAAAAAATAACAAAGTTGGGGAAGAAGAAGGACAACAAAATCTATCCCACTGTAAACAAACATGTCAATGAGTGTAATCAGCTCTAATGAGGAAAGGGAAGCCAAATTCAACACTCTGAGTGGTGTTTGGGTCGGCTCAACGCAGGCAAGCCCAGCTCCTCCACCCCACGTGTGTTGGGGCACTTGGGATGCGACAGGACCACACGGCCACACCATCCCTGCTGGATTTGGGATCGGTGCTGTGTCGCTTTTCCCCCTGCCCCGTTTTTTGGGAAGGGTTGGGGGGGTGCGTCCCTGACTCGCAGCGTTCAGGCGCAGACAAAAGGCGCTGATTTATAATTTGCTGTTATTGTGCTGCTTCTCCATCATCCCGAGCCAGCCCCGCCAGTTGGGCCTTGGGACCGGCAGGAAGAATTGCTTCGCCTTCCATGTGCCCAATAAATAATAATAATAATAATAATTGACATAATGGCAATAATAAAACCCATCCATCTCCCCCCTCCGCCCTCCCCGGCGCGTCCAGGGGATCCCAACTTTCGGCGTCGTTCCTTTATCGGCTGGATCGGGGTTGGTTGACTTTAACACGAGCTGTCACCAAACAAATCTCCCTGCGGCACAGCGGGTATTAAAACCATCTTTCACGGATTCAAATCTTCCAAGAGGGGCCATCAGAGAAACGAGGACCGGGACTGGAGGCTCAGCGTTATTTTTTTCCCCCCTCCTATGAGATGCTAAGGATTAAACATCCTTATTTAGTCCCCAAGCCCCATCCGGGGATAGCAGGGCTGTGCTAAGCATGGGGTGGGAGGGGTTGGATGCTGCAGCCACCTTCATGGCAGAGAAATCCATCAAAATTAACAGCTCTCCTTTGCACCCCTCCAGATTTAATGTTTTTTCCCTTTATTAGTGGTGCTGAGTCAGCTGTTACGGGCTGGGCATCTGGGATGAGGGGAGGGGGGTAAAAGAGGGATATCCTGGCAAAACAGTGTGAAACAAGGTAAAACCTCCTGGCAGGACTTGAAGGGGGTCCTGGCTGTGTGGGCCTCATCTGGGAGGAAGGAAAAGTAGGAGAAATGAGGAGGACAAACTACTATCCCAAAAGGCTGGAATATGTTGGTTATTTCTCATCCACAGCCGGACCCTGGTGCATCCTTTCACCCTTTGGAAGTCCCAAATCACATGGATGGAGGTCTGTGCCCTGCAAGAAATCGATCCATGAAGGCAGCTCCGTGGTGGAAATGCTGCATCCCAAATCTGCCTCCCCAGCAGAGAGTCCCTTCCAGTGGTTATTTTGGTAGGACCTACATTGGCCACCAGAGGCACTACCATCCTAAGGAGCATCCTGAGGCCTTCCAGTGTCCAGGCATCTGGAAGTCAGGTTCCTGTGAGCATTGAGAACAAAACAAAGTGAATGTCCCTGCTCATGGCAGAGGGGGATGGACTGGATGATCTTTGGAGGTCACTTTCAACTGAACCCAACCCAATCCAACATATTCCATTCCATTCCATTCCATTCCATTCCATTCCATTCCATTCCATTCCATTCCATTCCAGCCCCTCTCTTAAACCCCTCGCCCACAGTAGAAAAATTGCCCTCCTGACTCCTCTGCCGCACATTTTTTCTTTTCTTTTTTTTTTAATTTCTTATTTTCCTCCCTTTTCCTTCCCCCAGAGAAATGATTTGAGGGTCGGCTGCCAGCTCTGCTGCTGCTCTGCTGCTCCTGCCAACAGCCAGAGGGTTCCCACACGGCTCCTTTGATGGCCCAGCAACACAGAGAGGCAATAAACCCAACGTGGAGCAGCAGCTCCGTCTTCCCAGATGGCACCGTGCTCCCAAACGGAGCCTGGGTGATGTTTTTCCATGGATCCAGCCGCCTGGGGAAGCGAGGGCCAGAAGGCACCGTCGGAGCTTGTGTACTATGGGAGATGAATAATGAGTCGTGCCCCGGGTCCCTGCATGGTCCCCACGGGGACATGAGAGGTGAGGGGTGTTTGGAGGAGGAGGATTCCGAGCTCCAGAGCAGGGATGAGATCCCGTGCAGCCCGGGAGGGACGCGCATGTCCAGCCATTTGGGATCCTGGTGGGGCTTTGCTGCAAGCAGGGTTTAATCAGAGCCTGGCAAACAGTTTTCCTGAGGGTTGGTGGGACGAGCTGCAGCAAAAAAGGGCCAGAACGGCGTCGTTTCAAAGAGAGTGGGCAAAACGTAATCATATCCAGGGAGGACTAATCCCGGATTATCATCAGGGGTTGGAAGGGATAAACCATATCTAAGCACACAGCTTTCATCCCACGGGGCTCTCCGAGCAGCCGCAGCCACTCTGGGGCGCAGAGAGCGCGGTGAGGGCGGGAGGGGGGGACACCTCTGCCAAGGGCACGGGGGGAGCTTCGCTCCAGCTGGAGACCCTCCCTGGGGAACACCTTCGTGCAGGGTCCTGGGCTGGGTCATCCCTGTCTCCTTTGTGCTTCCCAGTGTCCCTGTGGCAGGCGGATCCAGCCCTCTCTCACGGCCCTCCCCGTGCCCGCTGCCTGGAGGATGTGGCTCCTCTCCTCCTTATCTTTTTGGCTTCTCTCCTCAAGTACAAATTGACCTCTCGGAATTCTCTCCTTTAATGCCCTTGTTCTCCAGTGTTAATAACTGGTCAGTGACAGGCTGATTAAGCCTTCCTTCCTCCCTTATTTAGATTGGTGTCACTGCACCGGCGCGAACGGGGCCGTAAAGAACATTAACACCCGCTCGGCACTGACAGGGCGAGCCGTTCCCTGGGGATTGATAAGGGCTTTTTCTGGAAATGAATTTGGCGCTGGCAAAACAAACGCATGCCTTGAGCTCCATCCATCTCCCTTCCTTTAATAACTTTCATTTGTTTGGCGCTATCTCCAGCACCAATTAATGTAACAAATGCCTTTTGTCCCAGCAGGGGCTTTTGCAGGAGCTTCCAGTGGGACTGCTCCACTTCCCTTCCCTTCATCTCTCGGCTCTGGGGTGGGGTTTTCTCCCCATGAGCAGGGGCTGAGTGGCCCAAAATAACATCCTTTACTCATGGCATGATGGCTGGATCCATATCTACATCCATATCCACACTATCTATCTATACCTTAGTTTAGGTCCATATCCATATCCATATCCATATCCGTATCCGTATCTGTATCTTTCTTTATCTTTACCTTCATCTTTATCTATACTTGTATCTCTGTCATCTGTATCTGCATCTGCATCTGTAGCTATTTTCATGCCACTCACGTCCATATCCATACAATTTGTTACCATATCCATATAATTTATACCCATAAACATCCAGTCTGTATCTATACCTGTATAGAATCTGCATCTATAGCTATACCTATATCTGTCTATATATCCGTATCCATGAAATCCATGTTTATATCCATATCCTTACACGCACATCCATGTCCATGTCCATGTCCATAACTTTTTCAACGGTATCAATATCAATGTCTATATCCATATTTTCCATATCCATATCTCCTGTATCTGTATCCGTGTCTATAGCTACATCCGTGTCATTCATGTCCATATCCATATAATTTATAACTGTATCCGTGTAATCTGTATCCATATCCATATAATCCGTATCTGCATCCATATTATCCATATCTATAGCTATACTTATACCTGTATCTGCATATATATCCATATCCATGTCATCCATATCCATAAAATCTACGTCTATGTCTATATCCTTAGCATGTATATCCATATCCATATCCACAGCTGTATCCATATCCATATCCATATCCGTATCCATATCCACCTATCCCTAGCATCTATATCGGTACCTGAGCTTACCTAAGCTGAGAAGGAGCCAGAGGGGGCAGAGGATGGAAGTGATTCCTGTGCAGGAATGAAGCCACTACCCATGGAAGGACCTGGGTCACTTCCAGGGATGAGGCAACCCGTGCCAGGGCCTCTCCACCCTCACAGGGAACAGCACAATTCTTTCCCAATATCCCACTAAATCCACCTTCTTTCAGTCTGAAGCCATTCCCCCTTGTCCTGTAACCCCAGGCCCTTGGAATATAAACCTGGAGCCCCTGCTGGACAACACTGGGACTTCAGTTCCTGTCTTGCACCCCAGTTTTGTGGCCTTCAGGGGATTTAAACACTTTGTGCATGGGAGCGTTGGGAAGCGAAGAGGCTGGAGGAGGGATGAAGCTGCGGATCAGCACATGGAGCATCCCTCTGCTGCCTGAGCATCCCAAAATCTCCAAGCACCCCAACCCCTCACGGGACACAGCCTCAGCCTTCCCAAGCCCAGGCTTTGGAACATGAAGTGATTTAATTACCAGCAGAGAGAAGAAAAGAGGGGATTTTTTTACAGCTGAGTAAGTACTGCATGGGGCAAGTCCAGAGTTTTTCCTTTTACGTACCTTATCCCACTGTTTGGATAGAATCTCTTCCATGTGTCCCTGTAAATACTCTCCTACTACTTCGGACTGGCCATGCCCTGACCCAGGGGCTGCTGAATCCTCCCCCTGCAATGCCTGGGTGAGATCCAGGTGGTACTTGTGGGGGTTATTCCAGTTCAAGGGGCAGCAACACCACGGCAGTGCTGTAAACCATGCCTGGCCCTTGCCAAGCGAGGCAGAAAAACAGGGAAAAACAAGGAAGTGCAAACAGGAGAGGATCAAGGCAGTGCTCCAGCGGCTGGGAGAAAGGAGATATTTGTGTGTGTACAAGGTTTTTCAAGAGTGAGAAAGAATCAGCCTGAGGCTTCGGGCAGCTGTCACCAGGCTGTGATAAGGATGGGGGAGTCGAAATCCCATTTAGCCACAATCCTTGGGGGAAGTGCCGGAGCAGGGAAGGCGGTGGGAGGCAGCACGGATCCAGCTGGTGGAAATATCTCTTCCAGAGCAGGGATCAAACCTCTCCACGAGTGACTCTGGTTCTCCAGCGAGAAGAAATTGGGTGCTTGATCTCCCTCTACCACTTCTGAGCTACTTTTTTTGTGGTGGGAGGACTTTCCTAAGCTTTTGCTGATGCTTTGGTGCTCGGTCGGGCGGAGAAACAAATTTGAAATTGAGGGCCAGAGCATCCAACTCCTTCCCTGGCGCTTCATTAAATGGGTATAAAACAAATTCCAGCCTCCCATTGGCTTTCTCTGGAGCTGGGGCTGCTTTTTTGGAGCAGCAAGAAGGTGGAGGCTGCAAGCCCAGGCAGCTCCGGCTGCTCTGCCAAGCAAAGCGCCAGGGGAATGGGACAAACACAGCAGGAAAAGCCCATCTTACAAATAAACCCTTGAATCTTCACTTGAAAATGAAGAAAAAATAATTTTTTGATGCAAATGAATAATTAAAGGGGGGTTTCAAGGGTGCAACACAATTTGGGTTGGAAGGGACCATTGCACTCTCCCCACCCTCAGCCTGAGCAAAATCATCTGATTTCTCTAGGCGGGGATATTTTGAGCCAGAAAATCCTAGAAGGAGGTGCAAGTGCAGTTTGGAGCCCCCAGATTTGTCTGTCTCTGCAAAGAAACCAATTGCCAGAGACTTGGTATGGACCCAGCCGCAGCTGCTCTGATCTCTGGGGTCCTTCATCCACAACATTCCGGCTGTGGTGGGTGGAGGGGGGCCCAGGCTTTTATTATAATACACGGGCAAGAGGGGCTAAATCTCAAGGAAAACAAATATCCATGAGAATATGTCCCTGAGAACAGATTTTCATTCCTTGATGCCCCAACCAGGACACCAAGTGGGGCATCCAGGCTATACCAGGTCAGGGAATTGTAGGATTTTACACAGGACAAGTTTTGCAAACCATTAAATCATGGGGGGTTTTGCACAATATGATTTTTCCCCAGGATTGGGAGTAACCCAAAGAGCTGCCCTCATGCTTCATCCTTGCTGGCCCTGCTCCCTGTGCTCTGTATTTATTTAGTGTTGGTCACCACTGGGACTCCTTGAGCCAAGGTCTGGTTGGTGCACGTCGTGGACAAAAGGGCTGCTGAGACCCAGACCTCAAACATCTAGAAATAAAAAGTAAATAACAAATACGAGAGAGATCCAGATCTTTCCAGCTCAGCTCTGAGCGGAATAAACCTTTCCTACACATCCCTTTTTTTCTCTCCTGCGGAGATTGTTGCCTTTTTTCCCCCAACACCTTGTGGTGCCAATAACTCAAAGCAGGTAGCAGGCGCTGGGATCTGGATTTGATTACTGATCTGATTTAGTCTGTCGGGCCGGGTGTCTCTCTGCAGAGATTGCAAGTGTTTCATGGACAATTTGCAATGAAAGAGAGAAGCTTAAGGAATGATTTATCCCATAACAATAGCAATGGTAATAAGGGAAGGGCTGGATGGGCAGCATCCAGCGCACGGGGTGTCGCTTCCACAGGCTCTGGAAGCTGCTGTTACACAAGGGATGGAGACAGATACGATTCCAATGGGAGGAATCTGAATTTCAGATTCCCCTGGCGTATTCTCCTTGGTGTAAAGCAAGGATAAGGAGGTAGGGTCTCTCCTGTGATGTTTTAAGTTGGTTGTTAGGGGTGATTTCTGTTGGGAAATCAGAGTTAGATCCATGGCAACCTGTGCCAGGTCACTCAGCTTCTCCCCGTGTGGTTCCTGGGATGAGGAGGACCCCGTCCCACCCTGCAGGGATTCTGCAGGAGGCTGGAGGCTCCGGTGACATGGGAATGGTGAGGAGAGAGTAAATAGGCTGTGTATCAAAGCACAGGCATTCCCTGTTCATGCATTCCTCCTGAGAACAGGCTGCAATCAGATCTCGGAAGCTGCAGTGCCAAAAGGAATCTTGTCCTTTCCCCACCTGTGCATTAACCGGGTTTTTATTCCGGGGAGGATGCGCCTCACGTGAGGAGTCCTTAGGATGTCACAGCCAAGCTCTTCTCTGATGAAGTGCCAAGGGAAGCTCCTGGGAGGGTTCTTGGACATTGCTGGAGAGGCGATAAATCAGCAAAAGCATCCCATCCCATCCCATTCTATCCCATCCCATCCCATCCCATCCCATCCCACCCC
>VZRJ01009091.1:1004022-1018548 GCA_013397565.1 Ptilonorhynchus violaceus | reverse complement strand
GATGGAGGATCCTGCCTGGGGAACAGGGATGGAGGATCTTGCCTCAGGAACAGGGATGGAGGATCCTGCCTGGGGAACAGGAATGGAGGATGCTGCCTCGGGAGCAGGGATGGAGGATACTGCCTTGGGAAGAGAGATGGAGGATACTGCTTGGGGAACAGGGATGGAGGATAGTGCCATGGGAACGGGGATGGAGGATACTGCCTCGGGAGCAGTGATGGAAGATACTGCCTCAGGAACAGGGATGGAGGATCCTGCCTTGGTATCCTAGCTCCAGGTCAGGGTCTGGAGTCAGCGAGGCGCTGTGACAGTGCCGGGAGATGGGGCAGGGCCATCACTGGCACCCTCTGTGGAAGGAGCTGTCCTCATCCCCATCATCAGTAGGGTCAGAGTGACCTTGCCAAGAGTTTCTGAAGATCCTGGGTGGCCTTGACAGCCCCATCTCCAAAATCCTCCTTCCCAGGCATTGCCATGTCCTCATCTGAACACGTTCCAGCCCCAGATATTAACTTGGTGCAGCCTCATTACCCACTCCCTGCAAGATGAACCTCTTTGTGTGTTTCGCAGGCAAATCACCTTCCTCCCCCTCTTTTTGCACTAATTAATACCAACCCCAGGTATTTACTCCGTGGATGGGTCCATCTCCTTTCCCACTTTTCCGTTTCACTTTTCCTCCCTGGCAGCAGGAGCGCCAGCCACACACCCAGATTGATGTCACCGCGCTCCAAACGCCGCGTCCTCTCGGGGAGCAATGGAGCACGAAATTCAGGAGCTCACTGCGGTGAAACGCGCCGGGTGCCTTTGCAATGTCGCTCCTCCGGGAGTGAAGTCCACAAGAGTTCCTTGACCTTGACCATTGCCCGCTGGTCTGCTCCTCCTCAGAGACCTCTGCTCTGAGGGAAACTGGGAAAACCCCTTTGCCTAATGCTGGCGTGATGGGGAGAGCATCTTTTCTTTTCTGTGGATGCTGAGCCTGGGTTTGCAAACTCTCCTTGTCTCCAAAAGGAGCTTAAACATTTCCGCTCTCAAGTGAAGGGCAGCCGCCACCCAGCGCAGCATCGAGAGGGTTTATGTCAACCCCAAACCATCCCGACCCACTTCACTCCCTGTAGTCAAGGAGATTTTCCCTCTTTGGAAGAAAAGAGATGGCACTGGAGGGCCTGATTCTCATTTATACTCGAGCTGCTCTGAACATAAAAGGGCTCTGGGAGCTGCATTTGCAGCCTGGAGAGGCTGGAGTGGAAATGAGGATTCAGCCCTTGAGCTAAGGAGATGCTTCAGCATCTTCCAGAATGGGCACGGAGTCGGAGCATCCTTTCTCCCCACCACTCCAGGTGCCAGTGCTGAGGGCAGGATGATTCCAGGGGACACAAGCGAGACCCATAAGCAGTGCAAGGTGACCCGATATGTTATTTAAGGAGGAATTCACACCCCAAAAGACCCCCTGGTGAGCTGCCCATCCCACTGCAAACTCCCAAACTTCCAGGCAGGGATGAGCTTCGCCCTGAACTGTCTCCCAGTGCCCCAGTGCCTCAGTTCTGTGGCACTGCCCACACTGGGAGGGCTTTTTCATAGAACCATAGAACTGATTAGGCTGGAAAAGATCTCCAGGATCATCGAGTCCAACATTTAACGCAGCACTGCCAAGGCCACCTCTAACCCATGTCCCCAAGTGCCACATCAACACATCTTTTAAATCCCTCCAGGGTTGATGTCTCCACCACTTCGGGGAACCTGTTCAACACATTCCTGATGAGATCCAGGGAATTATACTGACAACAAAGTGGTTTTGACCAGCTGGAGAGGAAAGAAATCCCCCAGACCCTCCCTGCCTGCAGCACTTTGTTGAAGTCCCGGATTTGGGGGTGTGCATGCCCAAAATCCCATTCCCGCACACCTCAAAATGAAGATTTATGGAGACCTCCAAGATTTTCAACCCAGGCTCATCTTCCCACAGGTGTATCCAAATGCAAAGGGATGGGAATGTGTTGTTTGGAGAAATGCAGCTGTGGCCATGGACATTCATCTGGGGGATGCACAGTTAATGGGAATGCAGATAAAGGGATGAGGATGCTCCCAAATGGAGATGGATCCTGTCTGTACATGTTTATATCTGTGACAAAGGGAAACACACGTTGTCTTTATGTTATAGAACACCAGCAGAACATCCTCTGAATTTATCCCAATAAACCAAGCCCAACACACCCATATTTCTATTTGTAGCTCGGTGACAGAGGGCGCATTCCCACCTCAGTCCTGTCCTTCCCTTCCCAGGGCTGGAAGCTGCTCGGAGGCTGCTGCAAACCCTCATGGGCATCTGGAGGACCCAAGGCGGGTTTGTCATGGAGCTGCGCTGCTCACCACCAGCAGCTGGTGAATTAGATGGATTTCCTGATCAGAGAATTGGGAATAAGGTGGGAATCTGTGCAGGGAAATCGGGAATAAGTCGTGAATCTGGGCGAAACTACGGCCCTAAGTCAATACACTCTGAAGGGTTTTTTTTTTTGATCAATTTGTGCATCTGCTGGAAATGATGTTTGAGGAGGACCAGAGCAGTGTGAATTCAGGATTATGTTAATGAGATGAATAATTTCAGGTTAAAAAAGAATTAAAGAGCAGCAAACCTTTGAAAAACGCTGAGCTGCTCATGCCGCTACCTCTGAAGTGAAAGGCTTTGTTTCACAAATGCCAAAACATTTTGCTGCGCTATTTTTGAAAGCTCCAAAAAGCCTTTTTTCCCCACTTTTCCTTCTGTCTAAAAGGTGAAGCAGAAGTTTAATTAATTGACAAAGCCGAGCTGAAACGCTCCATCTCCCTGGCTGCGGGAGGAAATTGCCACTTCGGGTGAGCCACGATGGGTTTTGTCTCTCTGCCTACCCCGACGCCGATTTTCCCTCACAGCATTCCCGGCTCCCAACCTGCCAGGCACAACTCCTGCTGCTCCAGCCACAGCCTCAGCTGCAAGTCCTTCAGCTGGTCCTTGTCTCCATGTGAATAATATCTTTTTCTCGCTACATGGGGGAAAAAACAAGCAGTGGGAGATTTATTTTCCAAAAAGACGCACGGTGGCTTTTGTCTCTGTCTGAATAGCGAGCGGTGCATTAATGAAAGATTATGGAATAACCACAATCTGATTTTTCCATTGAATTGTCCCACCTGTGTTTAAAGCTGGTGTTGGGATCAGGCACTGAGGGATTGTCACAGGGAATAAATCTGCCCTGAAGAAGGGGAAATCGGGGCTGAAGGAGGGGTTTTACCTCTTTGCCGGCTCATTCCAAGCCAACCCCAATTAAAACACAGCCCTTCACAAATGACTTCCTGGCTAATTCCATTCCAGGAGAATAAATGGGAGCCAGGAACAAGCCGGGAGAGGTAATTATTGTGACATGCCACCTTAACTCCACCGTGATGCCCGGCTGAAGGAGGAGAGGGCACCTACACCCACTGCTGATACAAACTGACTTGGGGAGTTCTCTCAGAGATGCCAGTGGCTTTTCCCTGCCCCAGTCCCACTTTGAGCCTGTTAGATCCTCCCACCTCTCCTTTAGTCGTCTGAAGGGAGAACGTGTATTATTTCCATGTTTCATGCAATTTATTGCATTACAGCTTTAGTTTTTTCCTAAGCTTTGCCCCTTCCCAGAGCTGAAATAATTCCCCAAAAACCAGCTGAGCTCCCCCAGCTCCCACCAGGAAAAACCCCGCCTGGTTTTCCCTAATGCAAGCAAAAAAAAAAAAAAATCCCCAAACCCAATAAAAGAATAAAAAACCCCAACCACGTTTCCTCTGAAGGAAATAAAACCACTTGCTGTATCTTTATATATCATAAAGGTGCCGGGAAGGGCACAAACACCATTTTTATTTTTTAGGTTTGCAATTCACATTTAACCTGGAGCCATCTGTTCTCTGAGCAGCTTGGCAGTTACAGGGGCTGAGATGTTCCTCCGCAGACGTGGCTCTCGCTCCAGCTCACTCCATTTTCCAGCTGCTGTAAGGCAGGTGGTGGCTCCTGGCTGGTGCCTGACGAGCCCATGGAGCTGCTGGATGCGGATTTTTCCACCCCAGCCAACGCCACCAGCCTCAAAATGCCTCTGGGAGCAGCCAGCCCTGAGCTGTTGTCATTGCTCGTCATGGAGTCCCCAGATTCTGGGATTTATGGTTGTTTAAGGAGGTTTGAGCCCCTTCAGGAGCTCCCCTGAGCTCGCACCTCCTCCTGGTGGGGAGTCTCTGGTGTCTGGTGAAGGTTGGGCTTGCACTGCTGCCTTCCTCTCCTCTCCAGATGCCTCTGGAGCATCTTCTCCATTCCTGTCCTCAGGAGAGATATTTTTGTCACTGCTCTGTGTCTCTGGAAATCAGGTTGGAATTGGTCCCCAGGTCTAAAACCTTTAAAGGTTTGTTCCTTGTCCCACATGTCCTTTCCCACCCAGAGGCATTGGGGTGTCCAGAGATTTTATTCCAGGCCAAATGCCTCGTGATGAAACATCCCAGCCCTTCCCTCATCTCCATCACCTCTCTTGAGGTCCATGGTCCTTCCTTGAGCTTCACTGAAGCACTGAGCCACCACCAGGACTTTGTCCCGTTCCAGTACAAGGCTGCCCTCAAGGGATCCAAAAATTTCTTGGCTGTGGAGCGGGATAACCCCAATTTCCCAAGGACTCTGGCCACCTCCATGACAGCTTTGCAGTGGCTTGGCCCTTAGAATCGTAATCGTGGAATCATGGAATCATGGAGTCATAGAGCCATAGAATCATGGAATCACAGAACCATAGAATCATGGAATCATAGAGGCATAGAATCATGTAATTGTAGAATCATAACGTCATAGAGTCATGGAATTATGGAATCATGGAATCATAGAATCATAGAAACATGGAATCATAGAGACATAGAATCACAGAATCATAGAATCATAGAGTCATAGAGTCATGGAATCATGGAATCATAGAAAGGCTGGAGTTGGAAGGGACCTTAAAGCCCATGTCAATGCAAAGCCCTGCCATGGGCAGGGACACCTTCCACTATCCCAGGTTGCTCCAAGCCCCATCCAACCTGGCCTTGGACACTTCCAGGGATGGGGCAGCCACAGATTCCGCGACAGAACACTTGAAGATGCACATGGAGAGGAGGTGGCCTGGACATGTCCCCAAAAGCAGAACCAGGAGTGTCCCTGTCCCATGGAGACCCGTGAGCTGTCTCCTTACACCATGGAAGTTTAGGAAGGTGCAGTCTCTGCCATTAATGGCACCACTCGTTACTGACCAATGACCGATGGATTTTCAGCAGCTGGGATTGGCTGAACACTCAGGGAAGGAAAGGGCTGGGAAGTGTCCCCAGTGGTGGCTCCGCCTCTCCCACTCCGTCTGCAGGGCAGAGCCTGATAATTTATTTATCCAGAGGCAGCCAGCGCCAGAAGGACACGGAGCTGAAGGGGGAGCCTGGGCGGGTTATCTTCATTTTAATGTCCATTAATGCCCATTAATGCAGCATCACTTTTAGCCACTCTCTCCTTCTCCTTGCTGCAAAATTCCCTGCCCATTCCTCCTGCTGCAGACACAAACCCGGGCTCGGGCTCGGCTCCAAGCAGTGAAAGTCTTTAGCCACCGTTAATTAAAGGGCATTTGGGGAGAGAGGGCTGACGAGAGCTGACAGCAGGAGTGGGTTCCTGGGTGCCTGGCTGTGACCTGGTTGCGCTGCTGGGGCGGGGCAGGTTGGTCCCGCTGTGATTAACTCCAGGGATGTTTCCTCATCCTCTGGATACCCTTTAACTGGGGTGACGGGCAGGCTGGCATGGAGCAGAGCTGTGGGGGTTTGTCTTTGGTTAGCAGGGAAAAACAGGCTCCGCTTCCAGCTGTGAGCAATTCCTGGGCACGCGTCTGACCCCAAGTCCCAGCACTTGCATCCTGGACCAGAAGTTTTTAAACACGAAGCATCACTTTTGGTGGGCTGGTTATTTTTTTATTTGAATGCAACATTAGTTTGGCAAATCTTTCACAAGAACAGCTGGATGCTGATGGTTTCCTTGGATGAGTATTGTCCATCACACGGAGCCATTTCTCTCCACACTGTGTGTATTTTGTCCTCAAGATGTTCCGTTCCACCTCAGTCTTTGGTGGCAGAGGAAGAGTTTCTTTTTCTCCCCAGTTTTTTTTGTTCCTGATTCCTCAGTTTGCTCTCTTGCAGCACTCTTGGAAAAGCCCTTATGGAGACAAATATGTGCTGCCCACATATGGCTCCTGCAGCGCTCAGAATGCTCTTTCTCTGTGGCTGCAGCAATAAATGTTATTATATATAAATGTTGCGTTATCCCATTGTTAGAGCCACGATGGGAATACAGAGTGAGGCAGGAGCTGTGCTGCAGGCAGGGGAACCCCTGCACATGGGGGACATTGAGTGTGGGGTTTGGGGCGACTTGAGCCACCCCCTCTTTGGGATTCAGAGCACTTGGGGAGCAAATCCTCAGCATTCCCAGTCTCCCTCTGTGGGGTTAATCCATATTATGGCACGCAGAGTTTTCCATTTTAAGTAAAGCAAGCCCAGGATTTTAGGTGGGATGTTCACCTCAAAGTCATTCCTTGGAGGGGACTGATTTTGCACCTCTTCCCTCCTGCCCTTGTCCTCCATCCTGGCATGCTGGAATGGATCCTGCCCATTCCCAGCCTTGCAGTCCGTAAGCCCCTCCCAGCTCTTCAGGGTGTGGTCCTTGATGAAGCCCAGGTAGGGACAAAACCAAACGTATCCCATTTTCCATGTCCCTTCCTGTGGGGATGGTACAAACCCCTGGAGTTGTCCAGATGGGGGTGGTGGAGTCTGGGCTCAGGGGCTTGAGGCAGGTCTGCCTGATGGACCCACTGTGCCCACCAGGAGAGGGGCAAAGTGCAAGTGCTGGGAGGGAGATGCAGGAACCCGGGGAGGTGAAAGTGTCAGGAGTGAGAAACGAGAGTCAGGGGTGGGATGCCAGCTCCAGGAAAGAGATGGAAGTACCAGGAGGAAGATGTGAACCCCAGGGTTGTGATGCCTCAACCAGGAGCAAGATGCCAATGCCAGGAGTGAGGTGCAAACAGGAATGGGGAGATGGAAACGGGAATGGGGAGATGGAAACGGTAATAGGAAGATGAAAATGGGAATGAGGAAGTGCAAACAGGAATAGTGAGATGGAAACAGGAATGGGGAGATGGAAACAGGAATGGTGAGGTGGAAATGGGAATGGGGAGACGTAAACAGGAATGGTGAAGTCCAAGCTCCAGGGGTGAAATGGCAGCACCAGGAGGGAGATGTCAGCACCTGGCAGGAGGTGTAAAGCTGTAAGTCCCAGGGATGAGATGGAAGTATCAGGAGTGAGATGGAAGCACCAGGAGCTTTCCATGTCCCCCTTGGAGCACAGCTCCCAGCCTGCTGCCCTTTGGAAGGTGGTACCTAAATCTGTGCTGGAGCAAAGGCTTGTTCCCAGCTCCAGAGGTGCGAGGTGATGCTTTCCCCACCCCACCCTCCTCCCTTGGCTTGCAGAGAGGCTTTAGGGCCACAGCCAGATGATGCGGCTGACACAGAGGGAAGTGTGGGCTCCAGGCAATCCTGGGAAAAGGAACAGAGATAAAAGCTTCTCCTGCTTTCCTTCACAATTCACTGCAATCCGTGCACCTTGAATGCTTTGATACGGGAGCAACAATATCAAACACGTCCTGGATTGGCTGGACTATGGCCAGGAAAAAAAACTTAAAAAAATAAAAGGAAAGTAGAGGTGAAAATCCTTGTGAAGAGAAAGCAAAGAGCAGCTGAGATTAGTAAATTAAAAATACAGAAGTCAACTTTGTCCTTCAGCGTCCTGGCTCGGACTGAGGGATGGGGAAAATTCCCTGTGTTTGCGCTCAGGGGGGTTAAAAGCTGCTGATTTACAGACCCGAAGTGCAGCTCTGCATCCCTGTAACAGCTCCCAAGGATCCAGCTGGGATGCAGATCACTGCCGGCTCTCTGGAGTCCTTCCCAAAGGTCAAACATCCACACTTGGAGGGCAGGACACGCGGGGGGAAGCGTCAGATCAATTCCGCTGCATCCCTGGCTTTGGGTTGTTAATAAAAAGAAGGGAACGGCATCGGATCGAGTGCCGCGCGCAAAGCCCGACCTGACGATGCTAAAGAGATTATTGAAGCCTCAGGAATTCGGTTATGGCCGGAATTGGCCAAATAAATCATTGCAAACCAGTTCTTCGATGATCTCTGCCCTGTTTTATTTGGTTTCGGAATCACTCACGATGGCACCGGGGTTCTTCCAAACTCTTATGCAAAAACCTCTGAGTGAAGCGCAGGATTTGTCTCTCGTAATGAGACGTTAAAAAGTTCCCTTTCTAACCCAAACAAGACATTTTGGTTTTCTTTTCTGCACAGGGGGACCTTTCCTGGTTCTTTAACAAAGGCATGAACTGATATATTTTCATTGATTTTCTTGTTCCTGAAAAACAGATTTTCGATAAAAACCTCTTTTACTTGTAAGCCATAAAAAAAACCGAAAGAGAAAGCGGCCAAAATGCTGCAGGGGAAAATGTTATGAAATATCAAGAAAAACAACTTTCCATCATGTTTCTGAGACTTTTTGAAATGTTTCTGTCTTGCTAAGAAGCAGGAAAGGCAGCTTGGGATCAAACCCATCCTATCTCTTTTTTATTCAGTGTTTTATTTGGATTTCATTGTTGGGCTCTGTCCTACCCCTCCTGCTCCACCCTTGGAGGGTTGAACCCTTTTGTTTCCACCTGGATTGGGCTCTATCACAACATGGGGGTTTTTCCCCAGGATGTCATGGAAACACATCCCACCAGGAGGATGGCAGGAGCATCCCCAAACCTGGCAGGAGCCACATGGCATCTACAGCTACAAACCCTGGAGAAAAAGCATTTATTGCACATTTTTAGCTGTTATTTTGAAAAAAGCCCTTGGCTGATTGCCTTCTTTCAGCTGGGATGAAGATGCAACATTCCCAAAAACTGCTTTTTCCTCCCCTGGCTATGCTGGGTGTGTGCAAACTTTGCTGTGCTCCCTTCTTTTTGCTTTTTCCCCTTTGAAAATTTCAATTTCCATAAACCATCTCTTTTTTGGAGAGTGCAGAAAACAGAGGGAAAAGTGGCTGGTGGCACTGGAATGCTCATCCTCTCCAAGCCACCACCACCGGCTGCATCCCAGCCTCTCCTGAACGGGGACACACACCCTGCAGGTCTAATTAAGGAGGGTTTTTATTTCTCTGTGGTGAGAAATGGGGAAAAAAACCTGTGCTAATCCACCTTTTCTTCAGGTTAAAGCAAGATATTGGATGTTTCCATTTGGGATGGCTGAATTTTCTGGTTTCTCCATGGTGGAGACTGCTGGGCTGGGCTGCTCCTCACTTTGGGGGCTCTAAGGAAAAAGGGAAAAGGAAAAAACACCAAATATCTGTGTTGTCCTGGCCTGCCATGGTCAGGAATTGCCTCTTCCATCCAGGAAATTCAGCCAGGTTTTATTTTTCTTCATTAAAAACGTATTTTCCATATTCCAGGCATCCTTTCAGGTGGATGGAAGAACTGGGGGCTCCGCCGGAGCTGGCTGAGGACCAACCTGGTGGGTCGGGCACATCCAGAGGGTGAATTTGCTCCTGATTCCCTGTCTCCATCTCTGCTTTGGGACAATATTTCTATATTTTCACTAAGGCTGGTGTGGGAGCTGGGTTGAAAGGAGATGGAATGAGATGGACAGCAGGAAAAGCAGAATGGATTTCCCACCCCTTGGGCGAAAGGAAGCACATGGAGGTAGATATAAAATAACATTTCAAATGAAATGCAGATACAACCCTAACCACGGGGAAAACACACCTTGGCCCCTGCCGAGTGAAGCTTTAGGGGTGTTTTCCCCCTGCTCGAGCCCCGTTTTCCCGCAGGGGAAGAAGAGCAGGGCTCGGGGAAGGCGTCACTCAAACCCACGGCCCCGCAGCACCCGGGGCCGGCCCCGCCGGCTCCTCCTCGGGCTTTGAATCATCCGGAGCCTGCGGAGGAAACCTTTGGCAGGCGGTCACCCTCCAGCGAGCCCGGGATGGGGTCGCTGGGGCTGCTCGGCGCTCTCTGAATTGAAGCAGTGGACTGTGAAATAGGAATTACTGACAGCTCTTAAGTATATCAAGAGAACAGCCCTATTCCTTAATACAGAGCTGCTAATAGACATCTAAAGACCTATAAACCAGACAATTCCTCTATATCATCCTAGTTAAATCAATGTACTTATATTACTCTCATCATTTTCCCTTTAACGTTTATTACATTTTGCCACTGTAATTTATTTTTTCATATCCATCAGCCGATTAAAGACTTTATTCTGAAGATACACACAGCCTTGTGACCTACTTGAAGCTGACCGAGGCTGTTAAGTAAAAGCAATTTGGTGGAGGAGGTCGGAGGGGTTTTGCCCTCCCTCTCTCCCTGTTTCTTTTGCCCTTGCACCAGGAGCGCGGGAGACGGGAATGTTGGACTATCCCGATACCAGCACAGGCGTGTCCTTGGGAAGCCTGGAGCAATTTTTATTCTATTTTAAATAGTCCTTGTCATGCCTGGAGACCTGAAATATCCCGAGCTCGTGGCTTTGCCTTCCCACGTGAGGCAAGAAGGGCTGGGAGGCCATTTGAGCTCCCAAAGGTGTTCCCAGTTGATCCATCACCTCTCCCCCATCCCCAGATTCGTGCCGGGAGGAAGGAGCAGTTCTGGAGTGCCATCTATTGATGCCGTCCCTGCGAGGTGCAGGAGAGCATCCAGAGCAGGATCCCACCCGTTCCCTCCCAGAGGCCGGATTCAGCCCAGCCCGAATTCCCTCTGCTTTGGCCGTGCCTGGACCTGTCACCTCCTGAGCTGTTCCCTGCTTTGGCCAAGCTCTTGCTTTTTATTCATTCCCCTGCCTGAATTATTTAAACATCCCCACTTAGGCTTTTATGTGTCCGGAGCTGCTCCTCTTCCTCTATGTCCCAATAATTTCTCCCTTGGGATAGGAAGGGATGAATAATTTCTTTCACCGTTTGGGCTCGTGTGCACCCAACTCCCATTTTATTGGATTTATTGGCTTTTTTCTGCCTATTTTCTTAATTTTTTTTACAGAGAGATCAGGGCAGTGGTTTGTGATTATGGTACCACTATCAATGCGAGGTTTTCCCAGTTTTCACGTGGTGCCAATAAGGAGAAGCAAAGCAGTGGGATGTGGAGAGCTTCGGGTCACGCCAGCACCTGGGGGGAGAAGGAGAAAAATTGCTGAGTAAAGTGCCTGAAAATCAGAAGGAATGCCTGAAAATAGGAAGAACATGCCATAATCCTGCAAGGAAATAAACCCCACATGAAACAAGGATTAGGAAACCCAAAGCTTTTACACCTGGGGCTGTTGGATGTGGCTTTCCATGGGGAAACAGCAGAGTTGGCATGTATCAAGACCAGTTGCTGTGGGTTTTTTAATTGCATGTATTATTTATCATGGACATTTATGACTTTTTATTTATTGCTGTAAATAAAGGGGAGTGGATTCATGCTCTTCCCTCCACCCTCCAAAAGTCCAGCCAAGAACACCAGCACACCTGGACCTTGCAGGATAAAGAGCATTCCTGGGCAACAGAAGGTGGATCTTGTCCAAACAACCACATCAGGAAGGAAAAAAAGCCCAAACTTCTGGCACAAAATCACCCAGAGATGGGAGCGAGGCAATTTTAGCTCCTCCATTTCCATCCTGGGGGCTCAGGGCACCTTCTCCTCCACAAAGCCACCTCCCAGCAGTGCAGCCTCCCATAACTGAAAAATTCCCACTTTTATTCTCCCAAATTGTTCTCCTGCCCTGGAGAGTTTCCCCAGCAGCTCCTGGTCGTTATCTCAATGAGACCCTGAGCTCCAATCCTTGGCATTTAGCAGGGAGGGAACGGCTGCCCGGAGGGTGCTTTGCTCCGGGAAATTATCTTTTTTCCATAATTATTTCCATTTTGTTTGGCTCAGTGATGCCGGGATGCTCTTTGTGCCTCATCCGGAGGCCACCCAGGGAAATGACTCTTTGAGCTCTGCAAAAACGATGCCCTGGATGCCGACGGATCCAGCTCAACTTTATTTTTAAAGATATGATTATTTCCACACTCCCACGGCCATTGGAGAGCCCGGGAGGATCAGGGACCTTCATGGAGGTTATAGATGGGAACGCTTTGCACCAAAACACTCCTTTTTGCCTGCAAAATGGGCAAACTAAGCAAAGTTTTCCCCCAGGAGCATAATTGGGAGTTAGTTACCTTGGGAACGAGATTTATCTCTTCCCTCGTTCATACTTAATCCAGGGAGGGCACTTTTAATAACCAATTGATGGGAATTGCTGGGGATAAATTATGCATTCCAGGCCCAGCAGTGAGTTATGGACTTCTCCCTCCTGCTCCAGCACACAAGGACCTGGCTCCGAGCTGCTCCCATGCCCTTTAGAACTGGAACATCCGTTAAAGCTGGAATTTTTGCTGGCAAAAAGGGCCCTTTTGACTTTCCCAGTCCAAATCCCTCCCTCATCTGAAAGTAGCAGTGTCAGTGTTGGCTCCAATGTGCAAACAGACACAAGAAAACGTGGAGAGGATGAGGAGGGGGCAGAAAATGATATTTATATTTAACATCTATAAAATACACATAATGCTCCTGCAACGGATACAGGGAGGGGTCCTCCCCTCCACTCCGTAATCTCAGCAAAAAACTTCCAGCGTGGCTCGGAAATGACATTTTTTAAAATTCATCCCATTTAAAATATTAATCTCGCATGTTATTAATAACATGGAGGAGAAATATATATTTTAAGTGAAGGTTTTTATCATCTGGCTCTGGCTTTAATGCGCGGTTTGTCCTTTTCCAGCAGACATCCATTCTCTGGACATCGCTGCGACATGAAAACTTAAATCGTAGTCGCTCTTGAATTTTTCATCTGAGCCTGATTCTCTCTTTAATATCCTATTTTTATAAAATAATCATACGTCCAGCTCGCAGGGCTGTTAAAAACAAGCCTGATGGAGATGTGAAATGCAATCCTGTCTAGTCCCATCTTAATTTGCAGCTTGTTCCAGGTATCCATGTGCCACAAAGGCAGGGAAGTTATCCCGGGTGTCCATCACCACCCAGTGACTTAGAGGGATGCTCAGTCCCTCTTGGTGGGAAGATGGTGCCAGATTTGCCCCGGATTTGGGGTTTTCCATGAGTTTGTAGGTGTTTCTGCTTCCAAGCTCCCTTTTGCCAGTCTGTTTTTCCAGGGATTGCTCCCTTCTCATGGTAGACACTGTTTGAATCCCGACCAGCCATGATTTTTGGGGATGCTACAGAGTAGAGGAACACACCAACTCGATGTTAATTTTTCAGGGAGACACCTCCTTCCAGCCTCTCTTGGATAAACCCAGTGCAGGACTGTGCAGCTGGGATGGCCCCAAGCTCTCTGCTTTCCTGGGATGCTCAGCTCCATCAGGACACTTCACCTCTGGAAATTCAGGTGAAGGATCAGGAGAGGGAAAGGTTAAACCAAGGAAACAAAAAATAATGGAGTGGCTCTTTCCACTTGACTTCTCTGCCTTGGCACAAGCCTGGTCCCTCTGCTCAGGAAGCACCTCCCATCTCCCCAGAATCCCGAGGGATGCTGCCAACCTGCACTGGCATCGCTTTTCCTCTCCCCTCTCCCAGTTTGCTCCCAGAGTTCCCCTCTCTGTCCCTCACTCTGTTAATCGCCGTTCCGGATATCCCACACCCCACTGAACTCGCTCCCGTGGATGCATCTGGAAGCCAAGGGTGGGATCCTGCCATGCCAGGGAAACAATAATTTTTAATTAAATTCCAGCACCGGGATTTTATCGCCGGCATCAGGCAGGCAGAGCCTGGCGTGCGTGGCAAACCCCGGCTTTGCCAAGGAAATCTTTATGGGATACAGGATGCTCATCCACCTAGGGATGCTGGTGGGAAACGCTTGCCTTGTACACCCACATCCCTCTTCCCTGTGTCCCCGCTGCCCTACGGACAATGCTCAAGGAAAGGGGAATATTGGTGGCACAGGGAGTGCCAGCGGGAGCTGGCACCACCCCAGCATCGGGAGCAGCGGCTTTAATTAACTCCCTGCAAAATTGGCAGGGCCTTATCTGGAGCCTGCACCAGCACATTGCAGCCCCTGTCCCGCCCCACCAGGAAAACCGGGAAAGGGAAGGGGGAACGGGGTGGTGGGGACACAACTGGTGGCAGCACTGCCCGCCCAGCTGGGCTCGCACCACTGAGCGCTCCGAGCTCCGAAGCAGGAAGGCTCAGCCTTTATTTCCCCCTCCTTTAAAAAATATAATAAAAGAAATCGCATCCAAGGCTGTTTCTTTTTTCCCTTTTTTCCCTTTTTTTCTCTTTTTTTTTTTTTTTCCAGCTGCCCCAATTATCCCATTTGTTCAAAGCGAAATCTTGCAATTCCAGGCAGTTTATTTATTCTGCCCAAGCCGTGTTTACAGCGGCGCATCGGAGCACTGGGGTTGAGTTAAGTGGTGCCGGTGGTTGGGGAGGGGGAAAAGGGG
>VZRJ01009091.1:881149-1004008 GCA_013397565.1 Ptilonorhynchus violaceus | reverse complement strand
TCTTTGTGGGACAAAAAAAAAAAAAATTAAAAGGAGGAAATGAAAACGAGCAGTTTTAAAGAGGCAGACATCAAAGGCGTCATTTATATTTCAAATCGCGGGGAAATAACTTTCTAATGAGGAATCATAATAGGGAAACTGAAGATTCCGGCTTTATTGCATCTCCAGCTTCAAAACCCTCCCATTGTTCTACTTGAGAGAGGAAAAATAAACCCCTGAACCCGTCAATTAGAGGGAAGAGGGAAAAAGTGGAATAAACTATTAATTTTTAAAGGAGCGGCTCCATGGTGGAAAGGGCCACTCTAAAAATTCGAGGCGTTGTGCTCCAAGCTTCCTGTCCCCCTCTGGTTTTCAACCCGAGGGTTATATTTAATTAATTTATTTTATTTTAAGCATCCAAGCCATGCTGGCCCCCACTGGATGCTCCAAGCATCTCCCATCCCCCTGTGAATCCAAACCCTCACCTTTTTGGGTCAGAAGGATGGGGTTTATCCTGAGGATGTTACCCTGTTCGTCACAAGTCAACAACTTCTGCTATGCCAGGATTAATGAGTCGCTGTCTGGGAAGGACGATACGGCTGCCAACCAGTGTCACTCTTGTCCCATTCACAGAAGTGAGCTTTGCTTATGATTAATTATTATTATTATTATTGTTACAACCACTTTGGGAGCAGCGGGGGAAAAAAGGAAAGAAAAAGAATCCGAGGGGTTTATTTGGAAATTAAATGCCCTGTTTCCCCTGCGGAACGTTGGGAAAAAAGGGATCGTGGTATTTGCAACGCCCGAGGAAGCAGCCAGGGAAGATAAGGGCTGGTTGGGAAAAGGGCCTGCGGAGATGCCGAGCCCAGGGGGGTTTCATGGAGCTGCTCTTGGCAGGAGCAGCAGGTGATTCCTCCGGCTGCACGTGCTGAGACAATGATCACCCTTGGAGCTGGGAACATCCCCCATATCCATGGGAACATCGGGAATCACGGCTACCCTGTCATCTGTGGCCCTGTCCATTCCCTTGGCCCTTGGATGAACACCACCATGGCCACAATGGGAACTGCCAAGGGCCCGATCCAGCACCGGGATGGAGCAGAGAACAGACAACGCTCATTTCATCCCCCGTCTCCCGCCAAAGCTTAAGGGATTTGGGAACTCAGCCTCAATTTCGTCTAATTCCTCTTGTTCTTTTTAATTGGGCTCGTGCATCTAAACCCCTTCGGCAAATCTTGGCTTTAATCTCCCCACGCCCTGGTTCATCATCTGTTCAATTATTAACATCTCTAATTACTATTAAACACGGCTCTCCTCCCAGCTCGCCAGCTGCCTGCTCTGCTCCCGGGATGGCAGAGGGGGATTTCAAAGAGCCCAGTGGCTTTTTGTGGAGCACCCAGGGATTTCTTTGTCCTTCGGGAGCTGCCAGACCCCGGGAGGGAGCTCAGGGTGGCCTCATCCCATCCAGGGATAAAGTGGCTCAGGTGGGATAATAAGAGTTTAAAGAGTTGGTAGGGATGATAGAGCCAGATGGACGATTACCAAGTGCCCATAATGGGAGGGATAGAGCACCTGGAATCACCTGGTGGATGTTCATCCACATCCAAAGCCACCCTGAGTTTGCTATGGGCCATTCCCTTCCCGTGCCTCAGTTTTCCCTGCAAAAAGTGAAGCTCAGCCTGCAAACCCAGCACTGAAATGAAACTCCATAATGGGAACAAATGGAAGCAAAACTTTCCCAAGAATCTCCTCTTTCATTTCAGATTCTCATTCAATTCTGATTCCTTCATTTCAGACAGGAGAGAGGGATTTCAAAGAGCCCAGTGCCTTTTTGTAGAGCATCCAGGGATTTCTGTATCCTTTGGTAACTGCCAGACCCCGGGATGAGTCTCAGGGCAGCTTCACCCCACCCAAAGGCAGGTGCTGCCATGGGAAGTGGTTTAAAGAGCTAAAAGGGATGATAAACCCCCCAAGCTGGGAGCAATAAGCTCTGTGCATCACCTTTTGGATGCTCATCCACATTCATGGGAGGGTCAGGCTGGATTTTGTGAAAAAGTTCTTCTTCCAGAGGGTCCTTTTGGGACACTGAACGGGCTCCCCAGGGAATGGTCCCGGCCCCAAGGCTGCCAGAGCTCCAGGAGTGTTTGGACAACGCTCTCGGGCACAGGGTGGGTTTGTTTGGGTGTCTGTGCAGGGCCAGGAGTTGGACTGGATGATCCCTGTGGGTCCAACTCAGGATATTCCATCCTAAGCTTGCAATGGGATGTTTCCTTCCTGTGCCTCAGTTTCCCCACCAAAATTTGAAGATTGTGCTACTCAACCTGTAAACCCCACCTGTGAATTAAAGCTCCACAAGATAAACAAATTGAAACAAAACTTTCCTATGGATCTTCCCTTCATTTCAGCCTCTGGCCAGTCCTGATGCCAGACCAGCCTTTGGATCCGAGCGCTTCCATTTGTCCATCAGCATCACAAACTCAGGTAGGAAAACTTGCTGTCCTCCTGTCCTCGTGAGCCTCTTCCTGACAGTTTGTCAGGAAGGAGCAAGGGGGAAGTGTTTTCCCCTGTATCCCACAGCCCAGGAACGTGTTTGTTATGCAGAATCGCCTGTGCCACTCTCCTGGGAACAGCATTGGGTTGGGAGATAAATCCTTCCCTCCCTGCTCCGAGCCGGCTCCGTGCCGGAGCGGAGCATTGGTATTCTGGCCCAGCACCGGATGATTTATGTCACCAAGCAACACAGCAGGAAGTGCAATTTTCACAATCAAATATACGATTGACGTTCCTCTTTCGGGTGCGTGTTTGAGCAGCCGAGATGGAATTCGCCCGTCAGCAGCGCTGGAGTTGCCCGGGAGTTTGGAGGAGTTGGAATTGGGGAATATTGAAAGTTCTTGTGTACCAGTGTGATGCTGGAAAGAGGGAAGCTCCTTTCCCTGGGTTTTCCACCCCAAACCCTCTCTCTGCATATTTCCCTGCTTTAGTTTCCCGCTTGCATCCCCGATGTCCATCCTTAGGGATGTGCTGGGAGAGGAGCCACTCAACCCCACGGAGCTGCCGTCACCTCCTTGGGCTCAGGCTTTTCCCTCGCAGCCATCCGACAGATTGACACTTCCTGGGAATTGCAGCCATGAATTTTTCATAGGAGCAAGGAAATTTGAGCCCCAGTTTGGTTGTTTTATTAAACATACAACAGGGATCCTTCAGGGAAGACATCGCGGGCGATCGCGGAGCCGTGATTGGCGTGGTGGATAACGCGGCCCTACAGATGTTAATTCCTAATCTGCTGCGGAGCTTCGCCCCGGGGACATCTCGCTGGGAAAAGAGGCAATTTGTTCCAGTTCAAACCCTCGGGAGAGGCCCACCCCACTGGAAAGGGGAGAAGAGTTGGGATAACTCAATTAAAGCATCGTGTGTTTGGACCCAAAGGTGTGGGGAGGCCTCCAGACCTGGAGCCGAAAGGAAAAGGGGGTGGGTGAATCCATCCATATCCCCGTTTTCTTCTGTGCAGTGACTGGGGCTCAAGCACAGGCTGCCATTCCATGTGAACTGTTGGTAATTTTTCTAATTTCCCATTGCAAAAATTTTGTTTTAATTGAAGGGGAGGATTACAGAGGAGGCAGATGAGAAAGAGCAATCTTGGCCACTAATTAAGATTAAACACTTCTCCTCTGGAAAATCTTGGCTTCCACATGAATTCCAATGGTGATCAGCGCAGATATTCCCAAATATTGCCAGTGCTGTGCAGGGAGAGGTGCTGACGTGGCTAAAAAAGGGGTTTTTTAGCCAAAATGAGGCATAGTCTTGTTCACAGCATCCAGAAACTCCCAAAAAATCCTCCTCTCCAGAAGGAAACGTGAGGTTGAAACTTGCCCAGAGCCACAGAACTGATGGGAAGGAAGAGGAAATCTGGATTTGGTGCTATGGATAATTTTTGGAGTGAGCTGGAGTTGCAAAGGTTGGTGTATGAACACTAAAAGCATCACTGCAGGATGATCCCAAATCCCTGTATCCCTGAAAAGGTCAAGGAGGCAGGAGCAGTGAATACCATCCCATGGAAGCAAGAGGAAAAAAGGAGAAGGAGCCACCCCGAAACCTGCAGCAATGCCAGGGATTTGTGGACACAAAGGTAAAGCCACTCTTTTCCAGCTGGGAACATATCATGGTCCATATATCCATCTCCAGATGCAAAAACGGGCTCCTGGCTGACTCCCTATGGATGCACAGCTCCTCTCGGCAGCAATTCCCGGGACTTCAGGATGTGCATAATAACAATCCACTGCCACTTTCCCTTTTACTCCCAGGAAAAGTTCAGCCAGGCATTTCTCAGGGCTCATTTCCAGCTCTCCCATTTTCCCTTTAATCAACTTCAGGTGGGAAAAGCCCTGAGCTGAAGCTCTGCTGGTTCTTAGGGTCAAAGTAATGTGAAAATTGGTGGAGTTTCCCTTAAATCCCTTGATCTGGGAGTCACTCAGGAGTCCCAGCTTTTATTAAAAAGCAGAGTTGATGGCTTTGGCAGGAATAAGCTTGGAAAGAGGAACTGCAAAGGGGTCAGGGAGAGGGTAGGGAATAAAAACCACCCACCAAAGGAGCTGGAGATGAGTAAGGACTTCTTAAAACAGCTCCATGGATCGCTCCTGACACCTCCCAGACAACCTGAGCCACCAAAAATAGGAATGTGTGGGGAAGAGCCAGACTGCTCCCGGGATAACTCAAACATGCCCCATTTGGAGTGTTTTTTTTAAGTTTAGTGGGGTTTTTTTCCTCCTTTTGGCAGAATTTAGAAGACTTGCAGACCTCCCAGAATATAAATATCCATAGGGAATGGCTTCCTTTCCCGGGCTGCTCCAGGGGTGGCCATTCCTTATGCTGACTTTGCTCCCTCAGACGTGCAGTAGCCATGGGATGCCCTTCTCCATCCTCATCCTGGGATGCAGCACATGGGCTGTCAGCTCCACTGACAGCTGTCAGTCTCGTCCAGCACCAAAGGAAGGCTCCTGGAGAATCGACTCTCCGGGAGTTTATGGAATTCCCGGCCGAGGCCTGGGAGCATGAACGCCCATCGCCATCATCCATCCCGGGAGTCGCACACGATTCGCTTCCCATTATGGATCTGCTGAAGTCGGAAGGAATCCACAGGGACTGTTTTCCCTGCCGGGTGCTGATGTGGCACATCGGGCAGTAATGGGACTATTTCGGGATGTAGTTCCAGTAAATGGTGCTGATGCCATTCCCCATTCCCCATCCCAGACAGGCTTCTCCACTGGATGTCCCACACTCAGATCCTGACTGATGGAAATCCTTCTAGTTCTTTTTTTTTAATCCCACATGCATTTTTTTATTATTCCTGGGTATATCCTGATCTCCCCGAGCCCGTTGGCTCCTTGTGAGGGATCCTGTGGGATCTGGATGCTGGAGAAGCAAAGCTCCATCTTCATCCTCCCTGACTCAACATCTTCATCCTCTCTGACTCAGCATCTTCACCACATGTGTTTGAGCCACAGCAACTCCTGGCTGTCACCAAATGTTGGGAAGGAATTCCCTTTCCATCCTCACATACAAGGATAGATGTGTCCTCCCAAAGCTCCTGGACAACGCCCTTTGGTGGGGAAACACCACCTTAGTCAGCAGATTTGGGGTCCTGAATCCTCATCACCCAGCTGGAAATAGATAAAGAATAAATACAGATAAAGAAGGAATTTATTTTATTCTTGGAGGCATGGAGAACTTTGGGATAAAGCTGGTGTTGGTGGGGAAAGTCCTGGAAATTCAATTATTTAGTGGGGAATGATCTGTCCTGAGGGACTTTGCTGTCCTTGTGGAGGACATGGACACATTGAATGGTATTTTAGGAACGAGTGGCTAAATTAAGGTGGACAACACCCATATCCAGCTCCGATGGAAAGGCTGATCCCTGTCCATCACATCCTGCTGAAGGACACCATCCCTTCTCCATCCTCTTCCCAGGAGTGTCACCAGCTCCGTGGGCATCTCCCAGTATGACACTGGTTGTGAGGAGCTTTTATCTCTCCAGGGTGGGAAAGAAATGCTGAAACCGAGATATTTAAACAAACCTTTAGTGAGCTTCATATGCTCCCTGCTCACGGCCACCTGCTTCCAGATGGCCGGGACGCGTTCCCATCTGGGATGGGAAACTGCCTGATTTTCTGATTTCTTCCTCAACACAAGGGGTGGGGATGGGGTTGGATCCAAACCTCCACTCCAAAGGGCAAAAGCAAAGTGTTCAAATAGTGGCAGAAGGATTTAATCCCCAGGGAAGTGGTCACAGCACCGAGCCTGACAGAATTCCAGAGCATTTGGACAATGTTCTTGGGCATGCGGTGACTCTTGGGGTGTCCTGTGCAGGGCTGGGAGCTGGACTTGATGATCCTGGTGGGTCCCATCCCACTCAGGATATTCTGTGATTCTGAAATGTCTCCTGTGCCCTGAGAAGCTGGAAAAAAATGAGATTTTTGGGCTTTGCATGGAGAAAGCCGCATCCTCAGTGAGCCTGTCTGTTATTCCTGTGATCCAGAGTGGAGTCTTTAATAACTGGAGAGGACAAAGAGCCGGGCTTGTTGTCGGAGGCGTGCGGAGAGAGGCTGGGGCTGTATCAATTAAGATAAGAGCCCTGTCTGCAGCCGCCTCACAAAACCAAGGAAATGCCTTTAACCTCTCATTTCCTGGCGTTTGAGGCTCCCAACCCGAGCTGTGGTGTCTCACCAGATGTGACACTCCCTGGATTGTGGCTTCTAATGAACTACCAGGTTTATTTATTTATTTACTCGGTTTTCCTATTTATTTATCAGTTTATTTACCCAGTTTTCCTTCCTAGGAGTGACTGGGCACTGGGAGCTGCGGGGATGTGGGATGGAATCTCCGCTGGAGGCTCATCCCTCAGCAAGGCTTGCGTGGCACCATTTGGTTGTCACAAGTGTACACCTCGCTTCCCCCCATTTTAGAGCAGCATCCCACTTGGTTGGAGCTCTGGAATGCAACCGCCTGTGGATTTGGTGAGGAGACTCGCCTTGCTCAGATGCTCAGGGGCACCGTGGTGTGACACATCCTTGTCCTCCATCTGGGAACAATCCAAGCTGGTGATCGAATCTTGTTCCAACAAACACACCTTGTGTAAAACACAAAGGACACCTGCCCGGGTGGTTCTGTCCCCAGTCACCCCAGCAGGGCTGGAAGCTCTGCCATGAGCTTTAAAATCAAGTCAGGAATGACCCTCGGTCCCAATTTAAGCCTCAGACCCTCCCAACCCAGCTCCGGCCTGTGATTAGTGAGGAAAAGGGATCATCCATCTGTTCACTGCTTATCCGTTCACGAGTCCTGAGCTCGGAGCGGCGCGAGGAATTCCAATGATTCCTGCAGTTACTGCTGAGGACAAACCAGCTCAGCCATGCAGAGTGTCCATGCTTCACAGCCTGGATTTTAATTGGGAAACGCCGAGTTTGGGGCTGTTGTGCATGTCTGGGATCATGCCAGGGGGCACAGGAGCCCAGCACTGTGACGGCTCCATCCCGGAGCAGCGTGACGATTTCAGCTCCTTCTGGCCCAGCCCTGCTGTAAATTTTCCCCGGTGTTAAAACCCTGACCCAAAATAGGCCGAGAAAGTTTAATGCATAATTGAAATAAAATTTCTATTTCCTCTTTGGATTATCTTACGAAATTTTAATTTCACAGAAAAGTCATTACTCCATTTGTTTTGCTAATCCCTCAGATCTGCTCCGTACGGAGGATGATCTGGAACATTATTACAGGCCCTAAATAAGATATCGTTTCCTCCTCAAGGCCAGGCAGGAAAGTCTGAACAAACAACGTGGAGCTGCTTCTTCATCCGTGCTTTGGATGCGCTGGGCTGGAAGTGGAGGCATCCCAAATATTCCTGCTCCTCATCCTGGCATGTTTCTTGTGCTGCATCCCTAAACTGGGACTGCTGCTGGGTGTTTGGGCAGTCGGTGAGCCAGGAATTCCCAAAATACATCCATGAAAAGCAGCTGTGTCAGGCAAGGAGCCTGTTCCCAAGAGGAGCAGCAATAGGAAAATGCTTTTTAGCTGGAAGAGGAGAGGAGGAGAATGGGGGAAGCTCAAGTAAGGCCATAAAGGAGATGGTGGGATGGAGCCTTTCAGAGATGCTCCTGAAAGCTCCCTCCATCCCAGGAGTGAACAAAGTTCCCAGGCTTGGCTGTGTCCTGCACCTCCCTCCATCTCCCAAACAACCCTGCAGGAGTAGCAAACCTTGTCCTGATTCCAGGGACAGATGGGAAAGGGCTCCCACTTGGTGCCATGGGCATCTCCATAGGGATGGGAAGGCAGAGGAGACCTGTCCCTCCACCCAGCATCCTCCTGCTCCTCCAGTTCTCCTCCCAGAAACCCAACTTTGAGTGCAAGTGGGGGGCAGCCAGGAGCCATGGGAAAGATGAAAATGCTCCAAGGGTTGGAATGGTGGAAGGTGTCTCTGTCCGTGGCAGGGAGTGGGACGGGATGGATTTTAAGGTCCCTTCAAACCTGAACCTCTCTGGGATTCTGTGATTCCACGATTCCCAGACCAATAAGGGAGGAGCAAGACCAGGTGGAGCTCCCAGGGCAGTTTCTGTCCGGCGTCCGTGGGGGTTCTGTGGGATCACGGCTCCCACTAGTGGCTTCTCCCAAACACACTTGCCCGCTGGATACCTGAAATTCTGCATCCTGGAATTCTGGAGATCACGGGCCTGCTTTCCACTGCCCCAGGGTGCACAGGGATGCTGCACAGAGCAGGAACACAGGAACCCCATTCCAGCACACCTTAACTTGGCAAACTGGTCCCGAAAAAGGCCCTTTTGTGCCAATTTACAACCCAAGCGATGCCCAAATCTCTGAGGACGAGATCTCCCCCTTGCCTTGCTGAGGTGCCCCTGGGAAAGAGGGACCTGCCCACTAAAGAACAGGTTAGAGGGTGTCCTGGGAATGCTGGGTTTGCAGATCCTCTGGAATATCAACCCGGTGTTTGCTGAGTTACTCTCCCAGCTGGTTCTGTTTCCAGAGGTGTTAATAAAATACACAAAATACACTGAGAGAGACCTGGGGAGCTTTGACTGCCTCTTAAAGGTTAAACTGGCAGTTGGTTCTAAGAGGAATAAGCAGAAAATTCGCTGCATTTCATTGATCAGTATCAAAATAGTTGCTCCGACTTTGTACAGTACATCTCAGATCGTTTAGCCTCCAAAATCCCCCCAAATCCATCACTTCTTAGGTAATTACTGCTCCATTACATGGAGTTTACCGTGATCTATTTGCAATCACGGAATGAATTATCCCTTACGAGGGGGGAAAAAAAAAGTATAACTTTGGGAGAGTGGGGAGGGAAGGGAATAAAGAGCAGAGAATAAAATCAATTCATGGCTCCATTAACGCACAACCACAAAGCTCCTCGCCACAGTCCGTCCCTGTTCCTACAGCTCCCGGGCAGCCGGCAAAGAACCCAAAAAACCAATTACAGAATAGAATTAAAATCACCTTTTTAAACGAAAGTTCTCGAGACGCCTCCCCTGCGAGGATTTAATCAGGCGGGTATTGAGTGCCAATGCGATAATTGATTATTAAATCACTATAAATACCCGTCTGTACAAGGCTCCAGTCCAATTTCCCCTCCGCAATAAATATTTCTCGGGGTGTTTATTTAATCCGCGCCTGCCCACGTGAATTTCAATGATGGATCTTCGGCTGCCGGGATGCAAAGCAGAGCCTCAGCCCCGCCACCATCCATCAGGCAACAAGTTGCTGTTAATAACCTTCCCTTGGGAGAAATTCCAGGCAAACTGTTATGAATTTGGTGATAGGGAGCCTCAATCTTCTGTTTAAGGAGAAGAGGTGAGAAGAAGTGCAAGGAGAAGGCACCGAGCTGGGGAAGGATGGAGGGAAAATATCTTGGTGTGTTTGGGGTTGAGATATGTCCTGAAATCGAATTTTCCATGTTTTTTAGGGCAATCAATCACAAACTTCTGGCTCCCCTTGCCTCGCCTCCCACTGGGTTTGGGAAGAGAGGGGAAGGGCAGCTCAAGGCAGGAGATGAGCAAAGAGCCTCCAAACAACTCTGAGTGGTTCAGTCAAGCCCCAAAAGTGCAAAAATTACAAGGAAAAATGAACATCCAGGAGAGGGAAAAGGCTCAAAGGGCGACAGGGATAATAAAAAATGTTAATAATCAGAAAATCCCCTTTAAAGTCCCCCCTGAGAGTTTTATTCCCAGAGGTGCTGGGCTATGGCTTGGAAACTCTGTTTCCATGGATCTTGGCCTTCCCAATGGGTTAAAACCATCACGGTTTTGCCAAAGCCAAAGGGAGGGATTTGCACAGCCGGGGGACAGATGGACAATGGCTCCAGAGGTCCTTCTATCCTTCCATCCTTCCATCCCTCCATGCTCCCATCCCTCCATCCTTCCATCCTCTCATCCCCGTGTTTCCATGTAGGGTTTAATGCCATTATCTTCATCCTTTAGCTGAGATCAAAATTTAACGAGGACAAAAGAAGCCCTGAATGAGGAGATTTTCGAGGCTCTTTGAAGGGCTAATGAGAACAGGGAATGGTGCATAATTAAACACACGGAGAATCCATGGCAAACCCCAGGGAAGTGGAGGGAGGGGCTCTGCCCAGGCCATGCCTCCACTTTCACCTGTCCTAAAAATGAGCAATTTTTAAAAAGTTTCTTTAAAAAGCCCCCAAATCTGTATTTTCGAAGCAGAAAACTGAGGCACAGAATTCTGGGATCACTGATGTCCATCAGACCCCTGGAAACCCTTGGAGTTAAAGAGAAGCACAAAAACTTCCCTGACGTGTTTAGGGTTTGAAATACATCCCAAACCCATGTTTTCCTTTGATTTTCCAGGGCTTCTAAACTTTTCCAAGGAGTTGGCCAAGTTGGGTTGACCAACAACTCCAGAAGAACAATCGTCAGCATCATGAGGAAGCGGCCTGGGGGATATTTCGGGATATTTCCCCTTCCTTTCCCTTTGTTTATCAATATCTCCTGATAGGGAGCTCCAAATGTTATCATGAAAGATCCCTGTGTAATCCCATGATTACAGAGAGACGGCTCCGAAGGGAAAGTGGGATGTTTTATTTGGATTTTTTTTTTCTTTGAAAGGTATTTCTCAGGATTATCTCACCTCCATCCCAGCTGCACCCACGCAGGGATAAATCACAGCTTCGGTGTCACTTTTTGAAAGGATAAATGTTTCCGCTCCCTGGATATTTATTCCTTTTTGCTCTCGTTTGACAGACAAATCGTATCATCCCGGGATTTCCCAGGCAAACTTTGGAGCAGCCAACATGCCTCCAGGGATTTATTTCACTATGAAACCATCTTCTTTAGGAGGGGGATGCAGAATTTTGGGTCAACCTGACAGTTTTTGTGAACAGGCAGAGATTCATCACAGGGATTTACATTCCCTGGATTGACTGATTTTAGTTACGTGTTCCACAAAGATGGGAACGTGATGGGGATGGAGCTGGGATGGGAGAGCATGGGACTCCTGGCTGAAGCTTTCCAGGTAAAAATGAAGGTGGAGATGATTTTCCACCTCGGATGGTCCTTTGAAATCCAACGGCATCGATGTCTACAACTTCCACCAGAGGGAAGTGCAGGGGCAGCTCCGAGCTCTGCTCACCGTGACAGTGACAGGACCTGAGGGAATGCCTGGAGCTGTGCCAGGGGAAGGTTAGGATGGATTTTGGGAAAAGGTTCTTCTGTCCCTAGAGGGTGCTGGGCACTGAACAGGCTCCTCAGAGAATGGTCCCCACCCCAAGGCTGCCAGAGATCCAGTAGTGTTTGGACAATGCTCCCAGGAATGCACAGGGTGGGATTGTCGGGGTGTCTGTGCAGGGCCAGGAGCTGGACTGGGTGATCCCTGTGGGTGCCTTCCAACTCAGGACATTCCATGATTCTAAGACTTCCTTGGAGAGGACCCCACTGCATCTGCAGCTGCAAAAAGCCCTTTTTCCCTCTGAAACCCCCAAAATAGGGATTGTCTCATGAAAATGCCTGTGCAAAAGGAAAGATTTATGGAACAGTACATAAAATCCTGACGTGCCAGGCTGCTCCTCTGTGCCTGGACATCCCTGTTTTCACCTAAACACAAGGGATATTTTGGAGCCAACACCATTTACTGTCAGAGCAGGGTGGTGGGAAAGCAAAATCCTCTAATGGCTCGGAGTTGTTTTACAGACAATAATAACTGCAGGCTCACAACAACTCAGAGAGAAATAGGAACTGTAATTGTCCCCATTTGCAGGAAGAAGAAAAATAGGTACACATGACTTAAATGAGGGGCTAAGTAAAGTCTTATCAGGAGCTGGGGGAGCTCTCCATTACCTGATGTCTTAAAATCAAGCCTGGATCTCTTTATATCAATCATACTCTGCCTCTGCCAGGAAGAAGAAGTAGCTGGGTTAAAAAAAGGCTCTTTGCCTTTCTACCTCCTTCCTTTTCTTCAGGAATGTGTTTTTCCACTGAAAAATGAGAAAAGTTCTCTTTTCTTCAAGCAGCTCCAACCAGACTTTGAGATTGGTCCTGATTTTCTCAAGGACATTCCTGGGGAAGGAGAAATTGGCCAGAATTGCAGGCACCAGGCTCCAAACCCTCCTGTGTGAGGAGCCCCATAATCCTGGGATGTTGCAAACAGCTTTGGCTTGATGGAAAACCAAGCAGATCTTCAGCTATTATTTTTTTTCTCCAAATATTTTGGGATAGGGGCAGATCTGTCCTGATTTCCCCAAAGTGCCCCCTTCCCACGCATCCTGAGCATCACTGAGCACTGATACAAATCCAAAATATAAGGAGAAAAGCAATTTGGGGATTTAGTGCTGTAAATGGGCAGGGACACCTTCCACTATCCCAGGTTGCTCCAAGCCCTGTCCAACCTGGCCTTGGACACTTCCAGGGATGAAGCATCCACAGCTGCTCCGGGCAAACTCTTCCAGTGCATGTGAAACATGAGGCAAACCAGCCGTTCCTTTCCCAAATTGTTGAACATGGAGCAGGGAAGCTGAGAGAAATTAGGGCCTGGCACAGGAATCCCGGCATCCATTCCGTATTCAGCCGGCGCTGCCAAGGGTTTCTGTTTGCAAATTGCCTGCAAACAGATTGGAGAAGTCCCCGCCATATTCCTCGTTGGAAAATTTTTCAAATTTCTTCACGGTCTGGGGATCAATCTGAGTCCAAAATGTGATTAGGGAATCTACAATTCCCAGTCACGCAACTCCCGCTGACTGAGCCGTGGCCTTTTGATGTTCCTGCACCATAAATACTCCACAAAGGAGTCTGAAAGTCGGTTTTAAAGCTGGAAGGAAACAAAACCACCCAGTTTGGCTTCCAAAAGCTCTGTGGAGTGTTGCTCGAACCACCCAAAAAAGCGACTTTTAGGAAAGCTCAGTGCCTGGATTCAGCACCTTGAAGTGGTGAAGACCTCACCGCTTTCTGCAGTTGGCTGAGCCCTCACTGTTTAATTACTCCCCTGCTTAATTTGTATCTGAGCATTTCTAATCTGCATTCAGCTCTTGTCACGCCTTTGCTGAGGATCCCTTGGCTCTCTGGAGTTTCTCCCAGCGCGGCTGCCAATGGACCAACAATTATCCTGCATTTCAAGAGCTGCACTTGGACTTTCCAAAGCCGTGACCCTTCATTGGCAGTTTGGAGTTCTAAATCAAGCCAAGCTTGGATTCAATTCAAGGGGACACCTCTGCTAAAACCCAAGTGGCCCACCACAATTCGGGAATTCTGTGATCAAGGAGAGGTTTGAAACATGCCTGCCAGGGAAGATCTGAAGGAAAAGTTTGTTTTCTGGAAGAATTCACACCGGCAGAGCTCGGCTGGCTCTGTTCAAGGTGAGTGAGCACAAAAGGGTCAAGCTGCAGCTGTCTTTGGAATTAGAATAAATTATCCTCTTTCAGATGCCTCCTTAATGGCTCTGCTCCGCCGGATCCCGCTCCGACCACACGCGGCTCGGAGGTGAGCTGAGACTCCTCCTAATGATCAGCTCATTACAGCCATGAATTATGCACACAGCCAGGTTATGCAAAACCAGCCTGTTATTATTATTAAAATCCTGACAAGAGCTGAGCAGCTGGTGGCTCCCTGGCTGTCAGGCCCCGACTCCTGGTTAACATGCTGGCCAATATTGCCTCCTTGCTACTTTGTGCTCTCCCATCTGTCTGCACATCCCCACTTCTGGGTTTTTTCTGTCTCAGGCACCTTTTGTTATGAGCTTGTTCAGTCTCTTGCAGGAGATTGTCATGTCCCACGCTGGGGCCACAAATCGGGGGAAAAAAAGGCATTAAAACTTCACGTAGATTCTGAGTTTAAGCAATTAAAGATATTTGCTAAGCTCATGGTGGAAAAGTGCTGGGCACGGCACAAACTGGGATATCTGGTCCTTACAGCCATGGATTTCCAGTCCAAACTGTCCGATGGTCCTGCTGCCTTATCTCTTCCAGCCTTTGCACCTTTCTGGGAGGCACTGCCCATGCTCCAAGCTCGGATCCTGCCCGTGCCATGCTGTTCCAGCTCTTCCCAGGACGCCCAGATCTCGCAGGAACTTCTACACGCTGCTGTTGTCCAAATATTATTAACTATAAATATTCAAGAAAATTTGTTTTCCACTGTTTTCTTGGCTCTGCTAAGTGCACACTCCGTGTTTAAATGACATTGGAGAGTGTGGATGAGAGGGAGGGGGGAAAAGAAGGGGGAGGAAGGGGGGGAACACATCTGGTGCTTTGAGGAACTTGGTTTGAAGCTCGGAGCTTCTTCCTCTGAACTTCTCACAGGGCTGTGTACGAAGAGCCTGTCGAGGAACCTCTGGATTGACCACACAGAGGGGACCTCTGACACTTTGGTAAGCGTGTGTTTCATTTATCTGTCACCTTTGTTTACTCTCATTTGTAAACTTCACTAATTTGACTTGACACAGTAAGGGCATGACCATGAGAAGCAAAAGACGTTGCTTAAATATTTCATAAAATGTTTCAAAAAAAGAGGCACGGCAGAATAAAGTCCTGGCTCCTTGGTCCTGCTCGTTTTTATTAGGAAGAAAGGAGTTCAGGGGGGAAATCACCGTCGTTGCATCAGATTCCGCATGAATGCATAATAAAACTCCTAAAGATATGCAAAATCTCGGTGCGTTCACTAATGGGAATTGATTCAGCATTTGATCCATTTTTCAGCAGGTTTAATGACGTTTCCTTGTCTGTGTCTCCCCGTGGTTCATTATTCCATTAAGTGCCATTTAGGCTGGGTGATGTGTGTAGAAGGGAACAGCTTGCGATGGCTTTTGTTTCCCAAAGCCCTTCCCGGGGCTCCTGCGGGCTTGGAAGCAGCGACAGGTCCCATCCCAGCACGGTGGCCTCCACTGGAGCCGCATGAAAGATACATGGGATCAGCCGGGAGTCAACTGGGTTTGGCAGCTGTGCTCCCCACGGATGGGTTTGGAGTGGGATTGCTCCTTTAAACCCAGCCCCTGGGTTTGCTGAACAGCATCTCCGGCTCTCATTTCATGTGCACCCCTGGAACAGCTGCTGAGGAATTAGCTTGGAATAACCCGGCAATCTGGATTGAAGGATTTCCTGCTGGATTTTGGAGGTTCTCCTGTTTTGCTCCTTGGGGTGCTTTGCAGTGTGTTGGGGCTCTGATGACTCCTGGTCCCCTCCCAGGGCTTGGCCTTGACCGAGAGCTGTGGGAGGCACCACGGGGTTGGGTCTGGCCTCATCCCATTCTCCAGCTAACCAAGTTTAGTGTTTGAAGGAGTTCAGCTGGTTCTGCACCAACTTGTTTTGCCTTTTAGGCCCTTTCTTTGTCTCCCAGCCTAAATTACGCTGCTGTTCAATCATGGCCTTTAACTTCAGCCATCATTTCCTCGCTTTGTGTTTTCTTCTCTGACATATTTATAGGGAGCAGCCCGGTCCCCTCTCGCTCTTGGCTTGGGAAGGCTGAAGGAGCCCTGCTCTGCTCCTTCCCTCTCCTGGGATTGCTCTCCCTTTTCAAGGACAATGAGGTTGTTCTTTGTAGCAGCTGTTCCAGGGCCACTCCAGCCTTTTCCAACAGTGGTTATTAAAAGTGTCCTGTGGGTGTCAGAGACAATCTCACCTGGGGCTGACAGGTCAGCAGGAATCCCTCTTCATCCCGACTGGAAATCGCTCCTTCCAGATGTTCCTGGAAGAAACTGCTTCAAGCGCTTGAGAGCAGCAGGTGGCTTTTCTTTTCTTTTCTTTTCTTTTCTTTTCTTTTCTTTTCTTTTCTTTTCTTTTCTTTTCTTTTCTTTTCTTTTCCAGCCATACCACACTGCAAGAAGGGCACTGAGGGGCTGGAGTGTGCCCAGAGATGGGAACAGAGCTGGGGAAGGGTCTGGAGCACCAGGAGAAGGGTCTGGAGAACTCCTGAGGGAGCAGGGGGGGCTCAGCCTGGAGAAAAGGAGGCTCAGGTGGGACCTTCTGGCTCTGCACAACTCCCTGACAGGAGGGGGCAGTCAGGTGGGGTTGGGCTCTGCTCCCAGAGATCAACGGACAGGATGAGAGGAAACAGCGCCAAGCTGTGCCAGGGGAGGTTTATTTGGATATCAGGGAAAATTTCTTCATGGAAAGGGTTGAAACAGGCTGCCCAGGGCAGTGGTGGAATCCCCATCCCTGGAGGGATTTAAAGTGTGGATGTGGCACTTGGGGACTTGGGTTAGCGGTGGACTTGACAATTGTAGGTCAATGATCTTAGAGGGCTTTTCCAACCTAAATGATCCAATGACTCCATGACTTGAGATGTCCCACACTGTGCTGATTTCCCAGACAGCTCCACACCTCTCGTGGCACTTGGGATGAGCAGGTCCTGGGGCCCAAACTGTCCCCTCAGTCCAGCTTCTCCAAGCCAGGCCTAATCTGCTCACTTCACATCCCTGCACAACCTCCCCAAGCACTGCCCCTGCCCGGAAAGCTGCTCCTGGGGCCGCCGGTTCCCATAAAGGAGAAAGGGTGGCAGGGCATCTGCTCTGAGTTCAGCAGGATTTTCAGGCCATTGAAATGCAGAGTTAATTGGAAATGCTCAGTGATTGGAGCCGTGGGGGTGCTGGAAAACCTGCCATGGAAATGCTTGAGGTGGCTCGACCCAGCCTCGTGTTCCATGGCAGAGCCACTGTGGGCTGAGGACAGCGTTAATGCCACCAGCACCCACTCAGTGCTGCTTAAAAGCAATATTTAAGGCCACTGTGGGGATTACTGACTCGATTTTCTGCTGCAGTCAGTGACACACATATTCAGCCTCAGCTCACCCCAACCATGAATGCCCTGACACATGCCCACGCTGGCAGGGTTCTGCTTTGCGTCGTGCGGGATAAGAGAAAAAAAATCAATATAATGTAAAATAAAGGCATTTTCAAAAATAAACCCAGCCGTGATTCACTTTCGTTGGGAGCCCGTGCCCACAGCCCTCGTGTGTAACCTGCTGGCAAAGCCGAGCAGAGAGCAGAGCTGGATCCTGGCCAGTAATTACAGTGATCAAGAGAATTGAAATGTTTTGCAAAGCTTGCTTGGCTTTTACAGGTGAGCTGCAGAACAAGACAACTTGGAAGTCTCCTTGCCTTTAACAAAGATGCCATTTCATTATTCAAATGAGCAGGTACCGTGCAGTGGTGATTACACAGCTGGTTTCTGCCTTTCCCTCAGACTTCAGCTCTTGAGGGGATTTTGCTGTCTGATTCCAAGGGAAAATGGGAATAACAGGGCAGATGATTGCTCCTCAGGTGGGCCGTGCTTGGTGGATGTGATATGTCCCTCCTGAACGCTTCCAGATTCCGTGCTGGAGGAATTCAGGCTGCACAGAAAGCTGGGATGGCCCTCCAGAGCTCTCCAAACTGTAAATGTAAAAGTAAATAGGAAGCTGAGGCAGGGAAAGATGAATCCTGTTTGGAGCTGACCCAGTGGAGAGATTGGATAAGGCACAGTCGGATAAATCAGTCTGGGCTGGTCAGGTCTGTCTGCAAGGACCACAGGGATGGTGCCAGGCTTGGGGAATTTGTGCCCCTGTGCCTGCCCTCATGTCTATTGAGCAGCATCACAGCAGCGACCGAAAAAAAAAAGAGAGAAAAAAATGCAAAGGAAATGTTATTTAGGAGAAAAAGCATTAAAAAAGAATCACTTCTTCTCCTTAAGTAACAGCGGCAGAGTCTGAATCCTGCTCATCATTTCAAAGTGCTGACTCATTTACCACTTGAAATGAATTGAGGGCTGTTAAAGGTTTTATAGAAGATTTCATTAAATATGTATTGAGCCAGCTTAAGATGGAAATTGTTATAAAAGCTGGCACCAGCTCCGAGAGCCAAATGTTTCAGTTTATTACGGAGATATTTTACTGCGCCTCTGGCCTGAGCCCCGCTCGGCCGCCGGAATGGCAAAACGGCGGCATGGGAACGGGGCTGGAGCATTCCAGAGTGGGAATGGAGCTGCTGTATTCCAGAGTGAGAATGGGGCTGGAGTATTCCAGAGTGGGAATGGAGCTGGCGCATTCCACAGTGGGAACGGGGCTGGAATATTCCAGAGTGGGAATGGAGCTGTCACATTCCAGAGTGGGAATGGGGCTGGAGTATTCCGGAGCGGGAATGGAGCTGTCACATTCCAGAGTGGGAATGGAGCTGTCACATTTCAGAGTGGGAATGAAGCTGTCATATTCCAGAGTGGGAAGCAGAATTGTTGTGTCCAGGGTGGGAACAGAGCTGCCCTGTCCTGGGTGGGAGCAGAGTTGCCGTGTCCAGGATAGGAACAGAGCTGCTGTGTCCTGGGTGGGAACAGAGCTGTTGTATCCAGAGTGGGAACAGATCTGCCGTGTCCTGGGTGGCTGTTGCCCTGCAGGGTTGTTGTGGGTCCAGATTGAAGGGTTGATGCCACCATATCACAGAATGCCAGAATTCCAGGCTGGTTTGGGTTGGAAGGGACCTTAAAGCTCATCCCTTTCCACAGCCTGCTGTGGGCAGGGACACCTTCCACTGGATCAGGTTGCTCAGAGCCCCCTCCCACCTCAGCCAGGATGGGGCAGAGATGGAGAGGAACCTTCTGGTGCTGCTCCAGCAGGAATGGGAAGGGCCAAGCCGTGACCTCTGAGGTGACATAAAGGATACAACAGACATCCTTCAAACCACACTTCTGGACAAACCCTACACTCTGTGCTACACCCCACACCAGCTCTGAGCCTCTCCTGGGGTTTGGGATCCCCAACAAATGTATGGATGGGCTGGGGCATGAGGCAGGGAACAGCAGGGAGCTAAGCTGCCAATGCCTTCACGACACCTTCCACTGGACCCATCCTGGCTCTTCCCAACCCATCCCGGCTGTTCCCAGCCCATCCCGGCTGTTCCTAGCTCTGCAGCTGCAGGCAGTGGGATGGTGGTGTGTGACTGCACGGGTGTGTCAGGACCAGGGCAGCATTAATGTTCCCCCAGGCGAAGCACGGCCATGTTTGCGCTCCAACACGATCCCGACAATTAAACCAACTGTACCTGCATTTATCACACTGATGGCACGGAGCACGCTCGGGTGCACCCAGGCTTTTCCAGCGCATTATTCATGGGGTCTGATACATCTCAAACTGTTCTCATCTCATTTTATAAATGTGCAGGGGGGGAGAGGGGCTGTGGGAAGATGAGGAGAAACGGCTGTCGAGGCATCCATGACACAACTGGCAGAACAGTGTCCGTCCATCTGCCGATGTTGTAGAGCCCGTGGCATTTATCACATCCAGAGTATTCTATTTTATTTCATTTCTAAGGGAGAAATTCAGCAAGATGGAAATCTTCTGGCTCCAATATCCCCAACTAGGACAGAGCTGTGAACTTGAGCCATGTGCAAAGTGCGGTGCAGGACTTGGATTTGAAGGTTATTGTGGAATTCAGGAACAGTTTGGGTTGGGAGGACCTTCAGGTAGATCAGAGCCACATCCACAGCCACTTAGGAAGACTTAGGAAGGGCTGTAGGCAAAGTGACTGTTTGTGTTCAAAGCTGAGGGTGAAGGGAGCTCTGACAGGTGCCCAGAGTGTCCTCAGTGCCCTGAGTGCCGGGCTTGGAAATGCATCCAGAAGGAAGGCACTCATTTCCTGCTCACATCTGCTTGTTATCTCTGAGGTCCCCGGGGGAATGGGGGGAAAAACTCCAAGCACACACAGAGAGGTGAGAAAGGAGCTGGGGGAAGATTCCCTCCCGGAAGAAGCAGGCAGTGTCACCTCCAGGCAGCAGGCAGGGGTGACAGCCTCCTCTCGAGGGGATGGTGAGGTGAGGAGGTGCCAGCCGGGCCTGGGGCCATGGGGGGAACCCGTGTGTCCCACCCTGGGTGTCTGAGAGGGGTGATGTCTCCTCAGGCTGGCCTGACACCTCCTTACACACTCCACCTCCTGCCTACAACCCAACCACTGAAGCTCCAGCTCCTTTATTCCCAGCTTGTGTCCCTATTTCTGGCTGGTGACAAGGCTCGTCACAAGCTGGTTGTGCTCACACTCGTTGCAAAGCCAGCGCTGGCTCAGCAGCAGCTCTAAATGCACCCAAAAAATTAACCAAACCGGGCAAAATTATACCAAAAAGGGGGACTGAGTGCAACCCCTCCATATTTTTGTTTCTTCCCCCCAGCCAGTGACCTGTGATATGGAGCTGGGTTTGTTACTGACAGCACCAAACAATTAAAGATTCCCCTGGCTGATTTGCTTGTCTTGAGACAGTTATTTTTAAAACCAGGAGCACAATAAGTTTCTTCACCTTTGCTGAACCTCCTCTCTTTACAGCAGAGAGAGGCAAGCTGAGCTGGTAGAATTTTCTTTTATTGGACTCTTTTGATTTTTCTTGGACATCTACCTGGAACATTAAATGTCCTTTCTCTCCCTATAGCCCACTTAATGCAACAAAATGTGAGAATTCTTTGGCTTCTATTGTAGGAGAAAAAAACCCTTCACCTTGTGCTAAGAAAGGATGATGCACTTTTTCCCAGAAAGGTACAAGAATTTACAAGTAACACATCCAAAGATCCCCAAAAACACAGCAGCAGCTCCCTGAATGAGGAGAGCAGCAGTTGCTTGGCTTTTGTTGTGGAGAGAAACGCTCCAACATTGGCCTCTTTGGATAAAGAAAAGGAGAATTTTGACTGCTCCTTTTGCTTTCCTCGTTCATAAGGTGGCGATGGGGATGGTGACAAGAGGTCTCTTTGCTGTGCCCTCCTCGGTGGCCAGAGCCAGGTGACCCCCCCCCAGGTGTCCTCCCTGTGTCTGACCTTCAGGGATGGCCCTGGAGGCAGATGGGGCCTCCTGCCTCCTTTGGTGCTCATCCCACCCTGTGTGTCCCCAGAGCTGAGCTGGGGATGTCCCTGCTGGCATCTGCGGTGACAGATGTGGCCACCAAAGGGCTGTCAAGGTTGCTGCAGGGTGGCAGCAATCCCTGCCAGGCTGGGTGGGATCTGCAGCACAAGGACAAGGCCTTTGGAAGCCGCCAAGTGTGCAGCAGCATCACAGGGCAGGGGTGGAGTCCCCGTTCCCGGAGGAATTCCAAAGCTGTGTGGATGAGGCACTTGGGGACGTGGGTCAGTGGTGGCCTTGGCAGTGCTGGGGGAACGGTTGGGTTGGATGCCCTTAAAGGTCTTTTCCAACCCGGTTCCATGGGGCTGTGGCAGGAGGAAGGAATGGGGACCATCCATGAATGCAGCGGAAGGGCAGGGCTGAGGGGGCCAAAGCCTTGCATGACAGGAGGGGTGAATGTCCCATGTCATAGTCCTATAATCACCCCTATCTCTGAGGCTGTAAATTCAAAATTAAACCCTCAGACCTTTCCTCAGAACTCCCTTTAAAGCGTGTGGGGTCTGATAACAGACGTGTTTCCCATGACAGGCATTAGGTCTTTCCCAGGCTGTTTTGGGAGGGAGCAGAAGCTCCACGGCAGCAGTTGGCTCCCAGGACCTATGAAAACTAAAAAGCCCTTGTGTCAGTATCTTCCCATTCCCTGGGGTTAATGCCTGGACAGCAGCAGGATCTCTGCCCCGGGTTCATTACAGCTGTAGGAGCCCATCCTGGCCGGGCCATATCTGTCCCTGCAACTCTGGCAAAGCTCGGCTGGGAACAGACTGCCAGGGAGGGGAAAAACTGGGAACAGACTGCCAGGGAGAGGAAAATCCTGGCAAGGGCCCAGAGAGGCCATAACATCTCTGATACCGCTCACTCCCTCCTTGCAGCCTCATCTTTCTTTGCATTTTATACTCAAGCCCAGCAATTGCCCTTGGAAATGGGCAGAAAAGAGAAAATTTGGGCAAACCCCGTTTTTTTTTTTTCAGCTCAGCCTTGATTTCTAGGAAACCAGGCTTGTTGTTTTCTGCATTGTTCTTGTGTCTCTTTAAAGCTGTCCTCTCTCATTGACAAAGCAGAATAAATCCAGTCATTCTTCCCTTTTTATTTGTCTTAGATCCTGGTCTTTATTTATAGCCCCAGCCTGGAGCAGGAATGAGCAATCTCCTGCTCGGGGCTGTCCCTGCTCACTCCCCTTCACCTCATCCCACGTGAGCCAGCCTGCAGAGCTTTTCCCATGGCACAGCTCTTCTCTGGAGCCCTTCCAGCCTCCAGAGGGACAATTTCCTTTCATTTTGTGGCAAAGAAGCTTTGGTTTTGCAAAATGGAGCAAACCTGTCCAGCAGGAGCTGAAGGAGAGGGAGAATCCTTCTTGTTTGCTCCAGAGGATTCCCTGCATCCCGCTGGGTCACGTGGAAATACCCAGGGAAATTCAAGGAGTTTCTAATTTGTTTGGATTTCCTTTCTGAGTGGCCAAGGGATGCTTGGTCAGGCTCCTTGTTTCTCCCTGGGAAATGCCCCAGTGCTGGGTGACACAAACACTAAGCAGGGAATTCCAGGATTGGGTTAATTAGCTTTGTGAGCATTTAGGAGTGAGGTAGATCTTTCCAGAATTTTTTTTCCTGCAACTTTTAGACCTAAAAATGAATTTGCTTCTTAACAAAAGCTGAGTTTTTGCCCTCAGTGACAATGCCTGGGGGCGATGGGGCTTTGCAGAACATCCCAAAACTCCCGGGATGGGCTCTGGAGACCCATCCTTTACCCAGCCAGCGGCTCGGGACTCCTTCAGGATGGAGATTAAACACCTACAAAGTTTTAGGGATGTCTCAGAATTTCCTCCAGGGCACATTAGGAAGAGAGGACCTGCAGAGCTCGGCTTTGATGCGGGAGCAGTTACCTGGGGAGGCCGTTGATCTCCATCCAAGAGTTTGGACAAGCAGCTGTCAGGAATAGTTTAGGTGGATTTGATGGGTTGGAAACAAGAGCTCACACTACAAGACATCCCCATCCCCTGCCAGCTTGTACAGGTGACCCAGGGGCATCCAAGAACTGGGATATGGGATAAATGAAAGCAGCAGAGCTCCTTTAAAAACACGTGGTGGACGTTTAGGTGGAGAATTATATTGGGGTTCAAGCCCTCCAGGCTTGATTTTGGGGTGTTGGGAAGGATGAGGCAGGATGGTGCCCCCGGAACAGTCACATTTAAAGGAATCCTGCCTGGGGATGGAAGGTTGCTGGATAAGAAGCAGCGAGTAAATGAAATGTATGGGAATTAATCTGAGCAAATCCAGTTTGGGGCTTATTAGGCAATTGGTATGCAAGGAGAGGCTGCTCTTAAAGCACATTTAGCCCTGGGAGGAGATTTTTGATTCATCTCCTTCGAGGTGCCAGAACGCGCCAGCGAGGAAACTCCGCAAATATTCCCCAAGAATTTGCCAGAACGGCTCGGCCGTGGCCAGAAGTCCCCGAGGGCCAGGGAGAAGCTCCATCCCTCTGGCCCAGCATTCCTGGCAGGCTGCTAAAATGCGGGAGACAACAATTAATGCCAATTGCCGCAGTCACTTCCTCGTTGGGCTCTGATTTGGATTGATCCACGGGCTCAATTTTGTTGTTGGGGATAGAATTTCTCATTTCAAGACATAAATCTCTCCCTCACTTATCAATGCAAAGATTTGTACAGTTAATAGGCACTGGCAGTATCTGTAATTCCACATGCTGGGCCGGGAGACTATCTCAGGGCTAGGGAATGGCCTCCTCTGGAAGGAAAAAAAAATTATTAGATTAGAAAACGCAGGAGCAACAATATTTCTGTAGTTTATTGCCAGGATGAATTGAAGTCTTGGCCCTATTAAGCTGATAACAAACCCGGCTTCAGCAGGGCCAGGGTTTGCATGGAAATATCTGCAGGAATAACCAGCAATGGTTTGGGATCCTGGTTTTTTATAGGGTAGGGAAGCCAAGACCTCCGGGATGAGCAAATCCAGCCTGTGGGAGAATAAATCATCACAGATCCACCAAATTCTCCTCGTTGCAAAGGAGGGGAGGCTCCAAAATTTCCATGGGAATTGCCCTCCATCCTCTACATTGTTATGTAAGGGGGTTTTATGGCCAGGTCTTCAAGGCATCGCTTCTTCCACCCCTCAAATCCTTTTCCCACCAGCTCCAAGGAGCCAACGTGGCTCCAATGAACTTCCCCAAGGCCAGTCCTTAGATCCATTTCCATCACAGCAGCCAACTCCCAACTCCTGCTTTCAAGAGCGCTTGGAAGCGACTGCAGCTCAGGAAAGGAAGGGAAGGGAAAGGAAGGGAGCTCATTTGGCAGGTGCAGGCAAACAGAACAACTGCTGCCATCTGCTCCTCTGCTCCGGCTGGAATTCCTGGGCGTGTCTGCAGGACATGGATGATGCTCCGAACCTGCCAGTCACAGATAACGGGAATAAAAATGGTCAGCTCTGTGTTTTCCTGCTCTGGTCCAGCAGGGATTTTGAAGGGTTTTCCCCCTCGTTCCCGCTCGTGGTGGTTTGTGGGGTGTCCATCTCTCTGCTGGCTTCCCACCAGATTTGGGAACCGGTTTGGGCAATTTCAGACAAAATTTGGGGATGGGCTGGAAGGTTTTGTATTGTGGCACTGGTGGCAGTTTTCCCACCAGTGATGCTGCCATGGGGATCCCGCACTTACATCAATCACGGAATCCTGGAATGGGCTGGGTGGGAAGGGACCGTAAAGCTCTTCTCTTGGGCAGGGACACCTTCCACTACATCAAGTTGCTCCAAACCCCATCCAACCCGGCCTTGGACACTTCCAGGGATGGGGCAGCCACAGCTTCTCTGAACAACGTGTTCCAAACACCACCAGGGACCAGAAAACTGTGGAATTTTGGTGCTCTTGGGAGCCACATTTCCAAATGTCTGATCCAAAGCGCTGCATTCTGTGGCAGCAAACGGAAGGGAACCAAATCCACTGGGAAAATATCTCAGGTCTGGTTTGCTCAACACAGCAAATCGGTGGTGCTGGAAAAGGTGTCCCAGCAAGAACCAAACAGGTGAGGAATTGTCCTCCTGATTCCCTCCCTGGCAAACTGGGAATGACGTGAAGGATGGTTGGGGTGTGTAGATCTCCTGCATTTGCTATGCAGGTAACAAAAGTAATTTTGAGTAGGAACCATCTTTTACTTTTTGCACTGAAAGACATAAAAATACACATGCATTAGAAAAAGAGTGCTGTGGGCACATCATCCCTGGGGAATGCGTGATCAAGTTCCTTGTGGAGACAGATTAAACGCCCCAAATTCACTGAAACCTGTTGTCATAGATGCAAATTTCACAGGTACAGGAATAAATCCCCAGCATTCACGGGAGTGGAAGATTAGATTTGTCTGATAACGACCTTCAAAACCCCCAAACCCAGGATTTCTTCCCCTGGGCTATGGAACAGGGTGGGATTTGAGCAGGTTGGGCCCCACTAAGGGTGATCCATCCCAGAGCATCATGCCCAAAACATGTCTGGGGGACAAGGATGCAGCAAAAGGAATTTCTTCCTTTCCATGTGGGCTATTGCTTGGAGTTGAGTTCTGAACACCCTCCGGAAGGCAGAGAGTAGAGAAAGGCACCCTTTCCGATGAGCCGGGTTCAAAGGAGAAGCATGAAATTGGGATAGATGTGGAGCCAAAGCAGCCCAGTCTCAGCTCAAAACCAGCAAATGGCTGCAATATAGATTTCATTTAGATTGAGGGATTTGTTTCGTGTGCACATTAGAAAACACTGTCGTTATTAATTCTCCTCCTTTTGGGATCTTTTCCTGTTTGTTTGGGTGGTTTTTTGAAGCGAACGATTTCAAAGTCAATTTAATCCTGGGGGAAGGTGTTGGCTTGACAGGTTTTTAAGCTCAAATTTCTTCATTTGCATGCAGAGATAGCACGAGATTGGGAAGGGTAAACTTTCCATCTGCTCTAATAGGCACAGGGTGGGAATACAAGGAGGGAAAAGTACATCTGTAGGTCTTCAAATTTTAGTAGGAGTGTAAGCCATGGATGCACAAGCACCACCAAATTGACTATATTTGGAGTTTTCCTGAAATAAAACAGCACCCGGACCCAGGTGAGTGGGAATTAATCTCCTGCATAATTTTTATTTCCATTTTCTGTGAGTTTTCAGACTCGTGCTTGTAAAATGCAATTGAATTGGGGTATAGAGACACAAAAGGTTCCTCTTGTGCCTGTCCTGATGGGATTTTCCATCCCTCCAGCTGGACAATGCTCCTTTCCTCAGATGCTGGGGATCCGTGCCCGCTCCAGGAGTTGGACGGAGCCCAGCACATCTCATTTCACCTCATGTAGGTCAGCCCAGCGCCAGCAGATGGGCTTGTCGTGGAGCTGGACTCTAATTCCATCATCCCTTCCATCCAGACACACCCTGGGAGGGAGGGGACGCTGCGGCTCCAGCAGCCACTCGGACAAGAGGTGTCCAAAATAAACTCCTTCTCCCATTAATATTTAAAGTCTTCCAGAACTTTGAGGGAGATTTGCTGAGGGCTGATCCACCGTATTGCAAATTGGGGAAAAAAGGGGGGCTAAAGTGTGATTTTTATCCCTGCCTATGGCAGTGGGTTGGATCTGGGTGATCTTCGAGGTCCCTTCCAACCCAGGATTTTTCAGCTTTTTTATCAAACAATGTGAATTTTAACATAGAGTTTAAAATGCTTTTCGAAAGATGCTAAAATGAAATATCTCCAAAAAACTTCTTTTAGCCTCCTCCCCTCCACTCCCAACAACAAAAGCTGCTGAAAGCAGATGACTTTTGGCGTTTCATTATCTTCTCCTTATCTTCTGGTTTTTGGGGTCCTTGGAGGTTCTCCCCGTGTTCTTTACACTGCAAGGAGAGCAGAGGCCCTGCCCTCCTGCTGTAACACACAGCGCAAACCTCAGGAAGGAGTTTCAGAGACAGAAAATCCCCTTTAAGGGTCGTTTTTGCTGAATTCGACCCTGCACTGACCTTCTCCCAGCCTCTTGCACGAACAGAGGTCATTAAGCTCAGAGCTGCCTTTGGGTTTTAAGAGAGGAAAGAAAGGCCAAAGACACATTCCTTGTTTTCCCCCTCTCTCCCTCCTTCCCGTTGATCTCCTCAGCCCCTGCAGGCTGTGCGGCAAGGAAGCGCTTTGGATATAAATAAATACCAACCCCCTCGGGATCCCATCGCCGACAGTTTCAGCGCGGAGAAGCTCCCAAAGTTCAGGGTTTAATGCAAAAGTCTGAAGTGACCACAATTTATTCCAAATTGCTTCGCTTGATCTGCCGACCTCGGGAAATTATCGCCGGAGGAGCCTGGGATTGGTAGCCGGGAGCAGCGAGGAGGCAGCGGGAGCGCGGAGGGGAGACAGCTCTTTGCCAAAGGAGGGGGCTGCCTTCAAGGACAAGGGTGAAGCAACGTTTGGGATTTTAAAGAGCCTTGGAGAGGAATTTTCCTCTGGAGAGCTCAGGGGTTTGAAGCCCGTGTGAGCCATCAACATCGAGCATCCTGCGGGAGCCCAACAGGGATCAGCAGGGATTGGGCTCCTCCAGCCATGCTCACCCTGTGGCATTTGCCGGGCAGATGGGTGCCAGGGATTGGGGGGAATTTGGATTTAACTCCCTGGCTCGCTGCCCAGGGTGCTTTGGAGTTGAACTCCAGACTTGTTCCTGCAGGGCGCCAGCACTGGGAATGGCTGTGAGGGTCCAATGAGGTCCCAGAGGGAGGATTTGTGAGCGTTGCCTGCGGTAAAAAAGAATAAAAAATAACCAAGTGGATGGAATCCTTGGAGGCAGAGCAGGCTGGATTCTGACAGACACACACTGGGATGTACTGGGATGGTCCTGTGCCTGATTGTGCCACTGATATCCCACACCCCAATGCTGGGAGCAGTGACAGGGTTTATTTCTGTGCTTTTATTTCACTCCTGGGTTTTGCTAATTGAGTTCTGGAGGGGCCAAGGTTGGCTTGACCTCAGCTGTGACTCCACGGACAAATCCTGTTGCTGGCTGGGCTGGGCTCTGCGACCTGTGCCCAGTCCCTTCGCATTCAGGGTGGCCTTTTGCTTCTGCTAAATAATCCAAATGGATTTCAACCCCCCCAGCCCTTCCAGCTGCAATATTTAGAATTCCTGTGTGTGCTGGGGAATGCTGGAAATGGCAGCTTCTTTGAGGCTGAATCAATTGACAGAAAAGCACTGATTTCACCAAGCTCCCAAACCCCTTCTGGGTCAATACGAGCAAATGAGATCCTCAGATGAAGCTGTGAATGGTTCGTGCAGAAGCTCCAGGTCCTGGCTTTGTGACAGGATTGAGAACAGGACTCACGTGTTTTCGGGAAACCTGCCTCTCATTCTTGGTCATTTCTCATAACAAACCCTTCTTCTTTCTGCCTTCTCTAATCACATTGATGGGACGATGATGCTCCCTGTCAAGATCCGCATGTGGATGGGGAAGGAGCACCGCATCCCTCCGGTCCCCGGGATGTGCTGGGACCTGTCGGGGACACAGGAACCTCCACCAGATGAAATCAGACCCTCCAAGGAGCCAGATGATTGAAATCCTGGTTCTTTCAGATGGGATTTGAGGGAGGTAAACCCTCCTCTTGATCTAAAGCCACCAGTGTGGGTGGCATTCCCAGCTGACACTCCCAGAAGTCGTTGTTCAGTCCATTTTAGGGAGGACAAGAGCACAAACAGGAATCTGGCAACTCCTCTTGCCTTCCAAACCCTCTGCAACCTGTCTGGAGTAACACCCTGGTGCAGGAGAGCTCTGGAGTCATGGACAGGGATCGAGCTGGTAAAGATGATCCGGCCCCAGGAGAGCATGGAAGGGAGAGTGGGGTGGGAGTTGGTGCCCAATTCCATTGAGTCCTTCCTCCATCTTTGCTATCCTTGGATGTCCGAAAGGAGGTTGTCTTAAACAAGGCCCTCAGGCACAGGGTGGAATTCCTGGGGTTGTCCTAGGCAGAGACAGGAGCTGGACTTTGATGATCCTTGTGGGTCCTTTCCAGCTCAGGAGGTTCTGTGATTCCATGATTTTAATGTGCTCATTTGACTTATTTCCAGAGCCAAAGAGGAGCATCTTGGGGCATTGCTTTCCCCGTGTAAAAGTCACTTTGTTTTCCTGTTACCCAGATAAACATCGGCATGGCAAAACAAACAGGATCATGGGATCATGGAATCATTTAGGTTGGAAAAGCCCTCAAAGATCCTCAAGTCCAACTGTTAACCCAGCACTGCCAAGGCTGCCACAAATCCTTCTCCCCAAATGCCACATCCACACCTCTTTTAGATCCTTCCAGGGATGGGCACTCCACCACTGCCCTGGGAAACCTGTGCCGGTGCCTGAAATCCTTGAAATCCCACTCTGGAGAAAAATCCTCCTTTTGCACCGCACCAACTTCTTTCACCTTGAGAAAACAGCAGGAGGCCTTCAAATCCCTGCCCAAACCATGAAAAATCCTGCTTTGAATTGCTCACCTCCTCCCCCTCCCCACATTGTGGCACTGATCAGGATCTCGAATCTTTCCGAGGAGGCAGATGCTGGTGCTATTACCCGGAGCTGTATCCCGCTCCACGGGAAGCCCATCATGACTCCAGTGCTATTCCTCACGGTATCCAACGCTCTCCATCAGCATGGAAATCGCTGCCTGGCTGCATTTAATGCCCAAATAAAGCGGCTTTTTCCCTGCTGGAGCCGAGTGCTCTTCCCGCAGTAACACTTCCTCAAGCACATGTCCCGGGGTGCTCCAGGGAGCGCCGACGGAGGGGAGGATATTACGGAGTCACCCGTGGGCCTCTCTCTAATTAGACTTAAATGAAGCTGTTTGATAAGGAAATGCCTTTCCCAGCGTTAGGAATATGGGCTATGGAGAACAACACCAGCTGTGGAATAACAGCCGTCTCAGCCCAGCAAAGCTCAGTGTTGTGGCTAAATTACATCCTGGCCCAGGAATAGAGGGATTTTTTTTTCCCCAGCATGGTGTTTAGATGAGGAAATCAACAGCGGGAAGTGTCTGTTAATTTGCTAATAACGGGAATGGGAGCGGCGGCTCGAGCGCTCCCGGTGACATTGGCGGGATTCGGGAGGATTTGGGCAGCGCGGGAAGCGCAGCCGTTGGGTAGCAGATGGCACTGCCACGTCTCCCATCAAAATGCAAAGTTCCTTAATGGATTTCTGACACGGAGCAGAGCGGCAGGAACGGCTCGGGCTGGAAGGGAGCAGAAAAACCAGGAATCGACGGAATCGGGAGGGACCGAGGGCTGCTCATCCCTGTGCCAAGGCATCCAAAGGCAGGACCGGGATGCAGCAGGGAAGAAGGTACCGTCAAGGGCAAACCTGACAGCTGCTCATTCCAAAGGCAATTCCCTTTATTGCCCATTGGCTCAGACAGGGCTCCCTTATCTGGGGCAAGTGGCCGTCTCCGATGGGTGATAACGGGACCGGTTTAGAACTGTGCAAAGAATAATTCTCCATTTGCCAGCTGACCTGGAATATCAAGGGAGAGGGGAAAAAAAAAGATTATTGATCTAAAATAGCCCTCTTTTGGTCTATTTTATAACAGTTGGAAGGAGAAAAAAAAAAACCTCTGAGTGCTCCCAGTTCAATGATTGGCAAGGGAGTGGAATTTATTATCCCGATTCATTCCTTTCTAAATGAGTGCAGGTGTTTTTCAAACGAAACACTTTCCCCAAATGAGCAGAACAAAAAAGGTTTAAAAACACAAAGGAAGCTGTGGCTTTTGCCAGCTGATGGAGACTTGTTTTAGGTATCACTCAGCACTTTGTTTTAGAGGGCAGGGAAAACTTCCAGGGACCTTTTTCTGAATGTCTCTTGTTGGAGTTCAGGATTTAAGGAGTTAATTTCCACCTTCCCCTTTCAAATCCCAGTTCATTTAATTTAATAGTGGAAAAAGGAAGAGAGTGACAAGTTATTGAGTTTACATGACAGTCTAAAGACATGACAATGATGGGATTACGTGCTTTGGAGTAGCCTTATCATCCAAACTCCCACACGCAGGCAGGAACAGGAGAAATTCTTCACGCAGTCCTTAGCGCTGCTTGTCAAAATGAGGATGGTTAATTAATATGACCTTTTCTTCCTTTAAAGGGAAAACCCAGAAGATTCCATCCCTCATACATTTATTTGTAAAGAAATGAAATGAACCCCAAAATACACCAATCAATGAAGGCAGCAAAAGATATTCAAGAGCCTTCTGTTTCCTCCCCACTCTGCAGGCCAGAGGAAAACAAGTGTGAAAAGAAAGTCTCTGGTAAATAAAGCATCCCCGCACTAAATAAACCATGAAATATCAGGTGTGGCCTCAGGTCCGACAGCCCCGGCCGTGATCATGTGGCTTTCATGGGCAAGAAGCCTTGAGGGACCCCTTCAGAAGGTGTGAGCCCAGCTTTAAGGAAGGGCTGGAGAACAGGAGCTGAGAGCAGCCTGATCAATAAAACACAGGCTCATCGAGAAACCTCCAGAATGTAGGCAAAAAGGGCAAAAGGCAGGAAAAAATGCCCTGGAGAACAACGCACAAGTGTAGCTTATGGATCATCATCTCACTCCAAGCAAGGGAAAGAAAAGGGAATTTTTCAGCAGTGTTGAGTCATCCCTGACTCCGGGATCATTCCCAACCATCCCCACTTCACAGCATCAACCTCTTGATTCCTTCTTTCCAGGGAATAAAGCTGCTATTCAAAGCTGCTGGCTCCGGGGTCAGGCTGGAAGAGCAGCAATGTTCACCCTCTCCAGGGAGGCTCCTCACGGATCCCTTCATTAGGCGCCGGCCGAGCGCAGGTAGCGCTGCTCTGAGGTGCAGCAGTTTATCTTGCTTTTATGCTTCATCTCTTTTTCCACTCCCACGGGTCGACAACATTTCCTACAGGACTCTTTATGCTGCAAAGAAGGTTCCTCAGTGTCAAAACTGGAGGAGGTGCAGGCGTCGCTTCACGCGAGGATAAAGTCGGACGAGGCGTTGGGAGAGCAAAGAAGGAGCAAGGACACCCCAGGTACCTCCATCCCTTTCCCACTCGGGCAGCCACGGGGAATGACGGCCACGGAGAGCCCACGTGTGTGATTCCAGCAGCACTTGGAGCCGCTGCTCCCGTCCCAGGTGGCTGAATGCTCTATTTAACTCATTTCTAAATATACCTCGCCCAGCCAGCGTCTGGCAGCGGCTCCGCTCCTGACCACGGGCGAGTTATATAAAATTCTCACCTCGGCTTCTCTCCCTCAGCTCAGGCAGAGCCAGGGCAGCCTCTGTTGTCCTCCAGCTCTCAGCTCAACTCATAAAAGCAAATAAAAACATCGAGAATGAGACCTCGATGTTTTTTCCTTCCAGACAGGAGTAGATTTACTCAGAAATGCCCTCTTGGGTATCCCAAGCCCTGACTCATCCTGAGTGCCACTGCAGCCTTACGGACAAAAGCAGCGTGAGGAAGACATCAACCACTGCAAAAGGGCTCATTTTTACACCATTAAAATGTGGCTTCTGCCTTTTTGGTTTAAAATGTGGCTTCTGCCTCTTTGGTTTGCAGCTTTATCATCTCGCTTCAGAATAGATGGAAATAGGAGCAGAGGAAAAATTTTTTAAAAGGTTCATCCCTTTCTCCCCCAATTTACCAGGAATTCAGGAAGAGACAAATTCTTTTTGTTCTGGCCTGAGCTGAACCATTTTTCCACATTTTTTTTTTTTCCTTCCAGAAGAGAAATCCCAGGCTCTGTGACTCTCTCACCCTCAGTAAGAGTGGGAAAAGGCTGTTGGTACCGGTCAGGTCCTTTCAGCAGAGCAGCTGAGCCACTCAGCACGTGGCTGGTGGTGGATCCCGCTTGAGTTTTTTTAACTGCACCCACTATCCACATGCACGAGGCTATAAATGGAATAAACCACTTGGATCCTTTCTGATACTGTCAGAAATCTCTTCAGCATCCCCATAACAACCAGGACTGTACAATCAGATGTCCAGGGAATTAATCCTTCTGTTCTGGGAAGTATGGACACTTCAGGGGCTGCAGAGCCTTGGCCAAAGCATCCCAAGTGACAGAATGTTCCCCACTCCCCGAGCATGTTTGCACCAACACTTCCAGTTCGTACTGAGCTCTGGTACCAAGCAGAGCACCAGAACCTCACTGGATCTGTGTGTGTAGCTTTGTCTTCCCTGTTTTTTCCTGGAGAGGATGAAGGCAGCTGTAAAAACGGTTATCCAGAAAAGAGGAATTCTGATGCTGACTTGCTGAGGCAAGCTGACAGCGCTGAGGTCAAGCTCAGGAGCTTGATCCCCTCTCACCCCCCCTTTTCTCTGTTTCCTTAACATTGCAGTGGGTTTTGAAGGTGCATGAACCGTTGGAATGCTGTTGGATGTTAGGGAGAAGTTCTTTACTCAGAGAGTGGTGAGGCCCTGGCACAGGTTGCTCAGAGAAGCTGGGGCTGCCCCATCCCTGGAAGTGTCCAAGGCCAGGTTGGACGGGGCTTGGAGCAGCCTGGGCTAGTGGAAGGTGTCCCTGCCCATGGCAGGGGATGGGACCAGATGAGCTTTAAGGTCCTTTCTCCAATTCCATAATTCCATGAAATACGGCTCCAATGTGAAAACAGCACACCTGACTCTTGGACTCTCCAAACTGGACCAGATTTTAAGATGGTGCTCAATCCATTCCATTCCATTCCATTCCATTCCATTCCATTCCATTCCATTCCATTCCATTCTTTCAACATGTCTGTCATCGACTCCCACCCCAACACTCTGGAGGGGATGTTGAGGAGCTGCAGGACACAGCTTGTTTAGGGTCCATCTCTGAGATTCCTGAGGGAGTTTTTCCACATGTGGGATCTTCCAGGCTGGATATAAACAGCTCCTTGGACAAGCTCTGCCCCACGAGCAGCAGTTGGCTTCACTGTCTGTGCCATCAGCTGCATCCACGTGGATGAGTCGAAGTTTTCCAGCTCCGTGGGACACAAGCTGTAGCCTAAACCTTGGACCAGAGGGAAAACGGGGCATGAAAGGCAATGACTGGTTTTTGTAGCACCAGGGGAGAGGGAGGCAAGGAGAGGATGTGGCAATGGTCACCAAGGAGCTGGTGAAGAGGAAAACTGTGGATTTTAATGCTTCCTGGGAGAAGAATTCAGCATGTTGGGGTCTGAAAGTTTCAAACAACGGAGGGTTGGTGGCTGTATCTGAGAGTGCACCGAAATTCAGACTTTGATGGTGCTTCTGGATCCATGGATTATCCCTCCTTTATGTCCTCAATCCATGTCACATTGAGCTGGTACCGGGCCATACATTACCTGAACCTGGATCCTGTGTTCTCCCATGCTGTTGAACCCTGCAGGGCATCCTGATGTGAAAAAGTGCTTCCACGGTTCTTCAGAAGAGATCTGGCATAATTAGTCTTAATTTATCCTCAGTAATTGCCTGCGGCATCAGTCAGCAAAGAGGGGGTTGGGAATGCAGGAGGAGAGATCCTTTATTTTTCATTATTTATTTTCCTTGACACAGAACAGTCTTGTTCCTGCGGGGAAGCTGCTCAGCTGAACTCATTGCAATAAATAAACAACACCAAAACTTTCTGGGGAACGTCCTGATCTGATTAATTTTGCCACAAGGAACTTCTAAGTAGAATAAAGAAAATCAAATCTGCAACCACCACAGTAATTTTCGTTTTTAACTTGTGATTCTTTGCATTTGTCGCAGAGCTCTTCCTACCTTGGGAAGAGCAAGGAATGCTCTCGCATGGATCAGCTGTTATTGGACCCCAGAAAATCTCTCCTCCGCCCACACTCAGCGAAGAACGTGGATCGTCCTCCATCCAGATCCTTGCTGCAATTGGAACATGTTAAAAATAGGGATGTACTCCAGAGGTCTCCCCACCAAAGCCGGATGGGGACTGGTGGTTGTTAACTGGGGGCAGGGCTTAAGATTCCCCCTCCAGTTCCGAAAAGATGTTCCTCACAGGGTGACAGCTCCCTATTTCTTAATTTACAGCTTTTCCCCCTTGTAATGCTCATATTTTGGGACATGAAGTCATCGCTGGAAGCCTGAGATTCCTGAGTGAGTTTTTCCACACGTGGGATCTTCCAGGCTGGATAGAAACGGCTCCTTGGATCCGCTCTGCCCTGAGCAGGGCTCCTCGTCGTGCTGTCCCCAGGCAATATCCGGCTTCCTGCACTGCTCGCTGCCTTTGGGGCTCAGGGAATTACTTCCCAACATCTCCCCCATCTGCTCCAGCCTCTGGATGCTCCCAGGAGAGCTGGTGCTGCCAGCTGGGTGCGCTGGGTGGTGATTGAAGGGCCCTCGGAGCTGGTACTTCAAAATGATCCCCATGAATGTTTCACGCACCACAGCGGCCTGGGAAACAAAAAAGGGATGAGTCCTACAAAGGAGGAAGGGAATTCTGTGTCTGCGCTGAGTTGCTAAATCCAGCATGGATGGCGAGGTCTCAAATTCGACAGTGCCAGGGGTTAGGTTTGCCCTAAAGCACACCATGGAAGGGCCATGGGAAAGCATTTAGGAATATTTAAGCTCTGTTGAGTCCGGCATTTTTATTTTCCAACAAAGCAGGTGGTGCAGAAGTTTTCCAGGGCAAGAAGTGTTTCGGATGATCGGGAATTCCTGAGGCTACGTAGAGCTGCCTGAGATGCAGTGGAGCTTCAGCCAACGTGCTTCCAGGGAATAAAATCCCATCCCATGGACGCCAACCCCACTGCGTTCCTGCTGGCGAATCCTTTAAACTGCATCGGTTCCCATTTCAATCACGGCAGCTTTAAATTGCGTTTCAAGTGGCAGGTGGGAACTGCAGCTGGAATTTGCTGCTGCCTGAGAGCCTCGTGGTGCTGGTGGAGGTGGCACTGCCATCCCTGGGATCTCTGCTGGGAGCGGTCCCAGTGCCACCACCGGGCTGTGCCCACTGCCCAACCCCAACCCAACCCAACTGGGGTGACCTCCTCGTGCCCCAGCCCCAGGGGCTTTGCATCACCATGTTAAAGTGGTGTCACTGCACCACTCTTTCACCAAAATCATCTTTTTTCCACTTATTCTCTCTTTTTAACAGCTCCCACACACACAATCAGCAGCCACACGGCCGGGGGAAAAAAAAAAGTGATAGAAATGACAGCAGAGTAACAGAAAAACTAAAACATTTTCACAGCCTTGTCTGCTGGTTTTAAGTGCATTTCACCACAGCTCAAAATTACATTATTTAGTATCAATTATCCTTCGATTGAAGCTCGGAGAGGTGGCAAGGCGAGCGTTTTCATCTCATTAGCATGTCTTGCCTGCTAACCATTTGCTATATTCCCTCCCTTTGATCCCGTCTTTGATTATATTGTGTGACAAAAGCCCGTGTAATCTACCATTATTTCCATTAATAGCAGAGCTGCCCTCCTCTTTGACAAGGCAATTTATTATCATTGCGGCGCCTTTGTGCATCCCGGCCAGGTTGACGCCCTCTTCCCGCCCCTGCGGGGTGGGATTGGCAGGTGTTGATCCAGCCTGGGTGGCAACGGGACCTCGGAGTGTCACCAAACAGGGCTCCAAATATTGACATTTTAATGGCCAGCAGAAGGGACTGAGCCGCTGCGAGAGGCGTCACGGTTCTGCTCTTTGCCCTGCAGAGACGCGATGGATGAAGATGCAGGGAAAGGTCCTCAAGGAGGTGAGATCCATAAGCGACCTGTGAGCATGAACAACTTGTTTTTGAGCCCTGAACGAGCTGTATCTGCCTCTCATCGCCCATTTCTGGTGCCCTACGGGGTGTCCAGCCCCACAGCTGAATTACAGCAAGAATCCTGTGATCTCCGTCCGTCTTTCCAAAGTCACTTTGAGAAGCCGAGTTATTTATTTAGAAATATCCTTCTCACTAGCTTTTTTTTTTTAACAGTTTTACAGTCACAAGCGGGTGCTGGAGCCAGAGTGGATCTGTCCAGCTCAATTTGACAAACTAAACCAGGCACTGGTTATTTCATTATTTCATTATGAAATAATCGGGTATTATGAAACCAGTTTTGACCATTACTTGGCTAATCCTGAGCTATTCTTCAATCTCAGCTTTAAGAGCGACGCTCCCACAGCAAAGACTCAATGGCTTCAAATTGGATGCCCACACAAGGCCACAGTCCAGCATTTTTCCAGGGAGATTAACCAGCCCTGGCTGCTCTTCTCCACCTACTCCAAGTGTAAACACCTATTTCTGCCCTCCGAAGAGATGCACTTAAAATAAACCTGCGGTGTCATGAAAATACCAACTCCGACACTACAAAAGGATAATCACGGTTCTTAACTCGAACACAGTGCACAGAGTGCTTATTATTTTTCCTTGCCCTTCTGGTCTGAAAAAGGCAGTGGGAAATGAGTCCTGCTTGGAGAATAAAGAGGGGTTTGGTGGGAATCATTTATCCATGGTGGCGTGGAAGAGGAGAAAGCCGTTGAGAAGAGGGAGTGGGAATTAACTCACAGTGAAATCTCCTGATGGAGACACAAAAGATTCAGGCTCAGGTATCAGATGCTGCCTCCCCTCCTCCCCTTTCATTAAAATTTCCCTCTCTACCTTAAAATGAAAAACAAATGAGAGGCCCAAGGCTCCCCTTGCAGGCTCTGCTGCACTGACATCGCAGTGGAGTTTGTCCTGAATTAACTCTGGGTTTTGGTGACCATGGTTTGCAGGAGTGGGTTCCAAGCTGGCTGAATTTTTAAGAACCTCCTGTGACATTTTCTGGCCCTAATGTGGTGAGGTTCCGGGTATTCTCAGTCTTATTGAGGAGGTCAGGATGCACAGAGGGGACCAGGAGAGCATCCTGTGCAAAGAGCATCCAACCTGTGCTTCAGCTCCAACACAAACAGCCCCATCAGCTGAGGGAATGGAAATATCATCCTAGCAAAAACATGTCTATTTTATTTCTCCTCTCCAGCATTAAAACCTGCAGAATGTGGATTTTATCCCTTAAATCTGCCTGATTTTTTTCTAAATTTTTATTGTTTAAAATAAATTGAATGTTCCTAATTTTTTCCTTTCCCCCTTGTGAGTTCCGCAGACTGATTTGTCTCTGCAAATTCCAGATCTGATTTAATTTATGAGATGAACTAAGTGCAAACTCTGCTTTTTTGTAGTATTTTCTCATGTTTCAGGGTGATCTCCAGCACTGCAAAATAATTTTAAAAGGGTGTTATGAATGATCTTTGAGCTGCAAAGTCCAGCTGGGACCAAGACCTTAGTGCAGCCAAAGCCCTCATGTCCTGCTCACAACATGGATAAGATCAATTTCCTTGGAGAATCCCGCTGAGAAAAGGATTCTCCTGCTGGAGGTGCTCCGGGCACAGGGAAAACCTTCACCTGCTGCTTTGGAGCTCCTTGTGCCGGGATCTTTTTATTGTCTGAACATGGAGGTTTAATAAATATCAGAGAATTTAAAGCACAAAAGCTTTTCTAGGCCAAATCGCAGAAGGGTTTTTGTAGGGAAAAACAAAAGTTTGCCGTTCTCCTCAGTTCTGGTTTGGGTAAAATGAAAAAAAATAAGAGAAATAAAGGGGGGAAAAAAGCCAAAAAGAAGGATTTTGGGGACTGAGAAGTGTCCACACGAGGGTTTTCAGGCCCGTGTGTGTAGAGAAGCCCTTTGGAGAACGGTTGGGCTGCAGCCCCAGAGCTCCAGAGCTCCGGTGGAGAAGTTCCTCCCTGGAACCCAGCACTGGGAGGCAGAAGGTCAGGCTCCATTATCCCCAAATCCCCCTGGATTTCCGAATTTATGCATGTTAACTGCTTAGTTCTCTCTCGCTCTTATTAATTCATAAATAAATGAATGGAGTGGGTTGATTCTTCTTCTTCTTTTTTTTTTTTTCCTTTTAAATCTTTGAAGTGTTTTTGAAGAAAAATAATTGGCAAAGAACCTGTCCCTTTTCCCACCAGCTCTGCGGGTTCATTTAAGTTTTATAAATGCTATTTCACTTAGAATAAAGGCTTCATTAAAAACGACTGTAACGACACTCGTCTGTACAGGGGAACCATAACCCCAAACAGCACTCCTTGTATTGAGAGCTTTACCCTTTCAAACACAGACATTCAGCACCAGGGAGGCTCAAACTGCTCAAAATCACCCCAAAAAGAAAACACCGAGTGACAAACACTTAGGGACAACATTCCTTGTCCCTACTCTCTGGAAAACCCCTCCACTTCCTTCTGCAGTGGGAAGAAGATGGGGTTGAAATGGAAGCAACAGATACATCTGCACCTTCGGCTGAGCTTCGAGCCATCCATGAGGGTTTTGGATCCTTGCTCACACACTGGGATATTTTTCGGAGTAGAGAAGGGAGGGAACATGGAGTGGTGATGGTTGGGGTGGTGGAGGCCAACTAACGGTTGCTTTGATCTGGGGATGTTCGATTTTCCCATCCAGGCTCCAGCAGCAAGCCCAGTTTGGTTTTTTCCAAGGTTTTTTCCACCCTCTAACCATTGTCTCTCACCATTGCAATTCCAGACCAATATTCCCAGCACAGAGTGATGAGCAGAGTCCTGTGAATGGTGGAGTGACCCCAGCAAGGAATCAGAGAGAAAACAAGCATATAAAAAAGAGCAGGCAGAGATTGAAGGCCACTTGTCCCCATTTTGGAAATCCCAAGAGCTTAACCAAAAAATCCTCCTAAGAAGCAGGAACGGGGTTTCATTTTTTCCGATACTTTTTTGTTGTTGTTCCCAGACAACTCTTGCAGGTAAGAGAACTTAGAGCCAGCCCTCCAGCTTTGCCAAGCAGGTTTCCATCCAAAATCCCCCAGGAAATGAATCATCTTCAGAGCAAATCACCAGCCATGGGGCAAAACACCTTGGAAATACACACCAGGGGGGAGTTATGGAAGTGAACTCCCAGAAAACAAAGACTGGGGGGGAGGGATTTTTCAGACCATCCCGTTTTAGGCTGGCTGGGAGCAGAGGGGCTGCAGCGAGTCCCCGGAATTGATGAACTACTTATTAAAGCAGAGCAGTGGTGACAGCGCTTCAGGAAAAAAAATCATCAAATTAGGCAAGCAAAGATTCAAGTGAAAAAATGGGAAAGAAAAGCAGGAAAATAAAATAAAAGGGAAATGTAAGTTAATGGAAGCTTCAATCACGGGGTGGCAGGAGCCACGGGAGGCTGTCACTGTGACAGCTCACACACAGTGCTGGGAAAATTGTCCTCTGGAGAGCGGGATTGGGGACAGCGGGATGGGCTTGGGGTGCCCAGGGATGGGGGGACAGATATGGGGACCTTCTCCCCAAAGCTGGGCTCTGGACATGGGGTTTTCCTTGCCCACCTCTCTGCAACATCCCCAGTGATGGAGAAAATCCAATGGCAAAGTCAGTGCTGGGGTTTAGGACCTTTAAATCCTGCCTAGGGTTGTTTTCCCCCTTTATGGAAGAGCTGAGGAAGCAGCCAAAGTTTCCCCCTCGCTCCCGTGGAGTTCAATGGGCTGAGTTATCCAGGGGGGCAGGAGGCTCTATGGATCCCCTATGACACTAAAAACCCTGGAAAAGCCTTTTTGCCATGACCCATTTAGATCCTCAGCAGTTCCATTTCCTCTCCCATCTGTCGCACCTTTAAAAGCAGAGCTTGTGCATCTCCCCTCGTTCCAGGGTTTCCAAGGCAGCCCCAAGTAACTCCTTCACTTCCCAAACAACATTCCAGGCTTCCAGCCTCTCCTCCCCTACACTAAAAATAGCTGAATCGGTTGTAACAGAGCGATGGATTGACCTGGAGCATCCCTAAAAGGAGATCGGCCTCATCCACCTCCGTGGAGTAGCCAAACTTCCTCCCAATCCCAGCTCTCTGGCTCCAAGCATCCATGTACATCCCGAGCTGTCTGATCTCCCGGTTTCCCAGCCTGCAGCTCTCCTGCACAGCTCATTGGCACGACCTTGGCTGGAACTCCTCTTTCCCAGTCCTTGACGGGTGTCTGCTCCGAAGATGAATCAGATTTTTAGGTCCCAATCAGCTCCCTTGGTTTAGTCAAAATGCATCCATCCCTCTTCCAGCCTATTAAGGGCTGGGATAAACTTCCTGGCTAATGCCGGCTGCAAATCCGCCACCACTCGGGAGATGTCAGGCACCTAAATAATTTTTGTTGTTTGCTAATGAAAGAATTCCTTAGGAAGAGGAGAGGGAGAAGAAGACGGCGCCAATAAAGATGCTGAGCTCCAATTAAATGAGTTTCCCTGTCTGCCTGAATTTGTCTCCAGCTCCAGCAAGGTCAGAGCAGGGTGGGAGCTGTGCAACATTCCAAGAGTTCAGCATTATCCTCTCTCCAAGGACTGGGGAGACCCAGAGGATGCTGAGGTGCCAGGCTTTGGTTTGGGGAGGGAAGAGATCCACCTGTGCCTTCCCAGCTCCCTCCTGACGCTTTTGGGAGGAACAGAAGCGAATAAAAGAGCTCAGGTTTCACCCCAAAAGAAAAATTCCTGCTGAAAAGTCCCCAAAAGCTGGAGATAAGGAAGTCCCTGTGCTGGCAGAGTGTGATTGCACGGCTGGAATGCCACAATGTGAGTCCATGGAATCCTAGAATCCCAGAATGATTTGGATTGCAAGGGACCTTAAATCTCATCCCACTCCAGCCCCAGGGACATGTTCCACTATCCCAGGTTGTTCCAAACCCCGTCCAACCTGCCCCATGTGTAATGATTGTGTCGGGTCTCTGCTGCACAGCTCCCCCTCCAAGGAGCTCTGCTGCTCCTTCCCTCAACCAAAACCCCTTTTTCATCAGGATGAATCTCCTGGGAGCCTTCCCGTGTAATGAGAAGCCTTCCCTGAGCTGCACAGTTGGGAAATGGAAGCCCCTCAAGTCTTTGTGAGCTGAGGTGCTGCTCCAGCAGCCCCAGAGGGGGGTACAAATCCTCCCTTTTTGCTGAGCCCGTTTTTTGGTGCTTTCACAGCTTCTCCCAGAGACAAATGAATGCTGGAGCCCTCCCTTGGCATTGGGATGAGCTGCTGATATGGTTGGGATGGACTCCTGACATCAGGGATGAGGGGTGGCAGCGAGGGCAGGATCCAGCCAGCCCTGGAATCCACATGGGTGCATGTGAGATCCTTTACCTGAATCCCTCCGGAATTCACCTGGGACCAAACCACACCCTAGGGCAGTTGAACCACTCCTTTTTAGACTCCAAAATCCTTCCTTTTCCTCCTCAGGATGCAGGAAGAGCATCCAGCAATGATCCTGGTGAGGGGAGATGCTCGGGCTGAGGATGTGATATTTAATTCCAGGGGCTGGAACCAGGGTGGCATTTCCCTGGGAGAACAAAAGAGAGATAAACTGATAAAAAGTCGTTCATTGCCTTCCAGGAGTGGAAAATCTGGAAAAATCTCAGCCCCCCCAAGCCAAGTGAACCCAGCGCCGTGCCCGAGCCTGGTTCCGTGGAGGGAATTTGCTTCCCTTCCTGCCCAGCTGCAGATGCAACTGCTCTAATAGGCTGGAACTTTCCTTTCCATTTGGAAGTAATGAGATATAATCTGTTTAATTCCAGTCTTTGAGCTCTTTTGGCGGCCTTTTTCTCTTCCCTCTTTCGGGTTTTTTTTTTTCCTTTTTTTTTTCTCTTTAGAGGAAAACTCCATCACGAAGCGAAAGATCTTCTAATCACTGGCTCTAATTACAAAGCAGCGTAAATTGCCAGAATCTTTTTTCTTCTTTTTTTTTTTTATTTTTAATTTTTTTTTTCCCAAAATTGCTTTAAATATAAAGAAGAATCACTAAAAATCCAGCGAGCAGCTGCAGATTGGAGTGGCTGGTGGAGGCAAGGCTGGGGAGAGATGGGAGTTGGGAGCTGAGGCTTGGAGAGAGTTTTTGTGTAAAAACCACCGAGGTGGAAATATCCCGGGGGAGCTGGGATGGAGGTGCCCAGAATCCTTGCCCAGAATCCCATCAAGGAAGAGCAGGTTCTTCCTGGGGATTGATTGATCCCTAAGTGGGTATTTATTGAGGTGTATCAATTTTTCAGGCCGGGAGAGCCCCCAAACCAGGCAGGATTTGCCCCAATCGTTGCAGGAAGCCACCTGCTGCCAGCAAAAAGCTGGAAGACTTCAGTGGGAATCATCCCAATTTCCATCATCTCAGCAAACACCTTGGGATATGGAAAGATGCTGGAGAGCCCTGGGCACCCAGAGCTGGGGGCTGTGCATGGGCTGGAGGGGCTGGGTCTGCACAAGAGCCCTCGTTGCAAACCCAGTGTGGGATCCTGCTGGAAAATATCCCAGCGCATCCAACACGGAGCCCTTGCATCGCAAACCGATCCAGGAGGGTGGGGAGGCTTCATTAGCAGCAATCAATGGTTTCCATAGCTACAGATGGAAAGCAGGGAATTCATCACAAGCTGGCTTAGGGAAAAAAGGGGGGAAAAAGCATCCCGTGTGTCCAGACACGGCCAAGGGGGCACGGAGCTGGGAGAGGAGATGGGTATGTAAGGAAAGAGGGATGGATTCAGAATCTCCAGGCAAGTTTTTTGCCTTATTCCTGATCTTTTTTTACCTGTTGGATGTCTCCATCAGAACTGGAGCATCCTGGCAGCTCCCAGGAATCCCCCAGCAGGTTGGGTGTAAGGTGCTCTGAGGGGAGTGGATAAAATTGAAGCTGAAACTCTCGGAGCACGACCACAAACTGACTTTTTAGGAGAAATTCCACCTGGAAAAATTAGTCCTGACTGACCTATCTTTAACTAGAAAAGGGGGAAACCTGAAGGAACAGCTCCTGCAATTCCTACCCGGAGAATTGGATGCTCTACATTGCTGAAGTGGCTGAAATACAAATCAGTCCAAGCTGGGGCTGTGTGGGGTTTATTACACGCGGGGAGAGTTTTGGAGGGGTCATAAATCACCCGTTTCAGGTGTCAAGGTCTTCCTCAGAACGGGGCCTTGTGTCCTTGCTGCCCGATTAACTTCCCTCTCCTCTCTCCATGCTCCCGCAATTCATCGCTTAGGAAAGGTTGAAGGAGCTCGGATAAAATCCAGGTCTGGGCAACCCTTTCCACAAAGAGAATTTCTTTATATCAGAGCTGAAAAAGAAGCTGAATTAATTTAGGAGCATAAACCCAACAGGCTGTGCCTGCCTGAGTGAGATGCTCTGCGGGAAATGTCCCCTCAAAGGTTAAATGGCTTTAAAAAGGTTTTGACAAATCAGTGCGGAGTGAGAAAAAACTACCAAAATCCACCCCAAAATGTTGGGCTGGCATTTAGCCAGGCTGCTCTGGCCTTCCTGCCTCAGCAGAGAGCTGCCTGAAACCCCAAATAATTCCCTACAGGTGTCTGGAAGCTCTCGCTGCTCCCTCCGGAGAATACTGGTGAAATATTGAGTGGAGGTGGTTGAAGGAATCTCTCCCGAAAATCAACACCAGGTTGCACATCTCCCTCCAGGCCCCCCTAAACCACAGGTCCCAGACCTCAGGGAAATATAAAAAAATTCCACATTGACGAAAATGCCTGCTTCAGTTGCAGTGAAAGCCAGAGGTTTTCAGCGGGGGCTGGTGTGTGGAGAGTGGGTGTTTTTCCTGAAAAACTATGATTCCAGAGTTTTTTCCTTGCAGCCTCAGTGCTGAACGCACTTTTCTCCAGGCTTGGCCAAAAGGTCTGACTTATTTCAGGGGAAAATGTGATTTAATCTGTCTTTAATGTGAGCTCAACTCTTAGCAGGCACTGGAGAATCCACTCACCCGTGACGTGACTGACACCATGAGGGACACCGTGTGGGTAATTCAGATTTTGGGATCTGATGATGATTCTGGGGACAGCTGCATCAATCCCAACTCTCCCCTCCACGCTCCAACAATGTCCCAGAGATGAAATTCACTGTGTGCCTAAAAATGTCATGTCGGGCTGGAAAAGCATTTATGGCTTTTTATTTCCCTGGTTACATCTCCCCACCTGCCCTGTCCTCTGTCTCCTCTCCTGTCCTGCAAACAACCTCAACCTCCTTGGGCGAGGGGGTTTTATCCCTTGGTTTTTATCCCTTTTCTCCATCTTTTCTTCCAAACTTGAGGGAGTTTGAGCTGAGGGAATGGCTGGAGCAGTGTCAGGGAAATAAAGGTTGGATATTAGGCAAAGGCTCTTCCCCCAGAGGGTGGTGGGCACTGAACGGGCTCGCCAGGGGATGGTCCTGGCCCCAAGGCTGCCAGAGCTCCAGGAGTGTTTGGACAACACACTCAGGGATGCACAGGGTGGGATTGTTGGGGTGTCCAGGAATTGGACTGGATGATCCTTGTGTGTCCCTTCCCATTCAGGACATTCCATGATTCTATGAACTCATCAAATTCTGCTTCTCAGTTGCAAGTCCAGCCACGAAAAGGACCAAAACTTCCAAACCATCAAATTTTTGCTCAAAATTCCCAACACACATTCATCCTGATATACTCTGGATGCAACCCCCTTGGTCAGGGCTTAAATCCCATTTTTCCAGGACTTCAGGAACACAAATGACATGTCACAAAAGCGGGCTGAGACTGTGACCCCTCTGTGCTCAAAACATGCAGTCTCAGGTGCCTCGGCAGTGATTGTGACATTCATTTAATCCTGGGTCTATAATTAGATTGATTTTCCAGGGAAGAGCAGCAAATTGCATTGGAGGAAGTTATCACATTATTTTATTACGCTCCTGATTATTATTTTTTTTTTGGGGGGGGTTGCAGGTGAGGAAATAAAAATGAAGATGCATTCGGCAAATTCGGTGCAAGCTCTTTTTTTTAATTGTAGATTAATTAGTGAGAGTGACAGACTTACCTGGGCCTGAGGAGAAGAGCAAGTAAACATCCTCCCCCTCCCAACCCCTGCTCCATCTGCATTGCAAACTATTCCTTAAAATCAGCCGTAAACAAGAGCGTCTGAAATTCCAACCTCTCCAAATCAGGCTGGAAAAGAATGAAACTGGAGATTTGTAAAACTCCAAAAAGCTCCAATTTAGAGCAGGCACTTACATGACACCGGCTGTTAAAAATGTGGATTATTATCAAACGGCATAACTCAATCCCGCTGTTAATGGAACATCTGAAGGATGCTGAAATTCCCTCTCTTTTTTTTTGATGTTATCAGAGCAGAAGAAGATACTCGAAGCGATTTTTCACTCGTAAAGTGCCCAAATGGCCCCATCACTGCAAATTTGTGTCAAACTCCTCTTAAAGAAGCAAATTCTCCTTTTTGAGCATTTGAGCCCACTTGGCACAACCGAAGTGCGAGCTCTGGGTTCCCATCCTATGGTCGGGACAGAGACCTCGATCCTAGAGAAAAAAAATCCCATAAAAAGCTGAGGAAAGACGTTAAAATAAATTGGGGCAGCCCATTCCAGCCGTTGGATTGCTTGAGCCTCCCTGATGGGCTTAGAACACCCTCTGGTTGGGATCTGGGATAAAACTTCTGCGTTCCCAAAGCCCTTTGTGAAGTTGGGAAGTTTGGGAGGTCAGCAGGGGAAGGGAAACGTACCGTGAAACTCCTCCTAAAAACTCTTTGGGAGGTTTTGGCATCCCAAGGGTTTTCCCGCAGCTCCTTCCTGCCATCCCGCATCACTCGGCCGCTCTCCTCCCGCGCGTCTCCCGGCGGAAGGTCCGGGATGTCGGGCTAATCCGAGCGGACAGCGTGCATAATTCAGCGGGATTTGGGGAGGGAGGGATGGGAAGGGGCAGGAGCAATCCCGTCCCTCCATGTGGCGGCCGCAGCCCCGTCCCTTGGCATGTCCCTAATTGGATGGCGCCCTTCGCTTCGCGTTAGGGATACACACGGAGCACCCGGAGAGGGTTCCGGCCTCTGTCGTGTCCGGGTGACTCTCCCCAGTCGGAGAGAAGTGATTTAAGCATTTTAATGTGTTTGGGGTTTTTTTTCTGATGGACACAGTGGCAGCCCTGGATTTACACTGGCTTTGGAGGGATGTTCCAACCTCTTGTGCCCCAAAATATCCCTGGGGTGGGATTCTCCAGGAATGTGGGCAGGATAAAATTCTCCATGTTTTTCGCACGTTTTTATTGTGGGTGTTCCTCAAAGAAAAAAAACAATAACAAAGACAGAAAATATTCCAGGCTCTGGAGAAGCCTATGGGGATATTAAGACACGCTGGGGTTTTTTTTCCATTTTTCGAGCTGAAGTTTTACAGAATAGTCCATAAAATGGTGACATTTTTAACCATTTTTGCTCATTGCTTTGAACTTCCCAGTCTTGTCTTCGGAGGCACCGAGGCCCAGAAGGGCCAGGAGATGTAGTTTAATGAGACAAGTTTTAAAGGTCACTCTGTGTAATAAATCTGTGCTTTTTAATATTTGAACTTGTAAGGCATTTAAACCTTTAGGCTCCTGGGATTTGCTCCACCAGATCCAACTAGATCCATCAAACTCGGCAAGCCTTTTGCCTCTGGGAATATCTGATTTCTTATGCTTGGGATGAAGAGGGTCTCTTTATCCAAGTCCATTCATCTGTCATAACTCAGGTACCTTTAAATCCTTTAAACCTCTCAGGGATGTTGGATAAGGAGGAAACCTCACTAAAGTTTGAGCTTGTAGAGCTCCATCCCTCTCTTGCTGCAAGTCAAGAGGAATAAGAGAAAGGTCAATAAAAGAAAGGTGGAGCCTCCCAAAAATGTGCCCTAAATCCTCTTCCCTGACCTTGGCCAAGCTCTCTGGCTCACGTTCAGAGGAAGATGTCGAGGTGGATCAAGGAGAAAGCAGGACATGAGCTCAGGTCTTGGCCGGAAAAACAATGGATTTAGGAAATCTGCCCATTTCCGGAGGCAGCTCAGGAGCACAGGTGGAGCTTCACCTTCAGGTTGGGGCATTTTGGAGTTAATTTGTTTAAATATCCCTAAATTCCACCCCAGTAACATTGCAGATGTCCCCAGCCCAGCCCCCCCACCCTCTGGCCGAGGGCTTTGCTCTCACATGGTGTCAGAGCCGATGCCGTCAGCCCCCGATGGCTTTTCCATCGCCAGGCATTAGGGATGTTCCCGCTCCGAGCGGGAGAACGCGCTCGCACGCTCGGAATGGCTCCACTGACTGGCAGTTTTCCTTATTGATATTGCACGAAGAATTAGAGATTATTAAATTGAATCATTGCCTCCTAATCAGATGGAGGCCAGAGGCAGCGTGGATGGTCAGATGGTGAATTTTGGATGGGTTTGCGAATGGGGCTTCCAGGAACTTGCATTTTTAAAGCCAATTTAGACAAAAAAAGGCATTTTTCCTCCACAAGATTGAGATTTCCAGGGCTTCCCCAGTGCCCAAAACCTTCTTGGAATAGCCACGTGGGAAGAGGGGAGACAGACCCCCAGCCTTAAGGAGAAGAGTCACCAAAAACTACCCAAAAATAGCATTTTAAAGAAAAGGAAACACTGTGACTTCCAGAGAGATGGACACAGGTCCTGGGGTTGTTAATTGGGGTCTGGAGCAGCAATCCTGGCAGGAGAGGGACAAGAAGAAAAGCCCCAAGGGTCGAGAGGGTGACAGGGAGGACCTTTGCTTTCGACCTTCTAAAAAGCTCCTGTTTATAGCAAGAAATTGGCCCCACTGTCGATTATTCCATGGCAGGCCCATTATCCAAGGGCTCTGGATGCATTACAGCAGCTCCACGTTAATGCCCCGGTGACGGATACGCTGTGCCGCGCTCGGGATCCGCTCCCCAAACCAACAGGAATTCCATTAGGAGGCCAGCTGGGAAATGAGGTCTTGCAAGATGTAAATCCTTAAATAACATTTTTTTTTAATTTGCTGCCAGCATTAAGCCATCTATTTGACTTCAGTTGGGCGCTGAGCGCCCGGCCTGGCTGCCGGGCTAATCTTTTCACTTATCTGTGTTTGAGGTAGGACCTTATCACTGCTTGCTCATCTTCTCCTGCTCCTGCCTCCCCACTCGGAATTATTTCCCTGCTTCTGTAATTAAGGCGGCATCAGCCGTCACTTGGAAACTCAGTGCTGAAATATGCTCCTGCTTACATTGAGGCAACCTTGAAATCCCTCCAGCTGCTGCCGACGGCACGAGGGGCACGGGAATCTGATCCAAGGGGTTGTTCCATCCCAGTCTTCATGCAGGGACCGGGAGGTTGGAGTGACTTTGGGGTACAAATGGTCCTATGGAGCCAGGCTGGGAGAGCTGGAGGGGTTCACCTGGAGAAAAGAAGGATCCAGGGAGACCTCAGAGCCCCTTCCAGTGCCTAAAGGGGCTCCAGAAGAGGTGGAGAGGGACTTGGGACAAGGGATGGAGGGACAGGACAAGGGGATGGAGGGACAGGACAAGGGGGAATGGCTTCCCAGTGCCAGTGCCAGTGCCAAGGTTAGATGGGATATTTGGAAGGAATTCTTCCCTGTGAGGGTGGTGAGGCCCTGGCACAGGTTATCCAGAGCAGCTGTGGCTGCCCCATCCCTGGAAGTGTCCAAGGCCAGGTTGGAAGGGGCTTGGAGCAACCTGGGATGGTGGAAGGCGTCCCTGCCCATGGCAGGAGGATTGGAACTGGCTGAGCTTTAAGGTCGTTTCCAATCCAAACTTTTCTGGAATTCTATGCTTAAAATAAACTTCTTGACGTTTACTGCAGGAGAAAAAAACCAATTTTCAGTATTACCTTACTTTTGAGGCAAAAACCAGAGGATGAGAAGTGGCAGCTCTTTCCTTTTGTGGGGGAAAACACCTTTGGAGAGCAATTCCCCACGTGAGCAGAGCAGCATCCTGCACTCAAGGGGATGCTCATCCCGACCTCGGGCTGGCTGGAACTGCTCCCCACCCGGGCTGGGAGGAGGGAAACCCTTGATAAGGGAGAGAAAAAAAGGTGTGAACATCCCCAAGAGTTGCACTTGTGGGTTCCAAAGACAGGGATGGATACCGCACCTATCCAAAGAGAATTGGAGCACAAATAATTAAAAACCAGAATAAAGGGAAGGGGCCAAGCCAAACAAACCCTTTGGATCCGGGTGAAACAGGAAAGGCGTTTCCACTGTGGGGCCGTTGCTTTTCATTCCTTTATTTGATCCCCCAGGTTTGTGCTGCTGCAGGAGCCTCAGGAATGCTCAGTCCAGTTGTGCCTCCGACAGGTGGGCAGTGAAAGAGGAAATGCTGCCAATCTCTAAAAAATTTAAGCAAAACGGGCCCATAAATATTTTGAGGATTGTCATCCTCAGCCTATAGAATTGATCCGGATTTTTTTTCAAAATCAACCGGGAGGCTCCTAAATACTGAAGGGAAAAATGAGGGATAACACTCTCAGATTGGGTTTGTTATTTAGTCCCATCTTTGAGGTCTTTTGCCTTCCCTGCCCTGCTGGTGGCTCTTCAGCTGAAGTGGTTTTCTGGGGATTGCCAAGCAGAAGGATCCATCTGCCCGCTTGCTGGGAATGGGGAGTGGAAAAGTGCTCCTGTGAAGAGCAGGACTTTGGCGGGGAGGTTTGGGACTGTCCCAAGTGGATGCTGATGCCTGATGAACTCCTGGTACGGAGAGTTCTGCTCCTTGGTTTCTTCCAAGCCTTGTTGGCACCAAGGGAGAAGGATGGGATAATCATACCCTGCTCCCTAAAATAAAAGGGCGGAGTTTTGCCAAGTCATGATCCCAAAATGAGCTGGATTTGATCTCTGGAGCTGCAGTAACCCCAAACCCCCTGGTTTAGCTGTTGATCCACTGCACGACTCCCTTCCAGCTCGAATCCTTCTTGCTCCTATTACAGCTGTGGGCAACAAGGAATATTTCCATCTCCACATTTCATTGACTGATCAATCTGAGTTTGAGCCTAAACTCAAATAAAAACTTAGTTTGGTGTAAGCTGAGCAATCAACCCCAGCAGAGAAAGGGGAGAAAGCCCAAAAAAGGTTTATTTTCCAAGGAAAGTCCTGAAATAAGCTGGAACTGTGCTGCCTTTCAGGAGTAGGCACTTAGTTAAATTAAGATGGGCAAGAATAAGCTGCCTAACTTGGAAACCCGGCATTAGCCCGATCGCTATTCATGGAGGCTTTATGTTGAATTAATGTTGTTACAGAATTACCTCCTAAGAGGCTTGGGAATGTCACCTCCCGGAAGTTGCCATTATTTGTAGTCCTCATGGAATGGTGAATGTGCTCTGAAGGACCAGTTCAGGCCATCCCATCTTTGGGTAACCCTCAGGAATTAGGAAACCTCGTGGGTTGGGGTTTCTTGTCCTCTTTTTATTCGGATCTTTGAAAGGCAGAAAAACTCTTCTGCTCCAGGACCATCTGTGTCTTTCACCTCTGTTTCACTCCCATTTCACTCTTGGGGGCATCCAAAGACAATTTCCCAATTTAATCTGTTTTTCTCTCCGTACTTTCAGTCCTTTCCTGACTGTGTCCAGAGCCAAGGGACACTCTGGATTTTATTCCAGCTTGAGGATGCTCACCTTGACATTTCCAGGGAGACCCCAGCGTGGAGCTGGGGGACAACCCCAGTGATCGATAACAGCATTTGCAGCTAAACAATGGTGGCAATAGAGTGGACAAGAGTATTCCAGCTGGGAAAGACCTTCCAGGACCATCAGGACTGCAAGGACAAGGACATGAGGACATCATGCAGGTGGAGTCAGTGGGGCAATTCTCCCCTCTGCTCATCCTGTATTTCCCTAACAGGAAATTTCCCTGTATTTCCCTGATCCTGCAGCCCCAGGGAGGGATTTTCCTGGCCACGTCCCTTTGGGAAGGATTTGGATCAGCTCTCCAAGCTCACCCTGGCTCTCCAGCCTCCTCGTCATGCCTTATTGCCTGACTCATTTAAAGGAAATTAAAAGCTCTAAAAAAAAAGAGAAACTCAGGACTTAATTGAGTCTTATAATTTTCCAAGTGCAAACGATTTTGACACATGGCTTTCCATCTCTTTCCGGCGTTGGAACACTCCTCCTCTGCTCGCTCATCCTGGTGGGGATGGATAACCCAACCTTGGGATGCTGGAGAGGAAATTTGGGGGAGGCCAAACTTAATTGCAACACCCCCAAAAAGATTTAAAAAGCTGGGGGTGACCCACTCCCCTCCAGTGCTAAAAACACCTCCACGTGGGGCTTGAGGAGGTTTAGGTTCCCACACGGAATGGGAAGGGAAAGGAGAAGGATAATTTCCTTCCAACTCAATGTTGCAGGCGATTAGTGCCCAGTATACCCCGGGCAGCTTTAGTATTTAACATGGAGGTGATAGTGAGGATTTATGGGAACTCCTGGACAATAAGAGCTTTCCAGAGAGGCTTTGATTAAACATTATGGATCCACATTATGCAAATTTATTGCACGGTTAATACGACTCCAAAAGAACACAGTGGCACTTAAAAAAGCATTTAAAAGGGAAAAAAAACCTAAAAGGAGCCAAAGACCCGGGTGTTTCTCAGTGCTGCAGAAAGGTCTCGCTCCAGGATGGTTCAGGCTTGAAGAAGAATTCACGGAGACTTTGATGTGCACGAGAGAAAAATGGGGAAATACAGAGAAAATCCATGAGTTTCAACAACAGGCAAATTCCAACCTGGATATTTCACATTCAAATTGATGCTGGCACAAAATCACTCGCAAACCCTTCTTTTCCAACAGTCGCTTTTTTGTTTCCATCTGGGATAAGGGGAATGATAGGAGATGGAAACGTGATGCCTTTGCCAAATTCCGCTTTTCTCCCGGGAATGTGCTGGGGGGGGTGGGGTGTCACCGAGTTTGTTTTCCTCCCTTCAACGCTTTCGGGTGTCGTTTGTCACCCTCTCCGTGCAATGATGGGATTTCTGCCAGCAGCTGATTGCGGGGCCCTCGCTAACGCTCGCGGATCCCTCTGCTGTTCCAAACTCCGATCGTGGCAAAGCCCAGACTGATTTTCCTCCAGAAATCAGGGTTTGGGAGAAGACAGATCCCGTCAACGGCTTCTTCCCCGTCAAACAGTGAAAGCATAAAAATAGCAGAAATCAGAGATGTGATGGACAACCAACCCTTCTTCTGCTGAAGCAGCTTCCACTGGGATTTTTGGTGTAAAACCCCAATATTTTGGTTAATGATTGTGAACCAGGAGCTTCTGTGGGCGAAGGAGCTTGATTTTGGGGAGGTTTTAGAGCATCACCTCTCTCCTCTGGCTCAGAGCTTGGAGGAACATTCCCTGGCATAAATCAAGGCTTCTCCCAGGGAGCAGGGAACTTTCTGCTCCCTCCCAACTCCACCAAACCTTCCCTGTTGAGTTCTGGATATTTTTTGGGTAGAATGGATAATAATGGATATTTTTCGGATGTAATGGATAATAACTGTTGTTTGTGCATTATCCAACAATGGCTCCATTTATTTCTCCGGAGGATACTCCCGGAGGAGGCTGCTGGTGAGAGGGAAATGGGCAATGCTTTAAAGTTTGAATAAAAATAGAAATACAGGGTGCAAAATAAAGGTCCTGTAGAGCAGGAGGGAGGATGGGGACTCAGCACAGAGCCAGAGGGTGGAATCTTTGGGATTTTTTTGGGGAAAGAATGGACAGCTCAGGGCTGACCCTGTTTGCAGCAGGAACCACGTTCAGCCCCTAAACTGTGGGGTCACCTCATTTGTGCTTTCCCCCATGTAGGGATGATCCACAGGGTCACTTTGGGGTAATTCTGGAGTTTTTAACTCCATCACTCAGTTTTCCCACAACTTTTTCATGCAGGGGCCAAAAAGTCCTGTCCCAGCCAGCAACTTGACCAGGCCTAAAGTCCACAGGCTTAAATAAAATCCAAGGAGCATTTTTCAAATAGGATAGCAAAATTCCTGCAGTTTTAGGAATTTTAAGTGCAGAGAGATGAGGAGCTCCTGGAACACCTTGGCATTCCCTCTCCATCCCGGCATGGCACATCCAGAAGCCGTGGGTGGGTGAAGGACCCCATGAGCTCCCATGGAATGGGAAGTTCAGCTCAGTCTCTTCCATGAGGTTCTGTGCGAGGGGTTTTTCATGAGATGAACTCACTCCAGGCCTGATGAACTGCATTTAAGGTCTTTTTAGTTGCCTGGGGTTGTGTTTTCTTCTGGGTAGAAATCAAATTCGAGCCTTAAGAAGGAGCTAATTGGAGCAGGGCAAGATTTTGGGGCTGTCGGAGATGGTTTTCCCCAGAAATCATCTCCAGACTGATCAGCTCCAGAAATCAGCTCCAGAATCCCCAGGACAAGCTCCAGACCAGCAGTAGGTGTGTTGTTGGAAGTAATTATTTGTTCCTTTCCTCTGTAGGTTTGGGACATTCAAACAGGTTTTCTGCCCCTCTTCCTCTTTTTAGGAGCAGAAATGGGGAACAGGAGGCTGGGAACTGCTCATTTTTCAATTTTGCCTCATTTCACAAAAAAAATGAATAATTTTAGTGATATTTTCAGTTTCAGACAAGCTCCGGTGCTGCAGCATGAACCCAGCCCCATGCTCCTGCCTGCTCCCAGCAGGATCAGGCCCTGGACCCTGCACCAATCCCATGCCGGAGGGTCCATCCCTCCCCACCCATCGCCCTTCCCAAGGGGACACAGCTTCCCTGTCCCCATGCACATGATCCTGGGAAGAAACAATTCCAGCCCTACATCCAAAACCTCTGTCCCCGGGGATCCAAACACCCCCAGGGCTGGGAACACACCCCTCCAGGTCCCTGGGATGCCGTGCCAGAGGTTTTTTTCCCGCAGGATGTCGATCCGTTTCCCTTGCAACACCTTTCACTCGTGGAGCAGCTTTTATCCAACGATCTCCAAAGCACTTTACAAGTAGTAATTAATTAAGCTTCATAGACTCTTTGTTCAATTCCAGATTATTAATAAATTATACTTTATTATTTATAAATACATGGCACATCATTTTTCCCTTCTCTGCTCCCCTGAACAGTCCCTCAGCCCATATTAGCACAGTTTAATGCCAATTTGGGGAGTGTGCCCTTTAACCCTTTCAGGGCTGCTCGCTTTTAGGGGTGCTGAAGTTCTGTAGGGAGAAGTGGGGGCTGCTTGTCCTGCCCAGCTCCTTGCTCATGGATTATCCATAATTTCCCTGCCTATTTTGACCCACAGGAGCATTATTAACACTCTTATCCCGACCCAGCCAGAATTAGGAGCGTTATTCCCTCCTTGCCTTCATCCCTTGCTAACCCCTCTCTGAGTCCTGGAATTTGGGCCTGTTTCATTTTCCCTCCTCTAAGACTCCCCAGAGCTGCTTATCCAAACTGGGAGCCCAGAGCCCATTCCTGCTCTGCCCCCAAATCCTCTCAACCTCAGAGCCACCAACTCCAGCTCGAAGCTCCCAACCTCCCCAGATTTTCCTCCCTGGAAGCGGAACGGGATTTCACTTCCCAGCTGCCCTCACAGACAGAGGGAAGGGAAAAACAAGTTCAGAGAAATAAGCCAGGAGATGGTTCTTCCAAAGCCCCGTGTCCCTTTCGAGGGAGAAAAGCTGGCGAGGGATGAACTTCAAGGCATTGAAAGGGAAAAGAGGGAGCGAAGCTCATCCCGGCTCCTGCAGTAAATAGAGAGGGAAGGACACTGTTAAAGGGCTCTAATCCCTGGAGAGACACGCTGGGAAAAAGGGGAGAGGAGGGAAAAGCAGCCTGGAGCAGCTTAGGAGTTGAGCTGACCTCCTACAAGCCCGTTACATCCCTGTTTTCACCAGGATTTGGGTGGGATGAAGGGGTTAAGGACAGCATTTACCGGCCCGTTCCTACTGATTTCTCCACTTTTGGCTGGTGGCGCTCCCTGTGTCCCGCTAAGATCCTGCATGGGGATGGAAAGGGCATCAGTCTGCTCCTTGTCTATCAATGAGACCCTAAAAAGTCCTGGACACTTCAATTGGGGTGGCAGAATAAGCCCAGAGCTGCTCTGCTCCTTCCAGGTACATCCAGGTAGGGATAGAACCCAGGTGTGCCTAAAACCCACCCTGATGGAACAACTGGAGCCAAAGAACATCTTTTCCCACCCTTTGGAATCAGGCAAAGCGGGAGAAATGTCCAAGGGGGAGCCACAGCCCCAAATGTTTGCTGTTCTTTGCAAGCCTGAAAGTTTCAGAGTGACCACGAGCACTCTGCTCGTCCTGGACTTTGCTTGTCAAGCATTCAGAGGCAGTTCCAGGCAGGAAAAAGGGATGTGCCAGGAACTTCCAGGCTGGCAGAGGGGTCCTGCAGCTCCAGGCAGGAGACAGGGATGTGCCAGGCGCTTTCAGGATGGCAGAGGGATGCAGCCATGGTTCTCTCCTCTCCCAGGATTGTCCATCCTGCCTTGCAAGGAGCGGTTTCGGGGTTGCTGGAATGCAGCCATCCATCCAAGCCTGTGTTCCAGGAGGAAAATGCTCACTTTGCTCTTCTCCCAGGGAGTGAGATAGGTGAAAAAACCTGGATGAGGCCCATCCATAAAGAGGGAGAGCTGCAAAGTGTGAATATCCCATTGGAGAGAACCCCTGGGTTCGGCATCGTGGGCATGTGTAGTGATATCGCCATCCTGAACCAAATTTTGGGATAAAGTGGCTGGACAAGCAACGAGGGTGTGCACATCCCCGGATCCCAGCCCCACCAAGTCCCAAACACCCGGAAAAATCCCCATCTTTTATCCCTGTTCTGTTTAGCAACAGAAAGGAGGAAAATCCACTTTTAAAGTCTCCATTGTCTGATTATTCCTGAATCAATATCAAGCTTGGAAATAAAACGGGGAACAGAGTTTAAAAAAAACCAGGAATTGCTTCTCCTTCCTGAAGCAAATTCCATGTCCTATGGACCACGCTCCTCTCAGGGGCATTCCAGACACAACTGTTCCTTTGGTGCTGATTTAATCAACATTTTGGGAAGCTAAAGAGGTGTCCCGGGAATGTGAGGGCACTGATCCCATGGGGAAACTGAGGCATGGAGAAGGAAGACTCTGCTTTTGTAACCCTCTGGGATGGGCTCCCTTTTGCATTGGGAATTCCAAAGCAACGGGAATCTCAGTGGAATGGAAATCTCAAATCTCACCATCGTGGCTTTGTGGCTGTATTTGCTGATGTTGGTTGCTGATCCAAGCCTGAATTCCACATCCTCCTTGGGAGAAGACAAATTTCCCTGGGAAAACCCTGCTGCCATTTTCCCTGTGTATAAAATGAGGACGATCCCATTCCACCTTGTCCAAGCACCTGGAGCTCCCTCCGAGGGCAGGGAAGAATTCCTTTCCCCTTCCAAATTAAACCTGAAGCCCTCAGAGTGCCAGGAAGACATTCCTGAGGCTGCTTTTCCCAGAACAGGGTGTTGGGAAGGATGAGGAGAGGGAAGCCAAGGCTCGGTTGTCATTTCTCCCCGCATTGATTCCCTTTTTTTCCTTTGTTTTATTTGGGTATAATTAACAGCTTTGCCTAATGCAGAATTAATTCATTGTGTCGTCGCATTAATTAGCATTAAGGAGATCCTTATATCACTGTCTGGAGCTGGAAGGGGAACGAATCCAGCAGCAAAGTCAGCGCAACTTTTCCATATTCCCTATCGGAATGCGGCACAAGGGCGGAGGAAAACATCCGGATGAGGCTTTTCCCACAAAAAACCACCATCTCCCAGCAGCAGCGCAGCAGTGCAGCATCCCAGTGGATACGGAGATGGGAAAATATCTCCGGGAAAAGGTTTATTTTCTCCCTGTCAACATTTTTCTTCGCCCGAAGCTTTAGAGCTGCCGGAGCCGCGCTGTTGTTATCCCGATGTTATCTAAACCCACCAAATCCACTTAAGACTCTCCAGAACTTCCTCGGGAGCTGGAGCAAAGGAGGATTTTTAGGAAGATCAGCCTTTTTTTGGGCATGTTTTAGGCAGCAAAACATCGCCCCAAGGGCTTCTTTCCCAGGTGATCTCCCGGGAGATACTCTGGAAGGAGCTCCTTGGCCTTTAGGGTGGGTGTTACTCCTGGTTGCCTGGAAAGTTTGGGAACGGTTTGGGAAAAGGGCTAAGCTGGAGGTTTTGGAGAGAAATGGGGTAGGAAGTCCTGGGGTGGTTTCCAGGTTTCCTCAGTGCTGGTAAAATCTGGGGATAAGTGTTGGGAAATGCTGATGGGAACATCTCCAATGGGTCAGAAGAGCGTTCATCTCCAATTTTCCACAAAAATAACCCTGAGCTGAAGGGAAAGGAGCCCATCCCTGTCCTGGAGCGCCTTTTGAAGGTTATTGGCAAACTCCAAACAGAGGTGCAGGATCCAATACCCTTCACCACGGGAGGCACAGCTTTGGGATGGAACATTCCCAGCACCGAAACTCCTGGGGCAAAACAAATAAATTTGGGAGGAGTTTTAATATGATCACCTGAATTTCCACCAGAATTTCAACCCAACCCAAATCGATGTGGGGCTGTGGCATTTTCCAGCTCCGTTGACAGCTCCGGCTACTGCTTTTTTCCCCTTGAAGTGGCGGAATAAAAACGAGAAGCTGCATTCGTTTTTTTTAATTAAGACTCCGGCATTATCAGGCTTTACAAGACAGAGCCAATGCACAGATGAATTACCATTTAATTAAGCTTTCCAAGAAACTTTTGAAGACTGCAGATTAAATGTGGGCTCTGATTTCTTGCCGGTTTGTTGCCGGGGTTGGAGGTGGATTTTTTTTTATTATTATTATTATTGTTATTTGGGAGAAGTTTTAATTGTTTTCCCCGAGCTCGAGAAATAAGAATAGAAATCGTTATCTGCAAGATATGGCTTGATGAGCTTCCGTTTGTGGAGCATCCTGGATGTATCTTTCCAAATATTATATGTATAAATATATAAATATATATATAGTATGTGTATATATAGTGAAAACTGTGATGTATTTATGCCCCAAATATCTCCTTGATATATTTATTTTATGTATTATTATGTATTTATTATATTTATTATATGTATTTATTGTATGTATTCTATGCATTTATTATATTTATTATATGTATTTATTCTTTGTATTTATGCCCCAGATGGAACAGGCAGCCCAAAAAAAATTCCAGGAGTCAAACACAGGGATGAAAGGAGGATTTTGGGGAGGAAAAAAAAGTCCTTCCCTATTGTTTGCATTTCATGTCTTTATTTCCCGTTCTTTGCATTGAGATGCAGACGGGGGACAGAGGAGGTGCCTGGACAGAATTCCATTAGTTTTTCCCTCGGGAAACCTTGGAGCTGTTGAGTGGAGAGCAAAGCTCCACAGGCAGCATCTTGGATTGTCTGTCCCTGGGGGGCAGTTCCTGCTGGGGGGTTTCCCTGCTGGGATTTTCCAGGGAATTTGACATTAATGAGAGTGTTTCGGTGCCAATGTTGTGGGGTTTCCTCAGTATTTGTTTATTCCCAGTGGGAAAATGTCTGTTAATCCCATTACTGCTCTGGTTGAGGGTGTCTGAGTCCTGCAGAAATGCGGGAAATGTGAGGATCCAGGGAACCCTGGCTTTGGGGGGAGGCTTTTCCATGGGAATCCACATGCCAAGTGCTCACAGACACCTGGGAAAGCCTCTCCTTGAGCTCAACAGCCGCATCCCCCGTGATCCGTGAGCAACAACCTTCGGCTCAGAGATGAGGAGCTGATGGAATGTGGAGCTGGGAATTGGGGTGGGACTCAGGGTAAATTAATTATCCTGGAGTGCCAAATCCCGGCCCTAAAGGGAAGTCCCTGTGGTGAATTTTGAGGGGAAGTAACCCCATGGATTTAGGGTGGGGAGGCCCTGGCACAGGTTGCCCAGAGAAGCTGTGGCTGCCCCGGCCCTGGAAGTGTCCAAAGCCAGGTTAGATGGGGCTTGGAGCAACCTGGGATAGTGGAAGGTGTCCCTGTTATAGGGTGGAACAAGGTGCTTTAAGGTCCCTTCCAAGCCAGTTTTGGGATTTGATGCCATGGGAAGCACCAATGCCCCTGTGGAGCGCAGCTGATGGGGACATCCATGTCACCTTTCCATGGCCTTGGCACCAGCCTGTTTGGAAGGACAAGATGGAGTTAAATGAACATTGGGGAAGGTTATGGGGTATTTCTAAGAATCTGCAAGTCCTGCATTTCCAAACCCCACTCCCAGGTGTCCGTGCTGACCTGCCCATCCCATCATTCCACAGCCTGTGCTCACCTGGCACCAGGTGAGATTGTCCAACCTCTTCATCTCCAAGGAGCTGCCTCGGAGCAGGGCCTGAATCTTGCAGGGGAACCCCAAAACCCACCCCAAGGGACAGGATGTTCACACCACAACTTGTAGGGTCACGGCACCATCTCAGATCCCGCCCCAGCGACCGAGTGGAAAAGCTCAGGAGATTCCAGAGTTGCCAGCAGGGATGTTCATCATTTTGGGACATCCATGGGATCTCAGCGTGTGTCCACAGCAGGGAAAGCCCTGCAGGAGGTTGGGAAGTGGGACCAGACAGGAATAAATGCTTGGATACCTGGTGGGAACAGAGAGGCTCTGGAATGGGATGGGAGGCACTAATGTAGGCATTGATTAGTGCTGAAGTCCAGCCCAAACCCCCACCAGCCCCTTCCCTGTGCACTCAGCCCCTTTTGGGGACAATTTGGGGTTTTGTGGGAAAGCTGGGAAAGCTCAGCCTGGCAGCTCCTTGGCCACAGGTAGGGAATAAAACCGGGTCTGCCAAGAGCCCCCCAGCAGCTCTGCCCTGCTGCATTCCCACACCTCCTTTCCCGTGATTTCCAACATCCTCCCCCTTCAGGAGCTGCTCCACACCTCACCTGGATCCCCGGGAAGAAGACAAATCCCAGCCCAAGTGTTGGATATTTGAGTGTAAGGAATTTTTGGGACCTAATCCCTAAAGCGGATTTTTTGTCCGGCACCAACGCTGCGGCTCCAGTGCCATCTCATGGGTATCCTGGGATGCTGCAGCCCTGGAGCTGCATGGATGATCCAAAGCTTTTGGGGCCGCAGCCAGACCCTTTTGGAGCAGAGGTGGCCACCTGGAGCGGAGCGGGGGGGGTGACACAGGGGACACCTGGATTTGAAGGTGGTGGCACCAGAGGAGAAGGAACACATTCCCCCTCCAGGACTTTCTGCAGGCAGAAAAAAAGGAAAATCGGAAAAAATTTGCAATTTTTACAGATTTTCCCTAGGATTTGGGGGATGCAGAAAGGGTTGGGAACAGCCTGATGGAGCATCCCTGCATCCCACCATGGCTGTGAGCACCCACTCCTGTGCTGGAGCAAAATGTCCAGGCTGGAGATTTTCCCAAGGACAAATCCTTGCAGGGGAAAGAAGACGAGGGGGATTTGAGTTAAAATATTGTTCAACAAAAAAATATTTGAAGGCTTTTCTCAGCAAATGCATGCCCTCTGGATAATTCCGTGGGGATGGGGATGAGGTTGGAGCTGCTGCCGTGCAGACCTGGAGGTGGCAGTGCAGCCCTTCGGATGGAGAAGCTCCATCCCAAATTCCTCTCCTTGGAGATGCCAGGAGCGACCCTCAATAGCCAAACCCTTTTTTCCTCCTTTTTTTTTTTTTTTCCATCCCCTGGCACTCTCGAAATGAAAATTGGGTTGTGGGGTATTAATGGGTGAGATTTGAGGGTGAGCTGAATCCAGGGGGGATGAGCTGCTCCAAGATCCTAAAACCTCTGGCTACTCCCAATATGTGAAATGAAGCCACCCCAACTCAGTTTTACACTCCAAGGGGAATCCAATATCCATCCCAATTCCTGTGGGAAAACCCATAATGCCAAATCACCTTTGGGATCTTTTACAACACAGCCACGCTCAGCACATGATTCCATATAATAATTTTTTTAATCCTGGGCACTGATTTGGCCAAGATTTGTTTGTTTTTCAGGGGATTTTTAATGGATTCCAGCTCTTCCTCATTGCCCTGTGGCGCAGGGGAATTTTCTGGGTTCCCAGACTTTAAAGGCACATCCGCCTTGGACAACCCCTGAAGTGCAGGGAATTAAACCATCCAAGGCTTTCCCTCATTCCCATGGCACATTTGTGCATCCCTGTCTAAACAGACCCATTGCAATCCCATCCAATAAAGGCAGGTGCTCCAAGGCAGATATTCCAAGGCAGATATTCCAAGGCAGGTATTCCAAGGCAGGTATTCCAAGGCAGATATTCCATCTCACCCTTGTCCCAGAGCAAGATGGGTCAACATCAATATTCTCCAGGGCGTAATTTGCTGGTTTTAGTTCCTTTCTGCATTGGAAAATGGAGATTCCCAGTGTTCTTGTGAGCGGGTGGGAGCTGTTTTCTCCCAGGAGAGCATTCCCAAAGCCACAGGATCGTGCAGCCTGTGGGATGGTGATGCTGAGACCTGTGCTGGCTCTCCCAGGACAGCCGGGATGAGGGAAGAGGAACAGTCGCCATCCAAACCAAAGATTCAATTCCTAAATGGATGCACACCCTCACCAGTACAACACGACAGCCCCAGCAGAGGCCAGACCTCTGCATCGACCTGGAAACAGCTCCAGCTCGGTGCCTCAGTTTCTCCATCTGGAAAATAAGGCTTGGGAATTGCAGGTAATGGGATCAAAGCATGCAGAGGCACGCTGGCTTCTCAGCCTGCAAGGATAACAGCTGGCATTATAAATCCATTAGAAAATAAATCCCATTTGGGGCTGCTCGGGCCAGGGCCGAGCTCTCGCTGCTTCAGGGCTGGAGGGCTCCGGGCTTGCCCTGGGCACTAATGCATCCTTTTTATTTTTCCAAGGGAAAAAAGAAAAGGGGAAGAGGGTTAAGGAAATATTAGAAGGGGTTTTTTGTCGCTGCTGGTCTCAGCTGAGAGCTTTGGGGTTGTTTTCTGCTGCGAGAAACCCAACCTGGTGCTCCCAGCCAGGGCCTGTGTGCAGCTCTGACACTTGTCCTTCCTCCTGGGAAAATACAACAAAATGGGAATATTCAGCTACTTTTCCCTCCGGGAATGAAGAGAAAATGGGATTTGCAAAGGGATTCCCTTAACATCCATCTGAAGGAGTGATGACTCCAAAGATGAGGCTCATAAAGGAGAAACCTTGGGCACCTTGGCTTGTTCTGGCCCCCAGGTATGGAAGTCTCCTGGTGAGAGCTCAAGCTCCCAGAGGTCTCCAAAATCCCCTGTGCCTGGGGAAATCCCACACTGACGATGGGATGGGCGCCTCTTGTCGACTTTGGCTCAGCTCCAGCCGGAGCTGCCCAGGGAAACACATCCCCAAAGGTCCTGGAGGATGCCCTGACCCCCCCTCCTGCCCAGCCGTGCGTTATTCATCCCCCACGCTGCTTCCCAAAAAAGATGGAGGGGCTGGAAAACTCCCAGGACAAGCTTTAATGGCAGTCCTGAGGCCAAGCTTCCAGATCCCCTCAATTCCTGCCTCCTCTCCCCCCAGCGTGTCCATGAGAGCCTGGGATGTTTGGAGTTTTCTAGGTGACTCCGCTCCCTGTTGAACAAACAACCACCAGCACCACGCTTTGCACCCAGCCAAGAAAACTGATCTGAAGAAGAAATGCAGATCAGTGGAGTAAAGGAACATTAAATGAATTTTTCCCGGTCTCTGGCTGGGCTTATCCTTGGAGCCAGACCTGGAAGCACAAAGCAGCAGCGAGTGGAGTATCCGAGAGGGAAAGTGGGAATCCTGCTGGCTCTGGAAGCCCTACAAACCCACCCAGCTGCAGGTAGGTCCAACCCCAAGAGTTAAGAAGTTGTTGCTTTTGGACCAGCTGCCATCAGCCTCTCCAAGGAATAGGATTTCCAGGGGCTTCTGGCCAGAGAAAATCCCGGGAAAGGAAGAGGCAGTCCAGAAGATCCAGTGCATGGTACACGGAATGAAGGCCCTTGGAAATGTTCAGGGCCAGGTTGGTTGGGATTTGGAGCAACCTGGGATAGTGGGAGGTGTCCATGCCCATGGCAGGGGGTGGAATGAGAGGGGCTTTAATGTTTCTCCCATCCCAAACCATTCCATGACATGATAAAGCAGCTCCTGGGAGAAGGTTTGGGATGAAGCAGGTGAGCAGCCAGCACCCAGAACAGGACACCCCTGACTTGTGCTGGGAAATGCAGGCTCAGGCCTTGCAGCCAGGTGATCCCAGTCCCCTCTGCCAAGCCTTCCTCAGAAAGGGATCTAAAACCCATGTGAAGGATGAGGAAAAAGGAAAAAAAATTCCCATTTTCTGTTCTCTGCTTTGAAAGCAGAGGGTTCTGCCTTTCCCTTCCCACTGGGCAGCAACGTTCAGGATCAGCCCCAGCTTCCCCATTCCTTGCTTTGGATGTCGTGGTGTCACGTGGGAATCAATAAATCCCTTGAGTTTAAAGCCAAGAAGCGAAATGTGGGAAGGCTGAGTGCCTGTCCCTGCTGGAAAGGACACGCACGGATTTTTTTTTTTCCTGGCAAAACCACTAAAGAAAATGCAATTAAAAAAGAAAATCTTTGCCTTGCAAAATCAGCCTTGCGCTTGGCAAAGCAGAGACGTTTAATGAATCCCCTCTCTGCTGAGCTTGACTGGCTGGGGTAAACTTCCTTCTACCTAATTACTGGAGTCCAATTAATGCATGCAACGCAGCCTTGGATGCTTAGTCCAGCAAATAAACCTGGTCTAAACCAAGAGCTGCTCCCATCAGGCTCCATCGAGGGAGGGGAGGAGCTCAGTGATGCAACTGGTCCCAATCCATTCTCGGTTCAGGCAGGGAAGAGCAGTTTGGGTTCAGGTAATTCCTTCCCTTGGGTCCAATCAAGATCCCTCTAGACAAAAGAATGAACTCCTCACGTGTGTTTTTCCTTCTTAAAATGTATTTTGCATAGTTACAAGCACACAAATATATAAAAATATAGTCACAGGAATATATAATCTCAGGCACATTTCCATGTGAGACATCCACACCGAGCCACCCTTTGGGACAGAACTGCAGCTCCAGGTGACACAAGCACGGGTGGATGAAAAACCAGCCCCGGTGGGCAAACACATTTCATGATCGAGTGGATTTGGTTTGTACTAAACCATGACAAATTCCCTGCTTTGGTCCCTTCTGCGGTTCCCATCCCAACCTTCCCCTCCAAAAATCAGCATTTCCACGGGATACGCAGCCACCCCCCACCCAAGGGAAAGCACTTGGACACAGCAAGGGCTCGGAATTGATTAATTCACCCAGATTGTGTCTGCTTTGGGATCAATCTCCCCTTTTGCTGTTACCACCCAGCTTTATCTTCAGTCCTCCAGCGCAGATGTTGGTGATCCCGACATCCCTGGGCATCTTTTCCCAGCATCTAAAAGCTCTTCCCTATCCTGGCTCTGCTTGGAGGGGTAAATATCAGACCCAGCCCCGTCCCCAGCGCAGCCTGACCCGAGCTGAACTCCATCCCGAGCTGAAACTCCCCCCACCCCATCCCTTGGGCTATTCTCTCAGAGCTGCTACAGAGGCTCCTCGTGTTCCAGGTGGAGGAGCTGCACCTCTGCCTGGCCAGAATGAGGGATTTAGCCCTTAATTAGGGGGTGATGCACGGCCAAAGCCTCCAGCGGCCGAGGGCTCTTCGTTAGACTGATTAATTCGGCTGCTTTGGGGCTCTGCTGCAAAGCCCTGAGCCCTGGCTGTAAAAACCCCGCTGGAAATCAGAGCTCCCTCGCCCAGCACCTTCTGCTTTGTTTCAGGGCTCTGCTCTGACCTCAGACCTCTCCAGGAACCTTAACGAGGCCCTGTTTGCCTAAAAAAACCCTTTTTTTCCCCTTGTTTGCAATGTGATATCCCCGTTTTACAACCGGGTAGGGCACGGATTCCCCAAGAGCAGCCCCCAGCTCAGAGCTCAGCTCCACCTCGGCAAGGACCAGCACAGTTTCCCTCTCCTGCAATCCCAGGAAGGAAAAAGCCCTTCAAAAAGTGTTTTTTTGGGGGAAGTCTCATGCATTTCCTGCTGTTTGAAAAGACAGAAAGGTGGAATCGAGGCTCTGCTGGGTGTGGGAAACCCTGGATGTGAAAGGATCTCCTCGATGGGACTTGGGTTGGTTTCCAGACAGTTTCAGGAGGTCCAGGTTTGATTTCCCAGGGATTTTACTCCGATCTGATGCCACAATCAATCAGATTTGGGACATACCAGCGCCTGGCATCCTGCTCCTGGCACCATCCGTGCGGGAATGGTTGTGGGCTTGGAGGTAACTTTGTGGATTAGAAACTGCTACAAATCCTCCAGGGATGTGTATTCCTCTTTCCTATATATGACCCACAAGCTTTACTCCCCTAAAGTCCTTTTTTTCCCTCTCATGTACTCCCTGGGGAGGTTTTTCCCTGTTTCCAGCAGCCTCGGTCCATGTGGGACTCCTGGAGGCAGGAGCAGCCCAGATGGAGCTGCAGAGGCAGCCGGAGAACAGGGAATTTCCTTGGGGGAAAGAGCCAGCTTTGAGGGAAAACTGAGCTGGAAGGCACCAAAAGAGGCTCAAGAGAGGTTCTGCCAAAGGGATGGGGCAGGGCAGGGAGATGGGACTTCAATCCTGGGATTTGTGGGGGGAAAGTTCCTGAATTTGTCCTCCTCAACTCTGCTTGGGTGAGACCCCACCTGAAGTTTTGCCTCCAGCTCTGGGGAACCCAACGTAAGAAGGACGTGGAGCTGCTGGAGCAAATCCAGAGGAGGCCATGGAGATGCTCCAAGCAGCCCCTCTGCTCTGGAGCCAGGCTGGGACAGCTGGGGGTGTCCACATGGAGAAGAGAAGGATCCAGGGAGATCTCAGAGTGCCTGCCAGTGCCTAAAGGGGCTCCAGGAGAGCTGGAGAGGGACTTGGGACAAGGGATGGAGGGACAGGACACAGGGAATGGTTTCCCAGTGCCAGAGAACAGGGATAGATGGGATATTGGGAAGGAATTGTTCCCTGTGAGGGTGGTGGGGCCCTGGCACAGGGCCAGAGAAGCTGTGGCTGCCCCATCCCTGGGAGTGTCCAAGGCCAGGTTGGACGGGGCTTGGAACAACCTGGGATGGTGGAAGGCGTCCCTGCCCATGGCAGGGGGTGGGACTGGATGAGCTTTAAGTTCCCCTCCAACCCAAACCATTGGAGGATTCCATGGAATTTTCCCCATTTCCTTTGGCTCAGGGTTGAGAACAACCCCTTTCCATGTGAGGACAGTTCCATTCCCAGCCCCCCACGCAAAAACCCACCCGTGAATGGGCACCAACCCTGGCCCAAATAAAGCAATTTTTAAATAAAATCATCAATTATTATTAATAAATAAACTCATTTGCCTGCTTTTTTTTTTTTCCCAAAGCATCGAACGTGGCAGGACGAACAACTGAGGGATAGGGAGAAATAAGGAAATAAAGGGAAAGCAATCATATGGAAGCAATTAGCAGGAACTTCATTCAGGAAAACACGAAGGTGCTTGTAGCATTAAGGCTCAAGTGATCTGTGCTCTGGGGCCGTAACTCACCCACACTTCAGGGCATTTTCCCTGCAGATGTGCATTTTATGCAGGAATATCAGCTTACCCCTTGGAAAAATTAACCTGGGAGTGCTCTGGGGAGGGTTGGAGGTTGGGATTTACCCACGGGCTGGGGAGGGATGGGTTCGTTGGGAATGGGGGGTTAATGAGGCAGCAGGAGGAGGAGGTTGGATGCTTTGTCTTGTGAGAAAGGAAATTCCCCCGGGTGTAAAATTCCCAGGGATTCGGGTGGGGATTGGAGGAGGCCAAACTTTTCCATGTTTGGGAAGGAGGGCAGGGAGAATTTGGAGTTTCTTGAGGAAGATGCTCTCTGTAGCTCACCAGACACCGCACGCGGCAAGAGCAGCCCTAAAGATCCACTCCACTGGAAGCAGTTTGGTGATTCCAAAGGAAAAAAGGCCACTTTGCTCCACAAAAAACAGCTTTGGGTTTGATCTTTTTCCCCTCCACCCAGTGCAAGGCTGGAAAAAATGCTGGGCTTTCCCATGGGGTTGGAATTGTAATTTCCAATGGGTTTTATATCGGGTTTTATATCACAGAGCCCCTTGGAAGAGCATCCAGGTTTTTCTGCAAGGTATTATTTGGGTAGAAGTTATTCCCTGGTATTATTTGGGGAGAAGTTATTCCCTGCCATCTGAGGGTTAAAGAGGTAGGGATGCTCCGAGTCCCCTGCGGAGATCGGCAGGACCCATCGAGGGCTGTCAAGCTGGAGCTGAGGAATTGGGGATGCTGCCCAAGCGGAAGGGCAGGATGAGGCTGGAGATGCTGGAAAGGATGGAATGGATGGTGAGGCAAGAAATAGGGAAGAAAAGGAGGTTTTATCTCATCGGCTCAATGAGAACATAACAGATAATGATTCTCCCATCCTAATTAAATTTATCCAAGCTGAAACTCCTCCCGTTGTCCTCTGTGGGGAGATCCAGGGATTCTGGAGAGCGATTTGGGAAGGAATGGCAGGGCCATCCCTGATCCTTTGCTCTGGAACACCCAACTGCTCATCCCTTCTGATTGTCACAGGGTCGGGTGACACCGGGGGCAGATCCAGCCCTTGGCATTCCAGACCCTTGGTATTGGGACATTTTTCCATTCCACGAGCCAGCTCCAGGCTTTGGGAATGAAAACTTTCCAGCAGCACTCCCTGCCCGCACAGAGGATGGGAGAAACACTCCTGAAATGGATTCTGGGAGTCCTGGGATGGGACAGTTTTGAATCTGGGAGTTGTTTTCCATCACCCCTGGGGGGAAATTCCAGCTCCCTGGATTGTGGTGTGGCACAGGAGATCCAGCACAGGAGGAATGACCCCCAAACCTTCACCTGACTCCTGTTTTTAGGGTAAAAAATTTCTCTTTTTTAATAAACCTGTCTCTGGATATTAACCCAGAGTGAGTTCTCAGCCCTTTGGGGTTGTGTTTTCCACATGCAGGGTTGAGGAAAATCCGAATGGATGTAAAACCCCCTCCCCAGATCACCATAAACCTCCGGCATCGTCACCATCAAAGGGCTCTGCAGGGAAAGGGCTCTCGGGTGGCCTGTGAAGGGTTGGATCATTTTTTATAGTGGAAAAGCAGGAGGAAAAAAAGTAGGAGAGGAAAAAATGGAGGGATAGAAAAGAAAAAAAAAGAAAAGAAAAGAAAAGAAAAGAAAAGAAAAGAAAAGAAAAGAAAAGAAAAGAAAAGAAAAGAAAAGAAAAGAAAAGAAAAGAAAAGAAAAGAGAAAAGATAGCATGGGAAAAAAAAGAAAGGAAAAAGAAAACAAAGAGAAAAAAATAGGAATAAAAACAGTGGAAGGAAAGAGTAGAAAGAAAAATCGAAATAAAAAAGAAAGGAAATATTAAGGAAAAATAAAAGGGAGAAAAAAGAAACAGGAAATAGGAAGGGAAAAGTAGAAAGGGAAGGTAGAAAGAAAATAAGGATCACAATGGAAAGAAAAAAGAATGAAAAGAGGAGAAAGAATAGAAAAAAATAGACAGACTAAAAAGAGCAGAAAGAACACAAAAAAATAGAAAGAATAAATAGGAAAGTGGAAAGAAAACAGAATGAAAAAAATAAGAGAAAAATAAATAAAAATGGAAGAGCGAAAAAAAGTGGAAAAATAGGAAAGAAAATAGGAAAAAAATAGAAAGGAGAAATTGAGAATATAGAAAGGAAAATAGGAAAAAAATAGAAAGAAAAATTGGAAAAAATAGAAGGAAAAATAGAAAAAATAGAATAAAATAAATAGAAAGACAAAAAGAAAGAAAGAAATTAAAGCAAAAAGGTCCCTCACAACCCTGGCACTGAATTGGAAAACCAAAACCCGCGGTGTCTCCGATCCCTGCTCGGTGCCGGAGGTGCCGCAGGGATCCGCAGGAATCTTTTATTCAGCCCCACATCCCGCGCTGTTCCTAGCGGGAGTCGGGAGCGGGACCTCGGCCTGCCCAGCGCTGGGAAGAACAATGGGGCGACGGGAGGGGAAAAGGCCCTTTTGGAAGGGCACGGATTTAATCTCCTCAGGGCCGGGCAGGACAATACCAGGAAAGGGCCGGGAAGCAGCGCCAGGGATGGGGAGGGAAGGGCAGGGAGGAGCGAAGGGTTAAAAGCGAATGGAGCCGTTCCCTCTGGGACAGCCTAATCAGGATCCCATGGAAAACCCCACTGGAGGCGCACAATGGGAAGGCTGCGGGTGCAGGCACGTTCCTGGGGAGGGAGGCTCTTCCCAGTACTCTCCACTTGGAAATCCACCCAATTCCAGCAAAACCTGGGCTGTGCCATCCCAGCTCCAAACGGGATGGGATCAGCTCTTCCCATGTCCTTCTCTCCCCATTAATTTGGAAATTGGGATGATGGTTGATCAAAGTGGAGAGGAAAAACTTTTGGCTTTTCATGGTCCCTTTCTGATGGAGCACGGATAAATCCCTGCCGTGGATAAACCTCTGCCATGGATAAATCCCTGCCGTGGATAAATCCCTGCCCCGCTTCCCTCAGCCAACACATCACCATTGATTTTTCCAGGCAGCCTTAGGGAAGACGTAAAGGCACTTTTGGACAATGCCAAAGTGGAGCTTTTTTCCCTGGAATGATCCTTTCCTGACTGGAAAGGGCATAGGGAAAGGTATTTTCTGTCAGCAACTGCTTCTATCCAGAGCTGGTTGTGCCTGGATACCAAATAATTGATGGGACTGATATCCCAAGAAATTATTCCACAGTTTTCTCCCCTTTCATCCATAACTTCCTCCAGCAAGGATCAGGAACCACTTGCAAAAGTCACCACAGAGGGCTGAAAATGGAGAAAGAAATGGTCCTTCATGAAAAATCCATGGAATCTCCTGAGTAGCGGAGAGAACCTCCCGCATCCCTCAGTCCTATTGCCAAGATAAAACCCTTTGGCTGGGAAATATCGGATTGAATCTTGGGATTCATTCAGCTTCTACCTCCAAAAAAAGAGTGGCATTTTAATATTCCCGAGCTCCCTTCCATGTTTAGCACTGGACAAATCCCCGGCTCTGCTTTGCCACCGCCTGTTCTCTCCTGGGGCCGCCTTTCCCTGCTGTTTAACCGGGAATCGCTGTCACCTTCAATGAGAAGAGCTCTGGAAATCGGATTTTGCGTCTCCCAGGCCCCTTTTCAAGAGCTCATCACAACATTCCTGACATTATCTTTTAATTACATTGCAAGACATCGGCAGCGGGATGTCCCTGCTCCTGGATCAGCCTTTCCTCATGGATATTTAACCGGGATTTTTATGGCACGTGTCGGAAAACTTGAGGAGAGATGGAAGACGAGTGATGAAAGACTTGAGGAAAAGATGAGCTTGTGAGGGGATAATGAAAAAGGAAACAACTTAAGGAAAGTTCCTGGAGCTCGAGGCAGCAAGGAAGGAGTAACTCAGCATTAAATGTGGTCACAGAAAGGGATAAAACCCCGGGACCTGGGGGGATTTGGGAATTGCTGGCAGCTATTCAGGCCCCAGGGAAGGCTGGTGGGACAGATGAGGGGTCTCAGTGAGCTGCTGGGTGGGCAAAAATAGTCAAAAAAAGCAGAGTTTGATGCTCATGGGCCACTTTAGGAACTCGTGGTCCAAGGATCCTGGTCTTCCCAAGACATCCTGGGGCTGGACATCATTCCCAAATAATTTTCTTCATCATTTAAGCTTGGCAAGAAACACTTCAACCTCAGCCGTGCCTCCTTCAGAGGAAGGTGGGACTTATTCCTCCCTTATTTCCAAGGCTGAGCTGCTGAGCTGTGCAGGGAAAACAACTTCCCTGCCTCTCCTGGTGAAGCTTTCCTGCTCTGCATCCAATAAATATTCATTGGACAGGAGAGGAGAGTCAGGAAGGAGGAAAGGCTGGGGCTGCAGAGGGCAGGGAGCTGTGAACCTCTGCTCCAATATCAGCTCCTGGTCAAATCAAGGTAAAAGAGAGGCTGCCTGCTCCCAGCTGCTTGGAGAGTCCCTGTGGGAGGCTGTGGAAAAGCTCCATTCCCATGTGGATAAAGCAGGACTCTCTGGGTCCTCCAAGGCTAAAACAACTCGCAGGGATCTGGGCCGTGTAATCTCCTCCATCCCTTTTTCCCCATCTCACTCCTGAGCTTTTGGGAGTCTGCCTTCTTCCAAGGCGACGATCTCCAGGCGGTTTTCCAGCCTGGAAGTGCGGGGATCAAACGTAGCTCCGCCATCCAAGGCGGGGAGAAAGCGTCAGGCCCGATGAAGCCACGCCAATCCGGCCCCGAGCCGGAATGTTCCGCAGGTGCTCGGTGAGGAGAGGAGGATGGATAATGAATAAAACATGCGGGGGCTCCAGCCTCCAGCCGATGTGACAAACCGGGATCTGCCGGCTGGGGGGGGAAGCAGATGAAATATGAGTTGGAGCTCATCCGAAAAGCTCCTAACGAATCCAAGATGTTGCCGTGTGCTGCTGCGGGGAGCGGGGCGAGCCGGGTCTGCCCGGATCCGGGGAAACGGAGAGGGGCTGGAGCTCTCCTGCAGGAGACAGCAGGATGTGACCTGTGGCTGCTGCTGAGATAATTCTGTGTGTTGAAGTGAGGGGTGTCTGCGTCCCTGTGCCCCGAGCCTGCTCTGACCCTGTTCTGTCTGAGCCCCAAGGAGAAGCCAAAAGGGAAAAAAGAAAAACCATTGGAGATGCCAAAGCCGATTACACGGAAATGCACAGGCTGAAAAGCCCCAGAGTCCTGCAGGAGTATTTGTGCTCTGAGGTCAGCTCGGTGATGAGCAGCCAACAAATGAAGAATTGCTTTAGGAGCAGTGATTCTCCGGGATTTATTCCTGCATGGATCTCCCGACACTCAGCCTGTGCACCCCAACTTGTGGTTGATGAATTGCCCCGAGCTTGGGCTTTCCACCCTTTTTGAGCCATGATTTTCTACAGGAAGTTAAATTTTTGTGCTACCAGTGCTCGTTGGAGGGTCTGAGGACGGGTGGTTGAACTGAATTCACATGGAAAAACAACCTGGGAATGCGACCAGTGCAGTGACATCAGCACTGGAGGTGCACTGGGACCGTCTGCTCCTGGCCCAGCACATCCCATTGAGGTATCCTGGCATTGCTCCAGCCCAAGAAGGAACAAAAACAGCTTCAAGTGTGTGCTGTGAACACCCCTACTAATGAATTAATTCTTTGCTGATCCGTTTTCACTCCGCCTGCACTTCCTTTCCCGTCACGACTCCTGATTAGGGATCCAAAGCTTCCCCCAGCACACCCAGGCTGGCTCTGAACTCAGCGCAGGAAGGGTGAGCTACGTGCTCCAGGTCAGTGCTGAGCTCAGCTCCTGCAGCTCCTCTGCTCTTCCAAAGGGTTTTTTTTCCTTCCACAATTTCTTTCTCTCCCTTTTGGAACCTGACCCCACCCACACGCGTTTTGTCTCCGTGACCGGGACAAAACAAAAGGGTTGATTTGTGCCATCATAAAATAAAAATAGCCTGGAGTAGAGGCTGGGGGGAAGTGCTGGCTGTGTGACCCAGGGGGCTGCGTCTACAGCTGGTTCCAGGCAGAACATTCATTTATCTCCCAGTTAATTCGAATTTTTTTGCTACATCTTCTGTATTCAAGAGGATCCTGGAGAGCTGTGGGCTGAGATCCCGAGGATCCCAACACCCCCCATCTCAGGAAATCATGAGCTGCTGGCCAGAGAGCTTTCCTGGGCTCGGGCCTTGAGCTCCAGGGCAACATAATACAAAATCCTCAAAAAACGTGTGATTACCCAATCCCATCTTGCAAAATCCTGCAGGTTTGGGAGTGCAAAATACCACATATTGCTTTAGGATCATCCTCAAATGAACCCTCACTTTTTGCTTTCACCCTGGGCTCTACTCCTTGTGGGATGCTCTGCACTTCCCAGCCTTCTGCAACTTGTTGAAGTTCACCTGTTCTTCATGGATAACTTTGAGGTGTCCTGGGAGCTGGCCCAGTCCTGCAGGATCTCCCTGCTGACCTCAGGGGTTACTTTACACCAGCCCAGGTCCCCGCTCCGAACCCTTTTCCCTCCATTCCTGTCTGCACTTCTCTGTATTCCTTAACCCAGATGGCTTCTCCCTGTCCAAAACATTCCCTGTTGTAACTCCATAGGCAGCTGCTCAAGCACTCAGGCTTGGACCTGTTCCTCTTTCCAAGAGGAAAGAATGAAGGAGAGCACAGGCTTTCAAATCCACCCTGATTTGCCAAAAATCCTTTTGCACCGAACATGTGTTTTGCACAGGAGTTTGCTCTCCGCCAGACAATCCTTTTGGCAAGGATCTTTCATAAAAAAGGAGCTCAAATCCCAGGAGAACTGTAATTCTTTGTATTCCAGAGCCTGCTGATTCCTATCTGGAGGTCAGATGTGGATTAAACTAATGCATGTAAAGTCATAACCTCCCTTTGAAATCCAGAGGCACCTGGAGAACACCGGGACAGGGAGGGCGATGCTCGGGGTGCTCCCTGCGGCTGCTCAGCGGAGCGAGGCAGGAATTGCCCTTCACGGGTGGATTTTCCACACCAGAGGACCCTTTTAGGATCTCAGGAGGCAGCTTTGATGTCCCAGTTCATCGGGATCGATCCCTGCTTCCCTGCTGCACCATCCCAGGCTGCAGCCAGATGGCTCCTGCATCCATCCGTGCATCCCCTTTTCCTTATCCTCAGGCGTGGGAAGAGCTGATCTATTTTTGAGGATGGTGATGAGTGGGATCTCTCTTCAGGTGCAGTTCCAGCCCCAGGAAGCAGGAATTACACACACAGATGTGATATAGATATATATACATAGATATATATATTAATGAATTCCTGGTGTGCACACACGTGGGAGTGTTTATGGCTCATTTCCCAGCCCAAAGACGAAACCCTAAGACCTCAAAACCCCAAACCCAGCAGGTATATTGAGGAATTGACTCATCCCAGTCCCAGGTTTGAGATTTCCATAACTCTTCCCACCAGGACATGGAGCAGCTGGAGCTTTGTACAGATGGAGGGAGCCACAACCTCCCTGGTGAAGGTGAAACTGCCAAAGGCTCAGCTCCTGATCCCAAAGCCACCCAGGGAAAACCTTCTCCTCTTGTCCCTCCACGTTTTCTCTGAGATCTCATGGTTGGAAGTTGATTTAGTGGCAGATTGGAGAAGCTGAAGAGCCATGAACCAGCTGCCTTCTCCTTCCCTCCTCGTGCATCCTCCAGGACACACCAACACCTCCAGTTCTGCTGGAATGGATCCCATCCTTTAGGTCCCACTAGGGAAGGGAATGTGGCAAAAGAGGGTTTCTCCTTTGTTCTGTATTTTATTTTCTGTGAATTTTATTGATTTGGTTGTTCAGTCAAGGCCCCAGGTGAGTGGCTGAAAGAAGTGATGGCAAAACGGACCTTGCATCAGTGAGCATGGCCTGGATTTCCAGAGGATCTCCCTGGATTTAGTTATTTTCCTGCCAAAATGAAAGCCAAACTTGAGCATCCTGAGTGTGGAAAAGCATTTGAAAGAGTCATGGGTCAAAGAGCTGGAAAATGCTCTCATTGACTTTCGAAATTGCCATTAAATTGCCATCGAGAGATCTTCTCCAAGGCGTCCTTCCCATTCCCATCAGCCAAATCCATTAGAAAATTGACCTCTGCATCCTCCTTTATTTCCAAACATTTGGAGGGATCCCAATTTTTATTCCTTTGGTGTTTTTAGGGAGTCAAGAGTCTTCCTCTCCTAAAGTCTATAGGGAGTCCACAGAGCACCCAGAGGGAACATCCCCGTGGTGGGAAGGAGAAGCCTCACAAGGTCATGGATTCGATGGCAGCAAGAGATCCAGCTTGGGTGTCTTTTGGGATCTCTGCACCAAAGGGATTTTGTTCAGTTTTCCCAGGAAACACCTCTCCCATATCCCAGCGCTGCCAGGCAATGCCTCACTGTGCCAAAGCCTTCCTGGATTCCTGAGGCAGCCTGGCCTCAGCTTTCACAGGGGATTTTCCTTCAAAGAAACCAGGAAAAAAACATAAATCTTCATTTTTTGCCAAAGTCTCCACGTGGGGGTGGGATGGAAATGACAGGGAGAACGAATATCCTTGGAAATCACTGCTATTTCATAATGTTGTGAAATCAAGAGAGAACAGACTGTTTAGGGAAAAAATTCCCTTTCTCCCTGACATGCCAGGTCCTACAGCAGCCGCTGAGGAGAAGGTGCTCAAGGAGAGGAATTAGGCAGCGATTCCAAATGAGCCTGGAAGGTGCTGAGAGACACCAATAAAGACGGAGCAGGTTCGGAGCGGGTCAGGACAGCGGGATTTCTCCGGGTAACAAATGTGTCTGGCTGCTCCCCCGATGAGCTCATGGAGCTGACAGGACTCTCCGTTAACGCTTTGCAGACCCCAGGTATTGTTATCCTACCCCGAGCCTGAACCCGCTGGGAAAACCGCCCGGAGGAGGGAGGTGGGAGGTGGTAGTGGGATGCTCACAGCAGTGGGAGTGGGATGTCTGTGGTGGTGGGATTGGGATGCTCGTGGTGGAGGGATGGAGACGCACAGGGAGGTGGGATTGGTTGGGATGCCCAAGGCAGTGGGATGGAGGTGCCCATGGCAGTGGGATGGTGGTGCCCATCTTGGTGGGATGCAGGTGGCCACGGTGGTGGGATGGAAATGCCCAAGATGGTGGGATTGGGATGCCCAGGTAGTGGGATAGAGATATCCAAGCGAGTGGGGTGGAGATGCCGATGGTGGTGAGACTGGAATGCTCACGGAGGTGGGATGGAAACGCCCACGGTGGTGAGATTTGGATGCTCATGGAAGTGGGATGAAGATGCCCATGGTGGTGGGACAAAGATGCCCAAGACAGTGGGATGGTGGGATAGAGATGCCTATGGCAATGGGATGGAGATGTTCATGGTGTTGGGATGGAGATGTCCAGAGTGGTGGGATAGAGGTGCCATGGCAGTGAGATGGACGTGTCCAAGGCTATGGGATGGAGAAGCCCATGTCAGTGGGATGGAGATGCCCAAGGCTGTGGGATGGAGATGTCCAAGGCGGCAGGATAGAGATGCCATGGTGGTGGGATGGAGATGTCTATGTCAGTGCGTTGGAGAAGCCCATGGCCATGGGATGGAGATGTCCATGGCAGTGGGATGGCGATGCCCAAGGCAGTGGGATGAGCACATCCCAGGCTCCACAGCCCGAGAGGTGGCGCTGGCAGACTGCCGTGCACACCCCCGGGTTATCAGCTCCTGCAGCAGAACACAGACCCGAGGCAGATGCATTCTTATCTCTTATCTCGGTGCACTCAGGGTGGACGAGGCGTTCTCAGCCACCAATCTTACGTCTGTCGCGGGTCCCTGAGGAGGCAGAGGAGCCGCTGGGCTTGGGAGCATCCCTGGCACGTGGCCCTTCCGGGTCTGAAGGCCATGGCCAAAGGCAGCTCTGATTAAATTAAATGGAGAGAACTGAATTTTCCTGGTAAAGAAAACACGATTGCTTTGTGGAACGGGAGACGCGAGGGGCTGAGAGAAGGTGAAAAGTGCTGGCTGTGCTCAGCAGGGAATGCAGATTATTCCTTTGCCCATCTTGGCCCAGTTTTTGTTTCTCCTTTGGGGTGTTGCAGGATGCAGAGGTTTACAGAGGGTAAAGCTCTGAGTTCCGGGACATCAGGAGCCGCTTTTGGCCACAGGGGTTGCGCAGCACCCGGGGCTTTCACAGCCACGTCTGTGGCGCGTTTGACGAAAAATCGCTTTTATTTTCAGAGAAAAACCAAAAAACTCTCCCCTGGCTGCCAGGCTGTGTGATAAGCAGGTGGCTGCAGGTAAAAACCAGCCCTGCACACTCGGGCTCCCTTTTCCTCAACATCCTCGAGCGTTTCTGACACAGATGAGTCACTGGAAATCCCCTGGCTGGCGACGCTCTCGCTCTTCCTCCGGGGCTCTTCTTTCAAGCACCGTTTGATGCCACTGTGAGTGTCACACCACAGAGTCTCTGCTCAGCTTTTTCTGCCCCAAAATCCTCTAAAGTTTGGGGAATTAGAGGAAAGAGGGTAAAAGGGCACCTATTTTAGGCAGGGCAGGTTCTCTTCCAGAGAACTTCACTCACACCTTCGTGGTTTGGATATCAATATCCCGAGCTGTGTTTGCAGTTGGGAATTACCGATATCTTTCCTCAGGAGCCAATTTGGGAGAAAGTGGTGGATGTGTTGCACGTGGGCATCTGGACAGGGTTAAAATCCCTGTGGTTTCCAAAAGTTTGGAAGAGATCAGAGGCTGAGCTGGAAACAGGAGGCACACAGGGCACTGTGCAGGAATAACCGGATGGAAAGGGAAAACCATGGGGGATCCTGGGATTGGACATGGAAAAACACAGCTCCTTGAGAAGGAGCATTTCCAGCTAAAGGTGTAGCTCCTCTGCTGTGATCAACAGGGTCAGGCAGTTTAAAGCCATCAATGAAAATTCCATTTTAGATTTGAGACTGAATTCTCACTGCTGAGGGGGAAAAGTTCAATCCTCAGAGGTGCATTTTGGACAAAGGCATCAGAAAGATGATTGAGAAGACAAAACTCTGAATCAACACAACATCTGTGTAGCAAATTGTCGGAAACAAGTACTCCTTTGCTTCAAAGATCTTGGGGAATGTTCAGGTGAGAGGAAATTTGGGGTTGGGGAAAGCAGCAGCACATCCAGTGTGAGAATGGAGCAGAAAACCCAAATGCTGCCGGTGCCACACACACAGAAGCAGATAATGAGTCAAGAAATCCATTGAACACAAGGAAAACACAGCCCCCAACATCCAGAAAGCCATAGGGAGGAAAATTCCAGTGGCAGAGTCAGGCCCCATGGCCATTTATAGCTCTGGGGGGTTGAATTGCAGCCCTCATGCTTTTTTTTGGACCCAGCAGCGCTGGCTTCTGTGAACAGCGACCCAGCTCTGAGACATTTCTGCTAAACCCCCCGAAGTTCCTGCTGGAAGACGCAGGAGGGCTGTCCTGGCCCCTGGGATGTACCTGGGATGGGTGGGGAGGACAATTCCCAATCACAGAGTTGGGATGATCATTTAGGGATGGCGGGTAATCAGGATAAGTTTTCCATCACTCCATGGTAGTTTCGGGTCCTGGACGGGCATCGTGAAATGATACAAGAGAAGAGGTGACACAGGAGAAGGTGGAGGAAGTTTTGAGCAATCTTGGGGTGGGGAGAAGCAAAGGTGCCACACTTTGAGGAGAAAAAGAGACCAAAATGTTGTCCTGGGGGGATAAACTTGGCTTTGGGACAGACATTAGCGGGAACTGTGGACTCTCCTTACCCAGCATCAGCCTAATGGGTACAAATCTGCCAATTAGGGACAAATCCACCAATTAAGGACCAATTAAGGCTCGTCTCTAAATCCGTTCTCCCTACTCAGCAAAGCGCTGGCGTGCATTTCACCAGCAGCAATAGGTCAAGGTCATTGTCCCTTTCATGTGAGGATCTCACAGCCCTTGATGAAGCTGCTCTGCCTTTCGCTGTGGTAGGTAGAGGCTGTAATGTTATTTTAATATCATGAGGCTAATTTATAGGGATACATTACAGTGGGAGATAAAGAGCACATGGACCCGCGCGGATAAAAATAAAAATCCACATTGCCCCATTATCTGGCATTGGTTAAGCTTCTGCTTGTAGAAGTTTTTTTGGCTAATTTCTCTCCTTTATTTTCCTTTTAATGAAATGCTATTTATTTATAGCCGAACGCCAACTTTGAAGCCCGAGCCAAGCATTTGGGAGCTGCTCAGATAGGGCCCTTGAAAAGGAGAATTATGTGCGTTTCAGATGTTTCCAGAAGTTATTGTTTCAAGGCAGCGAGGACTGTGACATCGCTCCCAAGGAGCCCTCCCTCCCCTCGGTGATTCCAGAGGACACGGGCCCAGCAGATGTCCCGGAGCTGGGAGAAGAGCTGGTGACAAGAGTGTGTGGGGGGGAAAGGCACCAGGGAGGGGAGCAGAGGAAAGGGGAATTCAGACAAGAAAAGCTCCAAAGGTCCAGGGTTGGAGGAAAGTGCTCCGTGATGCCCCCCATGAGCCTCATCCTGCTGCTCACCAGGGCATGGGACATAAAGGTGGGAAAAATCATTGATCCAAGACTGGTTTGGGTTGGAAAGGACCGTAAAGACCATCTCGTTCCACCCCCTGCCATGGGCAGGGACACCTTCCACTAGCCCAGGCGGCTCCAAGCCGTGTCCAACCTGGCCTTGGACACTTCCAGGGATGGGGCAGCCACAGCTTCTCTGGGAAGCGTGGTCAAGGATCTGACCACCTTCTACCATCGCCTTGTTCGGTGGACTTCAGGCTCAGGAGTTTCCTGCCATGAAATTCTCACCAGGACAAGGCACAAGAGGCTCCTCACACAGCCTCTGGCACTGCTGGCTGGGCTGGGTCACATTTCCAGAGGCTTTTTGGCTGTATTTGGATGCTTCCCTCGGCAATGGGAAGCTTTGCACCACTTCTGCAGGGGATCACTCAAGACTTCCAGCAAAAATCACCTTTAAAGGTCCCTTCCAACCCAACCTATTCCATGACTGTGTAATAACCCCGAACAGATCCCAGCACACGCCATTCCAGGGAAACCCAGGGCTTCATGCTCCCACTGGGAGCCGTTTCCCACCCCTGGGGCACGGGATCATCCCGTCTCTGTGCCCTTCATGCTTCCAGGCACCAACAGGAGGCCGTTTCTGGCCACTTCTCCAGTAGTGAGACCTCCAGAAAGGCCATGGGAATCCTTGCAGGGAACCGATGGATTTCCATGGAGAGACGAGGGGATTGTGGAAACGCCCGACTTTCCCGTGGCTCCTGCTTTGGATTGGAGTGACCTCATTCCCTCCCGACCGGCAGCGGGACAGAGAGGCTTTGATGGCGAGGGGGGGCCCCTGGCGCAGTGCCCAGGATGATGGTGAGGGGCACCCTCAGCGCCGCAGTCCCGGCGATTCCTGCGGGATGATATCACTTCCTCCGGCTGACAGGACACAGCCCGGGGCTCCGTCCCAGAGAACAGCGGGTGTGAAAGGGAGGGAAGAGGGGAAGAGCAGTGGGATCATCCCCCAGCAATGTGTGGGGAGCAGCTTGGACAGATGGGGCATTATTAACAATCTCCTGGGAAATCAGGAGTTTTGCTGCCTCTTTATGGATTCTCCATCCTTAACTTATTCTTTTTTATGGGTTCTCCATCCTTAACTTATTCTCTGCTGCCCCAACAAGTACAAAACCAAATCTCGTATGAGGTTTTCCTCAGAAGCTTTAGGGGAAATCAACCCTTTGGACAGCTGAATCCTTCAGAGGCACAGGCAAATAAAAGGTTGGATATCGGGAAAAGGTTCTTCCCCAGAGGGTGCTGGGCACTGACCAGGCTCCCCAGGGAATGGTCCCGGCCCCAAGGCTGCCAGAGCTCCAGAAGCATTTGGACAACGCTCCCAGGAATGCACAGGGTGGGATTGTTGGGGTGTCTGTGCAGGGCCAGGAGTTGGACTGGATGATCCCTGTGAGTCCAACTCAGGATATTCTGTGTTTCTGTGATCCTGTATTCGCACCATTGTCTCCAACTCCGTTGCTTTAGGGTTATTTGGAAGCCTGACCTAGAAATCAGCAGCTCAGGCTCTCTGATCCATCCAGACTGGAGGAAGGCACTGCCTCTGGAACCACCACTTTCTTGGGATTTCTGCAGGATCACAGCAACCTCGGGCCAAAACCGGTCCAGAGATTCTGCAATATTAGACCTGATATCACCCTATTCCCTGTGCCGACCTTCCCATAAGTGGTCCCTATTAATTTAGGGTCAGGACACCCCCTCAGCATCCCTGGAGCCGCTTTCCCCACCCTGCTGTTGGCATGGAAATGCCAACTCCTTTGGGATTTGCCAAGAGCTTTAAAACCTAACCCAGGAGGGAAGACCGTGCTGGGCATGTCGGAAGTGCCTCGGCTGTTGGAGTAAGGTGAGGTTTCCAAGTTGTTCCAGCCAGGAATCCACTCCAGGATCCACCTGCCTCTGCAGGAGCTGATTTCTGGAATGGGAGGGGGAAGATGTCCCAAGTCTTCCTTACAGAGGCAAAGGGCAATTTCTTCATTATATTGGAGCCCCTCTGCTCTGGAGCCAGGCTGGGAAATCTAGAGAAGAGAAGGATCCAGGGAGACCTCAGAGCCCCTTCCAGTGCCTAAAGGGGCTCCAGGAGAGCCGGAGAGGGACTTGGGACAAGAGATGGAGGAACAGGACAGAGGGAATGGCTTCCCACTGCCAGAGGGCAGGGTTAGATGGGATATTGGGAAGGAATTCTTGGCTGAGAGGATGGGGATTCCCTGGCACAGGTTGGCCAGAGAAGCTGTGGCTGCCCCATCCCTGGAAGTGTCCAAGGCCAGGTTGGACAGGGCTTGGAGCAACCTGGGCTAGTGGAAGGTGTCCCTGCTAATGCAGGGGTGGAATGGGATGCTCTTTAAGTTCCCTTCCAACCCAAACCATTCCATGATTCTGTGTAGACCCAACACCACTCATTCCCAGCCCCTGCAGAGACGGTGCTCAGCACCCTCCTCGTGGGTGTCAGAAACGCTGATGGATACAGGGATACAGGGATACAGGGATGCTTTTATTTTGTTGAACACCCCAGGAAAATTTCCAAACCAGAGCTGCAGTGTTTGTAAACAGCTCAGTCAGCAAATAACACACCAAAATCCCAGCTTTTCATCCCGGATCTGTGATGCCACCGTGGGCAAGGGGAGGAATTGAGGGGTTCAGGGCTGTTTGAAGTGCAAATCCCAGCTGCCCCTTCACTCCGGAGCCACGAGCAATGTGTCCACGAGCCAGAGATCTCCCATTGTCCGCCTGGAAATGTGGAAGCCGTCAGCACGCTCGGGAAAGGGAGGGAAACCAAAATGTGCTCGCCAGTCGCAGCAGATGTGAGGGCAGTGTCAGGGACAGCTTTTATTATTCTATAAATACCGGGGGCAGGAGGTTGTTATTAACCACCAGTAATTAATGCAACGTGCAGCAGCCTCAGCCGTGGCCCAGCGCTCGCTGCCCGACTCACGGCGTCCCGACCCCCCCAGCACGTGGGGAACTCCACGGAGCCAGCAGGGATCGGGATCAGGCAGGAGTATCCCTGAATCCGGCTCAGAGGACGAGCTGGTTGGAAAACAGATGATGCTGAACGCTGCAGACATCAAAGCCTGCACCGGCGCATCCCTGCACATCTTCCAGGCGCGTGCAGGGAATGCCGGGGGCCGGCGCTCCACCCGGAGATCCCAGCACGGAAAGGTGGCCAAGGGAGCAAATCCCAGAGCTGCAGTTGCTCCCTGCATGTGAATGAGCTGCTTTCATGCGCTGTTAGCACAGCACAGAGCTCCAGGACATCTGCACATCCAAGGACGCTGCCCGGCTCCCAGGAAACCCTGCCCGGCACGGCACAAATGTGGAGAAGTCCTGCTAACTCCTCTGGATGCTGCTGGAGAAGCCTGGAGATCATGGCATTAATAGATGCTCTGGCTCCTTTTCCAGTGTATCTGAGGCTGGATGTGCTCTGGGAAGTCGGGATTGATGGATTTCCCAAGCCAGCCAGGAGATATTAGAGGTGCAGAGGTGGGTGGGTGGTGCTGAGCCCCTGTGAACGGGCTTGGTGCAGGGGGGGGGTCAGGGACCTCCTGGTGTGTGAAGGGAAGAAGCCCAAATGTGCTGTGGTGGAAAAATGGGAAAGTGTCTGGCGCTGGCATGGGAAATCAGGAGTTTTAGGCACTGGCTGTGTGGCCCAGGATACGTTTATTGGATGTTGGGTTTGCCCACAGCAGCAGGGATGGCACTCAGTACCTGCCCTGTGTGATTGCGTCCTCCGAGGCAGCAGGACCAAAGGAATGATTTCAGGAAAACTGGGAGTCATTTCCTACTGCAGCCACGTAATGCCAGGGCACCCAAGTGCCTGGGAGCCCTGGCTGAGCTGCCAGTGAGGAATTTGCTCCTTTCCTCACTGATGACAGTCCCTAAGAACATCCCCTGAGGCGACCCCCGTGGTGATCACCAGTTTAACTCCCTGAGCTGGGTTTGGGAGCCCTGGAGCAGCTTGGAGCAGCCTGGAGCATCCCCCAGGGACAGCAGGACAGAGCAATCAAACAGCAAACCCGCTCTGGCTGCTGCTTTCCAACCCAATTCCCAATAAATGCGAGCCAATAAATGGGATCCAAGCTAACTTTGGGTAGGGACCGGCTGTGCTCCCTCAGTCCCTCTGCCTGGACCCTCCTGCGTGTCCCTGCATGGAATGAGGACCACCAAGCACCAGGGGCACTTGGAAACCTCTCCCCTCCTCCCCACTGACGGTGCAGGGTTTGTAACCCTGGGAAGGCTCTCGTTTGGATTCCCACCAGCAAATTCCAACCAAGCACTTTGAGCTGGATCCCCGAGGAATGCTCATGGTGGGAGGGAGCAGCCAGGCCTGATCTGATCCTCTGTAGGCCCGGCCTGAAGTGCAAATACATCCTTAAACCTGGTGGCTTGGAACTGAGTCCTAAGGATGTTATCCAAGCCTCTTTCCTTGTGACGTCACCTTCACCTTCCCCACATCCTCTGTTTGCAAAGCTCAGCTCAGGGTGATTTAATATCCATTAAGAGCGAGGGAAAAGCACAAGAAGGGGGCTTCTCCTGGCTTATAGCACAGAGGTCCTAAAATCCCCACACTTGGAGGCAGAAACCCCACACACAGCCCATGGCTGAGCATCCCACAGCCACGGGATTTCGGCTCTCGGCTCCTGGTGCCAAGGGGTGAGGGAGAATAAGTTGCAGTGCAAGTGCCTCCAGTGATTTATTTTACTGCACGTGTGCAAAAGAGTCTTGGCATTCTGAGGGGAGGTCGCTGCCAGCTCCAGGCCAGCCGGGCTATCCCTGGTGGAAAATTAAATGGATGAAAGGGAATATTTTTGCCTAATAGCAGAGTGAGGGAAGAGAACGATCCTACTTGAGCATCCATCCCTGATTCCTGGCCCTTGGAGCAGTCAGCAGCCAGCCCCTGGGATGAGGAGAGGGGATAAAACCCCTTGCCAAGCCCTCGTTTCCCAGCTCCATGTGGATATCCAGCAGGGAGAACTTGCATCCCCTCAAGGCCAGTAAGGGCCATTTCCGAGCCATTCCCATGCCCTGCATTGAGGACAAGGGGTGATTCCTCTTGGATAGGACAAGGCTGGTGTCACCACCTCGGCTGCCTGGGATGGGAGCAGGTTGGATCCATGAGCTGAAGAATTCCTGGCATCTTTCCTGCCTCGCTGGGCACTCAACTCAACCAAAAATAAAATTTCGAGTCTCCTGGAGGCTTTGGGTCTGAACCTAAAACTCCTAAAGCTCCTAAACTCATAAAATCCATCAGAAAAGACCACTTGGCTCATCACCTCCTCCTCTTGTTTAAACATTCCAGGCTGTTCCCATGTCCTCAGGTATTCCCTGCACTGGCAGACTGGAGGGATGGAGGGGTACAAGGCTGCTGGGAATTGGGATTTATCAGTCCCAGCTGAGGATTTCCAGGAAATGGAGGGTTTTCCAAAGCTTTGGGGGAATTGTGTTGCTTCTTGCTCGGCTTGCCCAGGATTTCTGGTGAGATGGTTTTAGTCCAGACCTGGGAGATGCTGGGCCGAGAGATAATTAATAGATAATTAATATCTTCTTTGTTATTCAGGCTCATCTCGTGCCCCTGAGCCCATCCAAGGACCATTCCCATCCTGCAAAGTGGAGGTGAGCCCTTCCGTGCCTCTCCTCTGTCCCAGACGGCATTTTCTCGAGGATAGGGATACAAATCCTGCAAATCCCATACAAGAGGGCAGGATCCAGCCCTCAGTGCCAAGACCCAGCACACAGACAGCTCCGGGATGGCATTCCCAGCCCTTTCCAAACCTGCTGCTCCCAGTGTGGAGCCCTCCTGTCACCCTCTGCACTCCAGGACTGTGACATGGAGTTATCCCGAGGGCAGGTGCCAGGGAGAGCTTTCCCTTCTCTTGTCCTGGCAGGGCTGCTCCGTGTCCATGCCTGGGAGCAGCAGAAGGATCCTGCCAGGGAGAAGGATGGAGCTGGGGTTCTCTCTTTAGCAGGTTTCTCCTGTCCCTGAACATATGTGCGGGAACACAGCCCTGGAAAAATATGTGAGTGGGTGAGCTTGGCTCCGGCTCCCTCCCAGCTGGAACATTCCAGAGCCCACATCACAAACCCGTCAGCCGGGCTCTGACAGGGCTGCCAGCACCTCCAGCCCTCCACCAGAGCCCAAAAACGTCCAGATGAGCTTGGCTCCCCCCAAAAACTCCTTCTCGCTCTCACTGACAAGAAGGAAATGTTGGCAAAAGGATTTGGCCGGAGAGTAGGGGGAAAAAAAGGAGGAATGAGAGGAGAATGTGGAAGAGGTGAGGCATGAGGTGCAGTATTGCTGAGCCCACCCCACAAAGCTGGCACCCCAAAGGGCACAGACACAAACACGCATCCCTAGGGTGCCCAAATCCAGATGGTTTGGGCCCATTTTCCAACAACCCCTGCAGGGTCATTCCCCAGCACCTCCCGGTCCCCTCCCGTCACTCCCAGCCCACAGGGAGATGCTCACAGGTTGCTCAGCCCTTACAAGTGGTAGGAACATCTTTCACACAGAGAGGACTTTGGGCTTTAAGCAGCACCAACCCCACAGTTTTTAGGGCTGCTGTTCAATACTGAGCCCTCCCAGCCTCATCCTGTTTCCATCTGCAGAGAGGAGAGGTTTTGCCGGGATGGAGGTGACATCCCCCAGCTGGGATGCATCGCAGCAGCTCCAGAGGTCGTTCCAAGATCCAGAGCCATTTCCCTGCACACAGCCGAGCGTAATTCCTCGGAAAACCAGCTGAGGCCTTGGCCCGGGCTCAAAACACATTAGAAAATCAAAAGCATTTATTTCATCCAATTTTTCTCCCGAGCTTTGCTCGATCCTCTGCAGAACACGGAGGTTTAATGGACTTCGCTTTGTGACTGCAGACACCTCGCATAGCTCGGCCCTTTCATCACGTGGGAACGTGGATATCCATCATCCCAAATCCGCTTAGGGCCATGTGCTCCTGCCCTGCTCCCGGATTTGCATTTTGTCCTCCGTTGCCTAATGAATTTAGAGTGGCAGGGCCTGTAAATCATCACAGCCAGGAACTCTCTGCAGCCCATTTTGCCACCAAGGATCCCTAAGAGCCATAGAAGCGTTTAAAACCTCTCAGGAATAATCGGGAATAATCTCCAATCTGAAGGTGGTTGTGTTCCAGTTTCCAAAATGATGGCAGATTTGGAGGAGGCTGGTGGGGTGCAAGAAGGAAATTGGTCATCAGCTCGGATTGAACCTAAAATTTTGAGTGAATTTGGCAAAAAAAGGCCGGATGAGCCATTCTCCCTCTTGTTATTTCCCAAATGAATGCTTGGTGTAGGGTTTAATTTTTAATTTTCAAGGATGTTTTAGTCTTAAAAGCAGCCAGCACAGCAGGGTTTACTCCTCACCCAAAAAACTCCTCTTGAATGTCAAAAAACCCCATTTGCTACTTCCGAAAATGAATTAATTTGGCACCAAATCCCTTTGCTTTGACCTGACCTGACTTCTCCTTGGCTCCTTGCTGGTGCTTTTGCTCCTGTGCCTTGGCCCAAATTCCAGGGATGGCTGCAGACACCTCAGGCTCTGCTGCTTCAGGATCGCATCCCTGACATCCAGGTTTGGAATGGGAGTTGTGAGCATCCAGATTTGAGGTGGGTGGGACATCTTGGCGGGTTCCCAGCGATCCAAAGGCACCCCAGGGCAGGAGCATCCCAGAGATGCTTCCAGGAGGAAAAAGTATTGGCACCAATCCCTCAAAACCTGCTCTTTCCTATTTCCCTAAAAAGCAGAATTCCACTGCTTTCCAAGCATTAAACAAGCCCTCATTTCTAAGCAGGACCTGCAGGGAGTAGACACTTTTATTAATGGATTTTTCCCAGAAAAACCTGGATCCCAGAAGTATCAGATGGTCAACCACACACGTGATCCAACCCTGTTGGAATTTTTTCCTGTATTTTGAGCCACCAAACACCTGGTTGCTTCCCAAAGCGAGCAGGCTCCGTTTCAACATCCATAAATCCAAACCCCTAAGCTTGGAATTGGAATCAGGCTCATGCAGATCCTTGAAGCAAATTTTGGGTTGGGGTGGTGGATTTTTTTCCCCCCGTCCTTTCTGAAAATCATTATTTTTTAACAAACTCGTCGCCAAGCAAAAGACACATTTTCTTTGAATGTCAAAACAGGATGTTTTTGACAATTTCAGGACATTCAAAGAGATTTTTTTTTGTTGTTTTCTTTTTGAAACAGGAAACTCGTCTGAGGGCCCTTTCCTGTGAACGGTTTCAGTTGTGACGAAACTACGACTTTCTGACAAAGGTTGGGGTATTTTTTTGATATCAAATGATGCCACCTGTAAAAATTTTTAAAAAACCCATCCAGGTTACTCAGTCCTGAAGGTGGGTGTGGATTTTTGCTCCTAAAAAAGCTCATTAAAGGGGAATGTGTCGAGATTGAGCTGTGGGCTGGGAATAGGGATATTTGACGTGGATATTTGGAGATCCAGGTTGTTAAAGTGAATATATCCATGGCATTGCAATCCGGGTATCCCTGAATCCAGGTGACACCTCCTTGGGCACAGGGGGATGGAGAGTGGTGGAGAAACATCAGTGAAACGGCGCCACTGAAACGCTCAACTCCCCACGAGGAACCGAAACGAGATTTGCAAGTCAAACTCTTTCCCCCTCTCTGCACCCGGCGGCTCCAGCAGCTCCAGGGGGATGAACAAAGGGTGGGGGGCTCATGGTGGGTGACAGGGGAGGAGCTGGTGGGGGCTGGAATGTGGGCAAGGCTTTGGAAAATCCCGGGTGCTTTCCAAGGTGTGTTGAGCTGCATTCCGCATGGAACCTCGGAGAGGTGGCTGTTTGTTGAGTCCAGCCCTTCCTGGGTGTTTAAGCCCTTCCCAGCTCTGGATGAGGTTGCAGCAGGATGAAATTCAAGCCCCATCGCCACTAAAACCAGACCCGAGGCTCTGAATCCTTGTATTTTAACATGTGAACCTGGATGCATTGATGAAGCAATTCCAAGGGCTCTCCTCCTCTCTTAGCCTGGCTTTGACTCCCTCCGACACAGGAATTGGGAAAAACAATCTGGTTTACGCACAGGCACAGATATTCCATGAAATTTGTCCTTTATTTGCTCAGAGGTGGGACCAGCTCATCCCAGTCTGGCCTCAAACCACCCTATCCTTGGTTGGGTCTCGTGTGGTCCTTGGAAGGACAAACACTCCGTGCCCCAAATGCCAAGAGCTGGTGCTGGGTTGAGATGGCTCCTCCAGAGCTTCCAACCATGCCCTGGGCATTCCATGGCACAGCTCTGGGATGTCTCCATGAGATCCCAGCTCTGTCAAAGGTCAGGGACCACCAAGGAGCCTGAGTGAGGCAGCAGGACCCCAAACCAGAGTGGGAGAGGTAAAATCACCGTCAAACATCATCTGGTTTCTGCATGGTTGGGTGGTGTGGAAGTTCTGGGATTTACGGGATATATCCACAGTTCTTTGCATTCCTCTTCTCTGTTTTGGCCAGGCTTTTATGGGGACTTGCAAGAGAAGTCAACGTCAGGGGGAATGTAGTGAGATATCCATTCCTTCTGCCAAGGAAATCCAGAGAAAGGCAGGAAGAATGACCCAAATGTGGGATCAGGAGAGGAAGATGTGTCCCGCTCATTCCATTGGTGTTTCTGTCACCTGGAGCAGGGAGAGGAGGGATTTGGCTCCTCATTATTTTGCTGGGTACGAGCAAAGAGCAAAAATTGTACAGCCCAAAGCAGCAGGACTCTGGTGTTGGAAATTATTTTCTCCTCCATCCTTTTCCCTCAGACTGGATGGTGCCCACACGGATGGTACTGCTGGGGTGGATCCGTGTTCCAGCTCTCCCCGTCAGAAACGTTCCACAGGAGCACAAAGCACCGATAAAATTGTTCCCCAGATGGGATTTTCAGGCTCCTTTTGCCTCGTCTTTCATGTAAGTTAATTAACTTGGCTCATTTCCTGCTCTCCCTGTGATCCCGCTGATGAGATGTGCAATCCCAGGTTTCTGGCAGCCTGACTGGGATCAGGGAATGACAGGAGGGAGCTCTGCAGGTGCCACCCCAGCCCGGCCTGGTGGCTCCCATGTCCTCTGTGTCCCCCCAGCCGTGTCTCTGTACCTCAGTGTTGGGACATCATGGAATCACAGAATCCTGGAATTTTTGGGGTTGGAAGGGACATTAAAGCTCATCCTGTCCCACCCCCTGCCATGGGCAGGGACACCTTCCACTAGCCCAGGTTGCTCCAAGCCCCATCCAGCCGTGAGCACTTCCAGGGATAGGGCAGCCACAGCTTCTCTGGGCAGCCTGTGCCAGGGCCACCCCACCCTCATAGGGAGGAATCTCTTCCCAACATCCCACCTATCCCTGCCCTCTGGCAGTGGGAATCCATTCCCCTTGTCCTGTCCCCACAGGCTCTTTATGAGGTGGCCCAAGGGACCACGAGCAGGTTGGGGCTCCTGAGCCACTCGGGAGCATCTCAGGGCTGCAGGTTGTGGGCAGTGCCAGACCCGCTGAGCTCCTGCACCACGGATAACACAGGAACATCCTGGAGAGATCCCAAATATTCTCCTGTTACCCTTTGGGGGTCCCAGCTTTGCGCTGTTCCCGAGGTGCGAGGATGGGAAGCGGGGATGTGCTCTCCCAGCCCCGTTATCTGCCCCAATCCGACTGTTTAAACAAAGTTAAGCCTTCAAAAAATAAATCCTCTGCGAGAGCTTGGCTTTGCTCCGCTCCTCGCCTGGCAGCGCTCCTAAAATATCCAGGAGTTTTCACGGGGCTGTTTAGCACAATGTTTGACACTTCCATCACTCCTTCCATCCCGAAGTGCTTCTCAAACCCGAGACCACCACTGGAGTCAGGCTGCTCATGGAATAGTGGGGTTTTTCCTTAAAATCCAAAGCCCACGTCATCCCAGAATCCCTGAGCATCCTCCATCCCCCTAAACCAGTGAGGGCTCAGCACACTGCACATCCATGAGGAGGGAGCTGGGATGGTGCTGCTGCAAAGAGTTAGGGAGCACTGGGAAGTGCTACTTTGGGAAAAAGTGGTGTTTTTGGGAAAAAAAAGTCCAGAACTACATGTACAGAGCATAGAGGGCATTGAAACACTGAATGTGGCTCTGATCTGTGCTGGAGCATCGGCTGGTGCTGTCGATGACACCCAAAGCAGGACAAGCACCTTCCAGAGCGGATTTCTACTCATTCCTACCTTTGGAGCTGCTTTGGATCCAGACAGAGTGATGCTATCCAGGCTCTGGGATCAATTTTAAGTGCGAGGGAGCTCCCCAGCCCTCAGTGTGCCCCAGCACAGGATGCAGGGCCAGGCCGAAGGCAGCACAGCACCTCAGTCACCTCCGGAGGACAAATTTACCCTGGACCAGGATTTTCCATCTTTCCATCCAATTTTCCATTGCCAAATCCCAAACACCTAAACCCCTCTTTCTGCCCCGGTGTGGGTGAGATGGGGACCCTCACCCCGTTCTAACAAGGTGAACCCTCCATTTTTATTGATAAGCTGATAACAAACACCTTGGATAAAATCCCTGTCCCCAGTCAAACCCAGCGCTGGACAAACCCCGGGGAGAAAACCCCCAGGGCAATGTTGGGTCCTGGCAGCCACACAAAGAGGGTTCAGTGCCAAAGGCCTCGCTCAGATGTTGCCCTTGGACTCCGTCCTTCCAGCTGGGCAGGAATTTATCCCGCTGTTTGCCTTAAAATTGCCACAAAGAAGTGACTGGCCCCAAAATCCTCGTTCTTAGTGCGGGGCTCCAGGAAGGCGATGGGGTGAGAAGACACTTTGGGTTCCAGCAGGCCAGGAGTTTGTGCTGCTGATGGGGGATGCTCTGGAGCATCGTGCTTCCAGGAAGGCTCCAGAGGAGCATCCTTACAAACCGAGGCAGGATTGCCAGGAAAAATGAAGGAAATTTGGAAAAAATCAGCCTGGAGCTCGTTGCAGGAGCTCTCCTCCCTCTTCCGGACATGCAGGAGTTGCCTGGCCCTGGAAGATGTCAGGAGAGTGGCAATGGGGTGTGGCTGATGTTAAACAGCACATGGACCGTGGGTTTTATTGGAAAAATGCAAATGGATGGGAAATGCAAATGCAAATGGCATTGAAATGGAGAGGAGTGTGTGTGGCTGGGGGGGAGCAGGATGGGGCGGGGAGGCCCTGGCACAGGTTATCCACAGGAGCTGTGGCTGCCCCATCCCTGGAAGTGTCCAAGGCCAGGTTGGACAGGGCTTGGAGCACCCTGGGCTAGTGGAAGATGTCCCTGCCCATGGCAGGGGGTGGAACGAGATGGGCTTTAAGGATCCTTCCAGTCCAAGCCACTCTGGGATTCTGGGATATTATGACATCAATCCCTCCACTGCTGAGCAGGTCAACCCCTCTGCACCCCAAAATCTGCCCCTGCCTCAGCAGCTTTGCTGGTCGGGTGCTGGAAGACAGAGCAGGGTCCAGGCAAGAAAGATGTTGGAGAAGGATGGATGGCAGCCAGAGAAGGAGGGATGGCAGGTGGAGAAGGATGGGTGGCAGCTGGAGAAGGATGGGTGGCAGCTGGAGAAGGATGGATGGTAGCTGGAGAAGGATGGCATCTCCCCGTTCATGAGGCTGGCGACGGGAATGTGCAGCCCCGGGAGCTGCCTGGGCTGGAGTTAGAGGGGAGGTAATTACCTGATTACTGCCTAATGAAGGACAATTGAAATGGATCAGCCGCGCTCGGAAAAACCGAACGAGGCGGACGATGGGGTTTCTAGGGAGACCAAAGTGCCGTGATCGCAGCCGGGGCGGGGGGAGAGAGGGGGGCTGCAGGTCGGGGAGGACGATGCCATTTCTGATTCACGATCCCCGATTTTGCCCCATTTCGGAGCCATCCCACCCGACGAGCTCACGGCCCGCAAACCCGGCTGGAGCGAGGCAGCGGCTTCCCGCGGCCTGCTCGGAAAAGAGGGAAGACAAATCGCGTGTGCCGCCGCAGCCCCCCGGTGCTTCCCTCTCCCCCGCGGCTCGGGGCGTTTTCCAGCCGCCGCGGCTGCGATCACGTCTCCCAGTGCCCGGGCAGAGCTGGAAAATGATGTTTAATGTGTCTGACTGGGAAGCAGGTTATTAATTTGTCTGGGGGCATGGGAGTGCTGGTCGCGTCTGAGGCCGTGGAGCCGCTTTCATCCAGGGAGGTGGAGGAGATGTGGACACCCAGAAGTCGGCACATCTATTTTTTTTTTTGGTTGTTTTATTGAATAAATCTATTTAATCCTCGAGCCTCGGCTGCCCTCCGGCATGAATGGATGCCCTGTTGGGAAAAGCCATCCCGCCCGAACCGGGGGCAGCTCCCGCCCCGCCCGCATCCCCGGCTGAGGGTGGGAATGCCGTGCCAAGGGGAAGGGCAGGGCACCGGGATCTTGGCACGACAAGAAACAGCGGGATGGGGGAAGGCCCGGCGAGATTATTCCCTCCCAGCGCACAGCCGGGTTATTTCTGCCGCGGGCAGATAAAAGGCTGGAATTTATCCAGGCCGGGAGCAGCAGGGATGTGTTTCCCGCAGACAGGTGAAACGCTCACAGCGGAGTTGAACCGAGAGGAGACTCGACTGAGCTATCCCATCATTTCCAGGGATGCTCCATCCCCTTTCCCGAGCGAGGCCGGAGCCGGAGCAGCCCCTCGGCCCCCCCGGCACGGGCACAGGCGGGGGGGTCGCGCCGGGCGATCTCAGCCCCGGAACCCACCAGGGACACCCGGCCCGCCCCTGCCTCTGCCTCTCGTCACCGTTCCCTGCCAAGGAGGCTCCCAGCCAGCCCTGCACCTTGTCAGCCTTCCCGGGAATGGGAAGCAGCTGCGTGCGGGGGATGGAGAGGCGGGAGAGGGAGGAGGGGGGAAGGGACCATTCAGAATTTTTGCTCCTTGTCCGAAGCTCCGGCGGGAGGCACCCAAAAAACCTGGGAGTCGGGATGTGGAGCATGCTGAGGGTGCCGAGGATGTTGAGGGTGCTGAGGGTGCCGAGGGTGCCGAGGGTGCCGTGGGTGCCGAGGGGGCCGAGGGTGCTGTGGATTCCGAGGATGCTGAGGGTGCTGAGGGTGCTCAGCCCCCGGACCCAGCTCCCGGCACCTGCTCACCCGTGGATGCCACTTTGCTGAGCTGTTTTCCCAGCTCGCTGGGGTTTCCCATTCCCCTGGGGAGCTGTGATGTTCCTGCCAGCGTCCCAGAGGAAAGCTCTGTGTGGGGGGATCCCGTCTAGACCCCAGAGTTACCCAGCCCAGGCTCAATTTCATATTTTAATCCCAAATATCCATTTCCGCCCCCCAAACTGCAGCAGAACTCAAAGCACTGCCCTGCACACAGCACGGATCTCCCAGGAAAAGTGATCCCGCGGAGAGGATTGTCCTTGGGATGTGACAGCACCACCCTTCCCTGTGCTCTCCAAAGCCATGCAGCACCTTGAATTCCCAGCCTTTCTTTCAGGATTTCCACCCTCTGTAGCACCGGGAACGGGATCGGGGTGAGGATCTACACCGGTGTCCAGGATGGGCTCCTGGGAAGAGCAGCATCTCCAAGGAGCCGGCTCCATAATCGGGTTAGCCACGCTCATTTTCAGGAACAGGTTGCTGTTAACGAGTTCTAATTAAAACCATCTTCACGGTGTCAGCAAGTTGAAATCAAGGGCAGCGTTGAATATCCACAGTCATTTTCCCAGCTGGATCGCAGGCAGGCAGGGTAGGACCGGGTGTCTGCCTGCATTCCAATTTTGGGGGCAAAAAAAAGCCAAATCTGCCAACCCAAGTGGCTCAAGCCCCGCTTGGACCTCACACACAAAGCCCAAGGTGAGCTCAGCCTCTTCCAGCGGCGCAGATGTTTCTCCCTCCTCCAGCTCCCAAACTTTCTCCGGGCTAATTTTAGCACTCAGCCCCTCCAGAAGTTTCCTCTGGGGCTTAATCCTCGCTTGTGGAGGGGAGAAGGAAGAGTTTTCCTCTATGGAATAATTTTCTGGGGTTTTCTTGCGATGATTCCAATTTTGGGGGCATTTGGAACCTCTGGAAGAGATTTTCCCCTTCTTTTTCCCTGGCTCTGCCCGGAGATTTCACAGCTCGTTGGGGCCACGCTCTGAGCACATCTCGAGTGCTTTAAAGGCTCTTTCGTGCTTGCTCCAGCTCTCAGTGCTCCAGGGAGACGGGATCAGGCAGGGAGAAGGGATCATGGTGCTCTTGGATGCACCGCCGCTGGAATGAGGCGGGATCCGGGCCGGGCCGGGTGCAGGACAATCCCGGGATGCAGGACAGGATCAAGGAGTGCAACCCTGGCACAGCCGCTGGCTTTTTGTAGCTCCGACTGCTGGGCCGGATTCCTGGGTTGCTCAGAGAAGGGATTTAATTCACTAAGAGACAAAATTCCACTTCAATCCATCAGTGGAAAATGGATATTGAATTCCACAGAGTTCTTGGGTCCATTTCCCTACTCAACCCCCAATACAAGAAGAGCTGAAACCTCGTGCTTCTCATCACAGAAATGCAATATTTTCCCTTTTTTCCCCCCACAAAAGCAAAGTTTCCAACCCAAATCTGTGGCTGCCGTTGGCTTTTTGTCTCCCTCTTGTGCCAGGGCCTGGAAAAGATTTCCAGGGAGGAGGTGGGATGGAGCTTTTGGCACGTCAGGTCTCAGCTCCATGCTGAGGATGGGCTGAGCTCGAAGGGCTGTCGGGATACAGGGCATGGATTAGAGGCAGCTCAAAGTTCATTGGGATTGTCCCTAAGGAATTCCAAAGGCACAAATCCTGCATGGACACGTGGGAAAGGGGTGCACATTCCCACATGCGTCACTCATCCTCCACGAAGCCCAAGGACCAGCCCTGGAGAAAAGTTGAATTTTTTAGGAATCTCAACTCTGCCTTCTTTACCTGGACTAAAAAGCCCTGGCTTGCTGTTAAACAAAGGGAAAATCCTGCTGGAGTGGGAATTTTTAACCCGGCTGTCTCCAGAGCAGGCACAGGGTGGGTTTTGTCCAATATCCCGGTTTTCCCAGCGCTGGGCAGCTGAAGGAGCGATGGGAAGCAGATGTTGGAGGCAGCACCAGGGTTGGAGGGGGCACCCGAGGGGTGTGAGCGGCCGGCCCCATTCCCGGCGCTCCCGGCGCTCCCGAGGGAAAACCCGGAGCCCCCCACCCCCGGCGACGCTGGGCAGACGGGATCCTAACCCAAACCAGATGGGAAGGGAGGGCCTTTTCCAGGGACCTGGAGAGATAAAGTGATTAAAACAGATCCTGTGCAGAAAGAGAGCAGAGATGCCCCAGGGAGCGGGGATAAAATTTGGGATTAAGGCTCCAGCGGGGCCGGGTCTCCCTTGCTGGGATGCCTGAAAACACGTCTGGAAGGCAGAGTTCATTCCAAGCTGGGAAGCAGAGTTAATCCATTCTCATTCCCAAACCCCAGCTCGTGGCATGTTTGACACAGCCCAGCTCTGCCTTCCCGCTTTCTCCCCATCCCTCACTCGGATCCCTCGGCGGGAGCGAGGCATGGACACGGCGTCCTCCTCACAGGGGAAAAAAGATAAGGAGAAGTCCTGGCTCCCTCTGTCCTGCAGAAAATTTCGGGATTTCTTTGGCTGGGATGGGAGGCAGTGCCCATGTGAACTCCACACCTCAGTTTGGACCTGCAGGGGAGGATTTGGGGTTGATTTTGGGATTTTGCCAGAAGTGCTGGATCTGCATCTCTCTGTCTTCTCCCCCCCATAAAGAAAGGCAAAATTCCCTCTTTTTCCACCTGAGCTCAGAAAAAGCAAAGGAAAAAGGGTGGATGTGGCACTGTTGTGGATGATCTCTGCCTACAGCACAGATTTCATGGACATCTCTGGGAAAAGCTGCTATTTTGGGAGGGTGGAGGGTGGCAACATTTACCAAATCTGACCTGCAGTGAAAATCCAGGGAAAAAACACTTTATCCGGAGGTTTTCTGCTGACATTCCCCCTGCAGAGTGTCTGGGGCAGAAACAAGACCAACCCCAAAGCCCTTTTCTTTTGCCTTCACGGGATTGGGACTCTGCACTCCTAAATTCCTGCTGCTCCCTTTCCAGCCCGGTCCTGGAAAAGAATAACCCCATGGAATCGGCCAAGTTAATCAGGTGAGCTCCTGACGCACCTCATTTATCTTCCCGGAGTCCCAGAGACCCAAAAAATGGGATTAAGAGCAGCGATAAACAAAAGATCCCAGACGGCCAAAAGATTTGTGGATTTTCCCCTGATCTGAACTCTGGGCCCAACATTTGCTTTTTATTTTGGAATGATAGGAAATGACGGGATTGGGCTTCTTCTGCTGTGCTTTAGTGACCGATTAAAATATCCTGGAGGGGATGGGAGGAAGGTCTGGGAAGGTGATGGACAGTGGGATCCACTGATTTATCTTTTTTTGGGAACTGAACTAAGGGGTCTTCTCCACCCTTTTATTGCAGAGGGGTGGCAGCTCCCACCTCCCCTTGTCTGATCCCTCCCTGCACTTCCCTGTCTGGAAGGGAACAGGAGCTCATTCCTGGGTTATGGAGAGTGCAGGGGTTGGGATAAAAACACTTCCAGAGCTTTCCCAGCCTCCCGCAGACAGCCTGGGCCACCCCCATCCATCAGCCTGGATGCAGCCCTGGAAAAATCCATCACCTCCGGGAGCCCTCCCTGCATCCCTCTGATGCCTCCCAGACCCTCAGCAAATTCCCTTCCTCCCCTCCGATCCCACAGCCAGCCCGGCTCTTCCTCGGATCCGACAGAAATCCCGTTTTCCATGTAAAAAAAACCCTTTCCTACCACCCAGCTCCGTGTTCCCCAGGGAATTTTGGGTGCTTTGGAGCTGCTGCTTCCACTGCACATCAGAGGCTCCGTGTCTGGAGGATGTCCCAGCACATGGAAATGCATCCCTCGCCCTTTTGGGGGATAACAGGAAGTCTTTTCCTAGGATTATAAGAAGTGGAGATATGGGGGGGTCCAAAGCCCTGGAAATGAAAATTTTCCAGCAGTTTTCTCCTTTCACATTTGTCCTGCCAGCCCTGGATGAATCATGTTCCTTCATTTGGAATTTCCCGAGAGGAGCAGAGAAATCCATCGCCAGGATTTGAAAAATCATCATGGATCTCTCTGTATTTTTAAGGAAAACCAGGGGGTTTTCCTGGAAGATTTTAAAGGTTCCATTAAAAAAAAAGCAAAAATAATCTATTTATGTATTCTTGTCTAAAAGCTGCAGCCTTATCCCTGTGGCTCCTAAATCAGGATCACTGGCAAACACCGGATCTAAGGAATGCATCTTTACGGGAAGGTGGTTGGGTTATTGTAATTTAATAGGAAACAACACTGGAAATAGGGAATTCAGTTCTGGATGGTGGAAACTGCCCTTTTTTTGCCCCTTAAAATGCCCTAAAACCAGGGCTGGGCTGGACTGTGCAGGTGTTGAGGAGCAAATGCTCTGATCCGGACATAAAACTCCAAGGAAAACTCAGCCACCCCTGATTTTAAGGAGTTATCCAAGTGGGAACTTAGTTCCTGCAGGAATCTGTAGGAATTCATGTGTGGGCTTGGTGGAGGTGACAAGAACAAAGGAGATGTTTCCCAAAAATCAGTGTTTCCCACCAGATCCCGGGTACATTGGAATTTATTCACTTGGTTCACCTGGAAATATCTCCCTGGGATCCTGGGAGCCAGGAGAGCTGGGGTTTCCCTTTTTCCAAAGACTCTCCATCTTTTAGGGTTTGGGTTTCACACTTCAGCATCCCAAAGCTTCCCAAAGGAGTGAAGGCAGGCTGGAGACAGGAGGAGGAGGAGGAGGGGGCCTGACCTCAACCCAAGCTCCGTCCCATTGCCACTGGACAGTGCCAGGGAGGAACAGGGCGGGAATCTGGGAGATATCCATGACCCCAAAGCCCCTGGGAATGGGGGATTTGGGGCATCGTTGCAGATATCACAACCCACTTCAACTCCGGGGTGTGGAAGGGCTGGATTTGGGGAGAATCTCTCAGTTGGGTTTGAAAACAAAGGAAAAGCCCCTCTGGCTTCATCCCAGGGAATGCTGGAAGCTGGAATGAGCTATAAAAGCCGAGGGAATTTTCTCCATATCTGTCACCCTATGGGATGTTCCCATCAATGCCAGGTCCCCTGAGCTGCTCCTGTGCCTCCCACTCCTCGTATTTCTCCTAAAATCCCCAATTCCCAAATCCCATTATTCCAGATGAACCTCAGCTTCTTTTCCTTTTCATTGAGGAGGTTTCTAGACCTCAGTCCATCCCAAAACCCTGACCTGGGGAGCTCAGAAAATCCTTGCCCATCCCCAGGGAATGTACAAAAAGAGTCAGGAACTCTGAGGTCCTCTCCAAATCGGAGCAGGGAAAAGGGGTGGGCTGGATGAGCTGGACTCAGTGCACATGGAAAGGCTTCAGCTTTAAAATGAAGCAGGAAAAGAGCCCAAAAATGAGAAAAAAATCCCAAAATATTGGGTTTTCCATGGTTCAGCATCTCCTGTGCAATGTTTAAGATGAGGGGATAACGTCATGGAGATGCAGAGATGGGATCCACACATGCATGGCGCTTTCCCGGGGAAACTGAGGCATGGAAGGGTTTGGCTGGACTGGGAATCTGGTGGCCGGATGCAAATGGGATGAGAAGCTTTTATCCACGTGTTTCCATCCTGATAGGTGGGGAAATATTGCCTAAGGCCTGCCATGTCCGAAGATTTGCCTTCAGTCATAAACAGAGCTGGAACTATGGAATGGGGACGAGTTTCCAGGCCCCTTTCCATCCCTTTCCTTTCCCTCTGGTATCCCTGGGGTTTCCTTTCTTCACGCTGTAACCTCAGCCCTGGAACGGGGATACAAACCCAGCACTGGCCTGGATTCTCCTTTCACAGCATTCCCACAATTTGGCTGTTTCTTCTCATTTTTCCCTCCTTTATCCTGCCATCCATAGGCATGGAAGAGCAACGTGTTTGTAGATTAAACCCATCCGACTTTTCCCACCAAGCCAAGGGAAAATCCTTTGGGAAGCTCCTTTTTGTCCCTGATTTTTGGATGCGGCTCAGCACAGAGCAGCCACCCTCCTATCTCTGGTGTCCAGGGTTTCCTCTCTTTTAAAACGAAATAAAAAAGGAGCTTGGAGGCAAAAATCGGGGAGAACCCCCCCTTCTTTTCCCCATGAGCCTCGTGCAGGGCATCTCCCGGCATTCCCCATCTCGGGAAGCGGCGGAGCCGGGTGGGAGCACACGGCCCCGGCCCCGCTGTGTTATTGTGAGTGTCACGTTACAAATCCCCTTTCCATGCCCTGGTCCCGGCGGGAAAATAAACGGGGAAGGTCAGGACCCTGCCAATAAACAGGGCCCGGGGCCTCCAGCAGCGGCTGGAGCGGTGCCCGTGGGATTTGTCCTCCGGATCCTGGCTCTGGGATGTTCCTCGTCCATCCCCATTCCGCCAGGACACATAAATCCCCTTGGAAAAGCGGCTCAGAGGTGCTGGGAGGTGGCTGGCCTGGCTCACAACCCCTGCAGCTCGATCCAGGATTGAGCTCCTTGCAGAGAGGAGGCTTTTAAAAATAGGGATGAGCAGGAATGGTTGGATTTCCCCCGTAAATTATGTCTCTGGCCAACACCGTTCATTTTCCTGGGAATGTTCCTTGGTCAATATTTGTAGGCACGGACCACACTCAGGGCGGCAAAAATTCCTTCAATCCACATCAGACGCGGAAGGAAACTGGAGGCTGGAGCTCTAGATCCATTCCTGGAGCTCCCCAGGGTGGCTTTGCAAAGGTTTTTCGGCATCTGCTGATGGAAAGGGGATTTTGAGAGAATCCCAGTGGGAGCCACACATCTCCAGCAGTGGCAGGGAAAGGGTTAACGTGGATATTCCCACAGGAGAAGATCCCATCCCATCCCATGAGAGTCACAGCAGCCCACAAGGGAAATATCAGGAGCGGTGCCTCCTTCAAGCTCCTCTCCTTCCCATCTCCCCCTGCCCTGGATGACACTCCCGAGGATTTTCCTCCCTCATTAAGGATGTTTCCTATTAATGTGTGGATTTGTTTTGCTGTGCAGGGTGGGAAAAGGCCAGAAAAGCAAAAATCCCCCCAGAGAGCACCGAAACTCAAACTCTCCTATTTCCATGCCCCTTTCCCACAGTTTTTTCCAGCACCTTCCGCCCTTCCATGGTTTGGGATGACGGCCCTGGGTAAATATTTGCAGAATGGGGGAGAAGAAAAAAAAGGAACTTGTCCACCGTAAGGACAGAAATCAAATAATCCTAAAATAATAAAACACGGATATGAGAAAGATCAAAGTGTTGGGGTTTCCATGGGATGAGGCGGGCGAGGTCCTGGCAGAGGTTGGATGGATCCCTGGAAGTGTCCAAGGCCAGGTTGGACAGGGTTTGGAGCCACCTGGGATAGTGGAAGTGTCCCTGCCCGTGGCAGGGGGTGGAATGGGATGAGCTTTAAGTCCCTTCCAGCCCTGAGCATTCTGGGATGCCAGAATTCCATGATTCCGGGTGATTTCGGAGCTGAGCCTCGCTCAGGCGTGGGTCCTATCACGGATCCCAGCAGGGGAAGGGGAAAACTGGGAGAATCAGGGAGTAAGAGAAAAAGAGGGAAAGAGGGGAGAGGAAGGGCTCAGCTGCAGGGAGTGGCTCGGGTCGGGCTGGGGAAGGAGCGGCTGGAACTGGTTTTAGGTCCAAACTTTTAACAGATAAAACCTGGTTAAATCCACATTTTATCACTGCAAAATGAAGCTTTGCTGCTTCTTCAGGAGCCAATCGAGGCCCCACATTTTGGATCATATTTTGTATTTCAGGAGTCAATAAAACTCCTGCATTTTGGATCATATTTGTATCATATTTCATATTTCAGGAGACAATCAAGGCCCCACAATTAGCATCCTATTTGTATCACATTTTGTATTTCAGGAGCCGATAAAGGCCCCACATTTTGGATCATATTTTGTATTTCAGGAATTGATAAAAGCCCTGCATTTTGGATCATATTTTGTATTTCAGGAGCCAATAAAGCCCCACATTTTGGATCACATTTGTGTCATATTTTATATTTCAGGACTCAATAAAAGCCCTGCATTTCAGATCATATTTGTATGATATTTTGAATTTCAGGAGTTAACATAGGGCCCCACATTTTGGATCATATTTGTATCGTATTTCATATTTCAGGAGTCAATAAAGGCCCCACATTTTGGATCACATTTGTATCATATTTTGCATTTCAGGACCCAATAAAAACCCCACATTTTGGATCACATTTGTATTATATTTTATATTTCAGGAGCTAATCAAGGCCCCACGTTTTGTATCATATTTGTATCATATTTTATATTTCAGGAGTTAATAAAGGCCCCACATTTTGCATCATATTTTATATTTCAGGACTCAATAAAAGCCCCAAATTTCGGATTATATTTGTATCATATTTTGTATTTCAGGCGCCAATAAATGCCCCACATTTTGGATCACATTTTGTATTTCAGGAGGCAATAAAAGCCGCCCATTTCAGCTCATATTTGGCACTGCCAGCGAGGCGCAGGAGGTCGGGGTGAGGTGCCCACGACTGGGGGTGGATGTGCCGAGAGCTCTCCTGTCTCAGAAACAGCTCCTTTCAAAAGGCACAAAAGTGGGTTTTTTCGAGCTTTTTTTGGGGTTTGGTTTGCAGCTGCTTTGCCCAGAAGTGAGGGAGGCTCCGGAGATCGAGATAAAGGTTGGGTGAGGCAGGGCTGGGGGAGGGGTTGGATTGGGGCTCCTGCTCCTGTTTGAGCTGGAGAAACCTGGATTGGGGCTCCTGCTCCTGATGGTGGGGAAAGCTCCGGGGTGACGCAGCTGGAGGAGAAAGTGATTTATGGGCTCCAAGTCCTTCCTTAATTAATCCTAATGGTTGGACTGGATGATCTCAGAGGCCTTTTCCATCTGTGATTCCATGATCTTCCCGTAAAAACTCACGGATTGCTGCAAATCCGTCGGAAGGAGTTGAGCTTGGAGAGGAAAACTGCAAAACTCCTGGCCCAGGGGCTGCGACAAACTCAATTTCGGCAGATTTTAATCTCTTGGCAGATCAAAGCTTCGAATTGCATCATTTCTTCAAAGGTGGGTGGCAAAGAAAAACCCTTTTTTGTAGAAATAGGGAAACTGAGGCCCAGCACGGGGCCAGCGCTTGAGAAACCCTGGCCAGCTCCAATATCCCACTTTTTTTGAGGATTTTTGGAGCTTGTTTCTTGGTGGAATAAAGCAGGGGCTGGTGGTAAAGCAGTGAGAAAATAATCCTGTGTCCAGGGAAACTTTGCTGGAGTCAGGGGAGGGAACTTGGCTGGAAAGGTCAAGTTCAGGTCCAAAAATGCAGCTCCTTGTTCCGACAGAGCCCCCTTTTTTCTGGAGGAAAAGGAGATTTTCCCATGTCAAGTTGGGTTTGGCTCATTAAGAGGAGAAGCTGCTCTGCCTGTTCAAATATCCCAATAAATGCTGGATAAATAAATCATAAGGATATGTTTAATAAATGATATTTTTAGGCATCCTCGGCAGGTCCCTTCAGCCCCTCGGTGAAATTTAGAGGATGCCCAGGAATTTCAGATGAAAATAAACTCTGCCCTTCCTCTCCATTCCCTTTTCCTCCCCAAACCAGGAGCTTCTTTAGGAACCTCCAGGGCCAGAAATATTCGACCTTTCCAGCTTTGTTTTCACAGGGAAGCTGGAAAGGAAGAATCCACCCCCGGTGACAATTTGCACTTAGTGAAATCCCGATTTTCCACGGATACGTTGATTTTTATTGTGATCGGCCACAGGGCCTTCCCCTCCGTGAGAAAATGTTTTAAAGGTCTCTGAAGGAGATTTTTGGGCTCAGTTCCATCAAATACCAAGGAAAAAGCAAAGATCCCCCACCTTCCTCAGCCTGTTTTCCAAGCAGGGAAGGGCTGGAGCATCCTGGGTCTGAGGACTTTGCCTGGATCCCCTCTTTGCCTGGATCTCCTCTTTGCCTGGATCCCCTCTTTTCCTGGATCCCCTCTTTGCCCATTTCCACATGGAAAAGTGGTTTATTAATGGAGCCTGGTGGAATTAGATCCCCTCCTCACACCGCTGTAAAATTCCAGGCTCTAAATGAATGGAATGAGCGCGTTTGATCCCCATTTTCCCTCTCCCTCCATCCCCCTGATCCGCATTTCCTCTTCCCCACCTCATAAAAGGATTTTCTCCCCAAGAAACGCTGTTACCCTTTCCTGATGGGGTCAGGACCTTTCTTTTTTAGGGTTTTTTTTTTCCTTTTTTAATCCTTTTTATTGCCCACAGGGAGCAGGATTTTCCATCTGGGAGCTGTGTAATGCAATCCAAAAATAACAGCACGGCTGCTCCGTCCCTGTGCCCCCGGAGCCCTGGGAAAGGACCACCATCATCCCTCTGGAATGACGGAGAGATGGGGAAAACCCTGCCCCAAATCCTAATTTATATAAATGTATTATGTATATCATAGATATTATGTATATTATATATAATACACGTTAAATATGTTGTATATATTAAATAAATATAAATTTTCTTGGAGAGGAAGATTTTTATATATATAAATCTTATATAAAAATAATAAATAAATAATAATAAATAATCTTACATATATAAATATTTATCCCAAAGACACCATTCCTGAGGGTCACCTCCTTAAAGAACTCCTCGGATAATTTAAAAAATGAAGCAGGTGAGACTGGGAGCATCTCTGTCCCCATAGCGATCTTGGCAACCTCTGGATTTGGGCTCTTTTCCCAAAAAACCTCTACTTCAATGGAGATGCTGGGCCAGATGCACAGACGAGCTAGGCAAAATTTCCTTGGAAAAATGGGGAGAAAAAGGAAAAACTTCATGTTTGTTTTCATGTCAGGCTGTGCCCCACACCCCAGAGCCTGAGCTGTGTCCGGGTGTGTGGGCAGGTGGGGATAATCCACCTGAAAATGGAAAAATCCAATCATTTTTTTCAGTTTTCATCAAACTTCCGTGCTTCTCACTGTCCCTCAGATCCCAGCACAAATTCCAGGCTCCCCACAGGCAGGAGATCCCACGTGGGATCCCACCAAATCCCCAAAGCCATGGAGGAGGTGTGGGACAGCAGCTGCACCCTCTCACTCATCCCTGGAGCAGGAAGCGGGAATGCTTTATCCCGAAAAGTGGGGATCCCTGTGCTTTATCCCTGTCCTGCTCCAGCTTCTCCTTCCCAGGATCCCGTCTCCCTTCTCTCCTCTTTCCATCTTGCTCAGCCTCCCCCTTTCCCACCTCCCGCCTTCTCCTCCAGATCCCTGAATTCCAGGGAATGCTGCTGAGCGCAGCAACTCCGCAGCTTAAAGATCTCCCAAACCCAACCCAAGAACAGCCTCGGCTTTGGAAAGCTTCTCCAGCCTGGGATCTCGGCCCCACAAGCCTATCCTGGGATTCAGGGGGTGCCTCCAGTCCTTTCCAATCCACACAGATGGGGAAAACAAGGAATCCTGAAAATAGAATGACAGAATTCCAGGAAGGTTCGGGTTGGGAGGGACCTTAAATCCCATCCAGTGCCACCCCCCTGCCATGGGCAGGGACACCTTCCGCTATCCCAGGTTGCTCCAAGCCCTGTCCAACCTGGCCTTGGACACTTCCAGGGATGGGGCAGCCACAGCTGCTCCGGGAAACCTGGGCCGGGGCCTCCCCACCCTCACAGGGAACAATTCCTTCCCAAATCCCATCTATCCCTACTCTCTGGAAGTGGGAAGCCATTCCCTGTTATCCTGACCCTCCAGGCCCAGACGGGCCCCACATCGGAGGGGGTGGGAAAAGGATGGGAGAGGGATTTTTAGGCTGATAATTCCATGTGGCAGGAGAGATTTTCGGGAAAGCCGCTCTGAGGATGGACTGTGGATGTCCGTGGGAGTTATTCCCTCTGGATATCCACCAAAACACTCCCTGCATCCTCTTCTCCTTCTCCTGGGCAGAAGGGAACAGGCTCAGAAATCCACCCCAAATCCTCTCATAGCCCACACTAAAAACGCTGCCTCTGCCCTGCAAGCCCTAAAACCAGAGATTTTTGGGGAAAAAAAATGCCATCCTTACCAAAACTGGGTGTGTCCTATGAAAAACTGGGATAGGATTTGGTGGCCCAGGGTGGCAGGGGGGGAATATTTCATTATCTATTTATATATTGATTTATATACCAATTTATATATCGATTTATATATATTTTTTTATATATATATATATGTAATATCCATCATATATTTAACATCTATCATACATTTAACAAACAATTCCCAAATCCACAAAGAAGGCGTTTTTTCCGAGCACTTTTTCCCATTTTCCCCTTTGTTGAACAGGTTGTAGCTTCGAGCAGGAAATAAAATTCAAATATTTTGCCTGCTTTGCAGCCAAACTAAAAACTTATTTATTTTAAAACGTGGCTTGAAGAGAAACTCATAAGCTCGAGATCTCAACCTGTCGGATTCACGGCTCTTCCCATAGGTGTGCTCTAAGAAAAGAAGGGAAGAGAAGACACGTGGCCTTTTTCTCCTTTAGCTGAGTAAAAATAGCAGGAAAAACGTTAAAATTGTCTTTTTTCGGTGTTATTTTTGGGAGCAGAGCTGACCCTCAGCACAGAGAACACCGCTAGAGGGCCCAGAAAGTGCTTCAAGTGATGCTGGTGCCTTCCCGTGGGTGCTTGTGGTGATATCCAGAGCCTTAAAAACTGCTCGTGATTCCCTCAAATCCCTTAAAAAAAAATGATAATTTAAAAAATAAAAAATGTACCAGTGGTTTATTTGGGAGGATTTTTACACAGAGACTCCTCCCGGCCTCCTGCAACAGCGAATTTCACGCCCTGTTTGCAACTGCCAATATTTGTATTTATCATCCTCATTTTGGGGACGTTTGGATCTGTTTTAAGTTATTTGGGATCGACACAACTTGCATGGATGTCACTCCCCTTCCCCCTCCTGCCATGGATAATTCCTGGGGGCTCCAGGATCCTCCTGGCTCCTGCCAGGGGCTGAACAGTGAGAATTATTCCTCCCGGGATTTTCTAAACTGTTTCTCCACATCCCTCCTACGAAATGGGAAAGGGAACAGCTTTTCCTGCCATTTTCCTCTTTGATATTTGGTTTTCAGCTTGGAAAACAGAGAAGGGAAGACCCCCCCAGGAGTGGACCGGGGGTTTTAATTCCCGGAGGGATGATTCCAAGGAGGATGTGGGGAGATGCTATCCCCAGCCATCACCTGTCACTGCTAATGGATATCTGTGCCTCCAGCATCCTCTGCCCCTCCCGGAGCATCCCTGCGCATTCCCAAGGGATGGGCACTAAGAGCACAGGCGGCTCCTTGGGGACACCATTAAGGATCAGAGACGGGAAGTGGGATATTTATGGGGGAGGGCAAGTCCAGAGAGCAGAGCAACCCTCCCAACCCTGTTCCTGACTGAAATTTGGGAATTTGCAGGGCCAAATTCATGGAGATCTCTGCACTCCTCCCAGCAATGCTCCCACAATTCCACATCCAGCGGTTAAAAAGCCCTTTCAGCAGGAGTGCGGCTCCCAGGGGACAGTGTCGTTCCCAGTGTGCCTCTCCGAGGTGGGAAATCCATGGACACAAGGGAATTCCAGGCACGGGCCGCTGTCGGGAGGCAGCTCCCAGCAGAGCAGCTTCCTGAGCATCCCCGTGCCGGGTGTGGGGTGCGGGACAGGGCTGGGCTCCCTTCCAGAGCCATCCCGATGCTCCCGAGCGGCCGAGAGGTTTCCTGGAATTCTTGCCGGCCCTGACCTGGCTCCCGTTATCGAGGAGCCGCTGCTGGGCTATCGCTGGCCTCACCCACGGGCCCGGCCTGCAGCAGCCCCCGCTTGGGGTTTATCTGGATTTTATGGATTTCGCTTCCTTTGACGTCTTTGGATGAGCAGGGAGCAGAGGTGGCTCCGTGGGGGAGCATCGCAGCCTCCGGTGTCCTCAGGAACAACGTGACAGAAAATCCCATGGGATGCTGGGGCAGGGTGGGGAATCCTGCCTGGCTCCAGTCGCCTCGGAAAGAGCAACTTGAATTTTCCACATCATCCATGAGCAGCTCCCAAGCTCTTCTGTTAAAATTACACTGCTACAAGGTCCTAGGGAATCATGGAATGGTTTGGGTGGGAAGGGAATTAAAGCTTATCCCATTCCACCCCTGCCATGGGAAGGGACACCTTCCACTATCCCAGATTGCTCCAAGCCCCGTCCAACCTGGCTTTGGACACTTCCAGGGATGGGGATCCTGGATAAATTTCGGGGGTCCCTGTGAAGTGCTGAGAGCTTCGGGGTGGAGTGGGAGGTGTGACCCTCCCTCTCCATCCTGTTGGGATGTTCATTGTGATCGATGGTGGGATCTTAAACCACCCTGCCCAACATCAGCCGGGCACTGTGTGCCCCGGACCCCATCCACAACAGAGCAGAATCCATGGATGGATGCAGCCCTTTTTGGGGAGTGGGAACCCCAAATCTGGCAATGGGGATCTGCAACTGCCAAACCCCCAAATCCCACCTCACACCAAACCACCCACCCCTGCAGAGAGCCCAGCCTTTAATGGGCCCTTCCAACCCAAACCATTCCAGGATTCCATGATTTTCATTTGATTTGGGAACACCATCACCCCACAAGCCCCAGTACCCCGCAGGGACCCACTGCACCCCAAACCCCAGAGGCTGAGCCGCGTCTCCGCCCGGCGGGGTGGCCTTGGCCCCGCCGCTCGTCCTCGCCGGCCTTTTCCAGCCTCCCGCTCCCCATTGTTCCCGGCGCCCGGCCCTGACCCCGGGTATTTATAATCCCCCTTTCCGGGCCGGCATTGTGTGCCGGAGCCCTGGATGAGCCGGGCTCCGCTCCTCGCTTCCGCGCTTTCCTGTTTACGGCGCTCGGGAGGAGCCGGGCCCTCCCCTCCGCGGAGACCTCCACACAATTCTGTTTATCCTTCCAGCAGGGACTGAGGTGGTGCCTTGGGATGGGTCCAGACAATCCATAAAGCCCCTGAAATCTGGGAAAAGATGGGTTCACTCAGGATACACCGTAAGACACCCTATTGCTGTTGTGACTGGGTCACCAGCTTCAAACCCTGGTGAGTTTGTCCTGAGACTGCTCAGGCAATAAAATCTGGGCTATCCCAAGTCCTTCTACCTCCCTGAAATGCTGTGTGACCCCAAAACACCATCCAGGCTCAGATTTGGGCCCAAATGGACGATTTTTCTCTCCTGGAACAGACAGTGTTGTATCTCAGTGGACCACGGCCATGCCTTGACGCAGGCAAGCCTTGGATGTGTTTTATGGTAAGAAATGGGAACAAAAATCCCCGTTCTGTGCTGATCCCGTGTGCGAAACTCTTCGTTCCAGCAGCACAGACCTTTTGCCCAGATAGTTTTTGTCGCTGGGGGAGGTAAATCAGCAGGGCAGAGCTGGGGCTGCCAAGAGCTCGCGGTGACCTCGGTGACAGAGCGGGGCCACAACAGGATGGGCTTTGGGCTCCTCTCTGCTGGAGGGGTTTGGCTCAGGCTGACAGAAAAGAACTCGGTGTTCAACGGGAAAAAGTGTGACACAAAAAGGTGCCCTGACCCCGTTTCAGTTGCTGTTCTCGGGTGGTGGATGTGTGAGGGATCCCCAGCCCTCAGCGTGGTGCTCTCCCGGCAGAGGGAGAGCCAAGGCAGAGGGAAAAGGGATTTTTCTCATGCCAGAAAAAGGGTAAACTCACAAAAACGAGGCAAATCGACCCTTGGGTTTGCTCTGAGTAGGTTGTGATGAGCAGGGTGGGCAGAAAAAGGATAAAATTGCAAAAATGAGGCAAACCAAGCCTTGGGTTTGCTCTGACCAGGTTGTGCCCAGCAGGGTGGGCAGAAGGGTGGCCCATTCCCACCATTGTCCTCTCAGCACTGCACAGGGATGATTTATCCCCATTTTCCCACTTTTTTCACCTAAACAGAGACATCATTAAGCCCACAGTTTGCAGAGGTTACCCCAGGGCCAAACCCTGTATCACCACCCTGCTCCCCTCAGAGCCCCCGGAGCCCCTCGGAGCCCCCGGAGCATTCCCAGCAGCGGGAATTAAACAAATCCAAACACTCCAAGCCCTCCCGGTGTTAATCTCCCCCTCGCACAAGCCGGGTGGAGCCAGCGCCACAGGAAACCCCCGTGCCGAGACCTTCCATCCCAAACTGGATAAACCATTATCCCTGCCGCCCGTCCCCAGCCCCGGCTCCAGGTGGGAATGTCACTCCCGGCCTCCATTCATCCCTGCAGGAACTCCGGGCGATTTTTCCCCCTCGGACGTGCGAACAAACAATAGCCCTGACTCACCGACCTGCGAGATTCGTGCGGGGTTTTCCTGGTCCCAGCCTATCCAGGGAAAATCGCCTCCTGGAATCCCACCTGTGGCCCTGGCAGATGTGCAGAGCCCACGGCTGTCACTCCGCGTTTATTCTTTATCTGCCCGTGACAGGCCAGGCAAACAAAATTCCAGCTGTTTCCTACCCCGGAGCCCAGCCCAAGGTGTTTGGGTTTTTCAGCGCTGGGCTGTTGGCTCGGCCTGGCTGGCACTGGGACGTCTGGAGGGAGCGGCTGCCTGCAAACATGGATTTTTTTTCCTCCAAAATAAGGGGAAAAAAATTTTTAAAAAATCTATGCATCTCCTGTTAATCAATATCTACTGTAAAAATAAATTCTCATGTGCTGTCTGATTTTTTGGGTCACTGATAGCATTATTTACGGGGTCAGGGATGGATAACTCCCCATAAAGGAGACAGTGGGATCATAAGAGCCTTAATCGGACCTGGCCTTTCCAAGGATCTGAATTCCCTTTGCTGGGAATGTCAATGGGATGGAAACCCAGCCGAACGCTGGTGCCTGCACTCCACAGGTTTCCCCGATCTCTGGGAGGGAAGGGATCAAACAGCTCCTGGAATGGGTTCGAATGTGTTGGTTTTGGCAGAACTCGAACCCCTAGGAAAAATAAACATTAAAAAAAAAATAGATTTGAATTTTCGCTTTTTCATTTTGTTTTAACTCTGAAGGAAAATATTTTCCATGGCAAGCCCGTGTCTGGGTGTCACTGTCTGTGCAGTGGAGCTGGTGCACCAGATCCAAACATCCCACCCACGGCCTGTGCCAGCCTGGGCTGGAGTTCCCCGGGGCTGGAATTATTTCCTCCTCTTCCAGACCCGCTCCAGGCACTGCAAGCTGAGCTTTGCCAGCACAAATCCCACCCTGCATCACCTCCATCCCCCAAAAAATTCCTGCAAAGCGGCAGCTGGGGAAGGGATTCCTTACAGGTGCTTTTTGAGGGAAGAACTTGCGCATTGAGGAACACTGGGGTGGTGGGATGGGGGAGCTTCCAGCAGGGATGTGGATTTTTCCGGGACAAAAAGCAGGATGGTGCTGGTGACCTGCCTCAAATGAGCTGGGAAATTGGTGGAGGTGAAGCTGGAGATCCATGTTCCTTCCAGATGGCAGCCAGGATGCTGCTGGAAGTGCTGGGAGATCCCACCATGGTATTTTCTCTGCATTAATTCCCCCATGGATTTTCCTGGGTGAGTCCCTACACAAGTCCCAAGCAGCGCTGATGGTCCTGGTCCTGTGGATGAGCTCCCTGGAGACAGAGACTCCTTCCCTCCTTTGGAGGAAAATACAGTTCCTCCCTTCTTCTGAACACTACAGTCATAGATCCATGGAATCATGACTGGTTTAGGTGAGAAGGGATCTTAAAGCCCATCCAGTTCCATGCAGGGACACCTTCCACTATCCCAGGATGCTCCAAGCCCTATCCATCCTGGCCTTGGACACTTCCAGGGCTGGGGCAGAACTCCAAGGGAAGCAGAGACAGAAAGAATAGGTCTGAAAAACCCCACTGTTCCCCCATGTCCAGAGGACACTTCCCAAAGCCTCCCTGCTCCATGGCCATCAAGCCCTGCTGGGTTCATGTGGAACATCTAAAAAGGTAAGAAATTGATTGGAAAGGGAAAGCTCTTTATTTTACTGGAGTGGGAGCTGCAGGCGGTGGAATTTCCCTTTAATTATGTTCAAGTCATTAGAAGGAAACACCCGGAGCTGTGGGATTCTTATCTTGTGGCCAAGGAGATAAGGGCTGGACAGGCACTGGTTGCTAAGGGTGCAGCTCACTGTGGTTGCTCCACATCCATGAAATTGTTGGAGGAGTTCCCAAGTGCTCCACAACCACTGACGCTGTTGGATGGAGCCGCTCCCACATCCACGTCCTCACCACATGGAGCAACACAGGGAGCAAACAGGGAACACACAGGTTCCCTTTTCCTGAGAGGAACAAGGAATCGCTCTCAGCTCGTGGCCGTAACACCCCTGGGATCACCCCAAGTCCTTGGAGCCTCCATGTTATCCGGGATGATTGTTTTTACCCAGGGTATGGGATGATGTATCAGTTATAGGGCAGGTTTCCTTCCTGGAAAAGGATTTAGAGGAGCAGGAGAGCTCTGAGTACATGGAATGAGGACAAGCAGGAGATCTGAAGAGAAAAGATGGGAAGAAGCCAAGGACATGGATTTGTGGACATTTCCAAGCTAGGAAACTGGTGGATCTACCAAATCCCACGAGTGCCCATCCTTTTTTCCCCCCATAAGTTGCTCTTTTCCCTTCCTTAGCTCTGGACCAAAGGCAGCTCAGAGTTTCAAGATTCCCATAAAACACCCCTCATTCCTCTCCCAAGGAGAAGTGGTGGTGGTTCCTTGTGCCTGGGATGGGGGAAGGAAGAGCAGGAAGGGTTGGAGAGGGGAAAGCATCCATGACTGGCATGGGATGGGGAGGATTTGTGGAGCTCCAAAGCTGCCAACCAGGGCTGCAAACCTGGGCACTCAGGGACAGCGGGGGAATTTGGGGAAGAAATTTCCGTTTTGGGGTCGAAAAGCAAAAAATTTCCTTTATTTTTTTGTCTTAATTAAACATTCCTCTGCTAAGGAAGGAAGCAAGTCCCATGGAAATTTATGAGATTCCAAGGAAAACCCCTCAAATTTACCAAAGCCTCTCATATCCATTCGTGTTGGAACATCCCTCTCCCCACACCAGGAAAATCAAAGTCCTTTCCACACCAGCTCTCTTGGAAGGTTCCCCAAGCCCTGAGCCCTTCCCCCTTTAATTCCCCTGGGATCATCCAGGCTTGAGGAGCCAGGATTTTCCTGGTTTTGGCAGGAGATAAACACGGCTGTGGATGTGCACAGGAGAGTGACATTGTCCCATTACCCACATCCCTGGGGAACAGGGATATGGACATGGAACCCTTAGTGGCTCTGGGCAGGCCAGCAAAAATCCATCTCGAGGCCGTGGAATTCCAATTGCTCCTCCAAAACCTGGCTCTGGAGATGCTTGGCTTAAACCCAGCTTCCTTGGGAATGCATCCATCATATCCTGCAATGTCTTCAAGCTGCCAGGCATGAGGAGCATCCCACAGGGAGTTTGACCCAATCCCGCCTCCATTTTCCCAGCAATTCCATTGGGATTAAGGATCTTTTCCACCCCGGCTCGGTGAACACCTGCATGGCACAAGGGATACATTTAATTAATACATTTTTAATATAATTCTGGCTTTTGAGGGCTTAATTATCACAAGAACGGGGCCAGCAGAGGGGTGTCTGCACTGGGAGCCACCAGAAATCCAGCACAGAGCTCTTTTTAGGGAGCAGGCTTGGAAAGAAGGGGGTCTTGGTTTATTTTCCAGCTTTTCCTTGTGTTTTCCACCTTTGGTGAGTATAAAAGTCCCCAAGAGTTTTCCCTGGTGCTGTTAATCCCTTTCCAGCACAAAAGGGAGGAGAAGGAGCGACACCAGCCAAGAGTTATCAGCGAGGGGGAGACGTGAGCTGCTGATACTGAGACACCACAAACAACAGCAAAAGGGCTTTGGAAAAGAAGGAATTCTGGGGAAATTCCAGAGTAAAGCAGGAGAGAGCTGGGATAAAGCCCTGGTGGGTTCCCCATCCTCTGCAGCCCTCGGGGCAGGGCCATGTTCTGCTCCAGGAGCTCTCCGTGCTCAGCCCAGACGTAAAGAATGGGATAATTTGGGAAGCGCAGGATGGATTTCCTCCCCAGGACACTTTGGATTGTCTCACCAGTGCATTATATCCTCTAAAGCTTATAAATCAATTAACTCGGGCCTGCTCAGCTAATTAGAGCTGCTTACACTTCCAGCTAATAAAATATTTGTCATTTCCAAAGCACGTGGGAGTTTTTCTTCGGCTTAACCCAATCACCCTGACAATTCCTGCAACCGAAGACATTCCCAGAAGCATTTTTTGCCAGAGGTAGGAAAAATCTGATTAGGAGAGATGATAAAAACTTGCATTCCTGTAGTTTTCCCGGCTGGAGCAGGGAGGGATGGAAATGATGTGTGGCTGCCTCTCTCCAGCATCGCTCCCGTTGATCATCCAGAGCAGCCAGGATGGAAATTTGAGGAAATTTTGGGATAAAGGGTGCAGAGATCTGTTGGGTTTCACCCTTTTGGCTTCATCCTTAAGCCAAGCCTTGCTGAGCTTGGGAGGATTCACCTGCCTGGTTTTTGGTATTTATTTATCTCCCACTTTTTTAATTCAACAAAGGAAAAAGAAACTCCCTGCATGTCCTCCCGCATCCAAAGGTTTTTTTCCCCCCTTCTATCTTCCCTTATTTTCTAATGGACTTAATAAAAAAGGAAATGTATCAGCCAAGTCCAGCCCATGTGGCTTTAATAACTCAATTTAATTAACATCTCCCAAACTGTCATATTAAAACTAAATTAAATCCTGATTTGAGAGGTTGAATGGATCATCCAGACTTTGTGCAGAGATGACTGCAGCCGTGGGAGCGCCTGGAAAAGGAGCTGAGATTTTCCCTGCTCACCTTTGCTGCTCCATCCCCCCTTTCCAGGCTGCAATCCGGGTCTCCTGCCGGGATAAATCCGTGTCCATTCACTGGGGCTGGAGAGAGCCAGGGGGCAGAAATAGGCAGGAGATCCCTGACTCCAGAGTTTCTCCTGGAAGGCAGAAAAAATGGGCAACACAGAAAATTACACAGAATATACAACCCTCTCCATGTTTTCTTTTTTAATCCATTTAGCTAAATCACATTTTTGTAAGATTTATTTTTGATTTAAAAAAAAGGAAGCTTGGCTTAAATAAGAATTATCCTAAAAATGGCCCTGTTTACCAAACATGCTCCATGGGGAAGGACTTTGTGAGGTTGGCTGGAAATGCATCATTTTTGGAAGAGAAACGGGAAAGAGCATGAAAATATCCAGTTCTTTTGGAAATTTTTGCTCCCAACAAGGAAAGGGCTGCTCCATCGGCCTCTTCTGTGTGGGAGTTGGTGCCTCGTCCTGGTGCCTCATCCCCATCCTTCCGTGCCCTTTTCCCTTTATTCCCCTTTCCTGTTTTGCTTCCTGCTTTCTGTAGAGGTTCTGCCTTCCCCCTCTCTCTGCAGCACCCATGGATGCTCTCCCACCACAAAACATCCGGGAACTGCTTCTGATCCCGCATTTCCCACCATTCCCTCAGAACTGGAGAGCCAACGAGGGCGGCTTCCATCACCTTTCCATCCATTTCCATGGATGCTTTCCATCACCTGCCAGGCTGGGCTCAGCCCTGTCACTGGACACATCCCTGGATCCAATCCATGCTCCAACCCCGCGGAATTGTGGCACTGAACACATCCCCGGATCCAATCCATGCTCCAACATCCCTGACTCGTGGCACTGAACACATCCCCAAATCCAATCCATGCTCCAGCCCCTCTGGATTGTGGCACTGAACACATCCCCAGATCCAATCCATGCTCCACACCCTGCTGGATCATGGGAACACATCCCCAGANATTCCCTCAGAACTGGAGAGCCAACGAGGGCGGCTTCCATCACCTTTCCATCCATTTCCATGGATGCTTTCCATCACCTGCCAGGCTGGGCTCAGCCCTGTCACTGGACACATCCCTGGATCCAATCCATGCTCCAACCCCGCTGGATCGTGGCACTGAACACATCCCAAATCCAATGCATGCTCCAGCCCCTCTGGATTGTGGCACTGAACACATCCCCAGATCCAATCCATGCTCCAACCCCGCTGGCTCCCGACTCCAGGGGATTGGAGTTCAAAGGAGCTCCTTGGGGTGGGATTGCGCAAGGGGCCAGGACCCCTTGGAGCTCCTGGATGGGTGAGCAGGGCTGGGAATGTTCCCTGGAGTTTTTCCTTGGCTCCTCTGGCCACCGAGGTGGGGTCAAACACGTGCAGGATCTCCAGGGAGGGCAGGATGCGGAGCTGCCCCGATGGATGGGGCACCTGGAATGGTGGGAACGGGCGGCCCCGGGAGATAAGGTCAGCCTGGAAAACATCTCCAATAAACACAGAGGACACAGAGGCCACGGGGCTGGGTGGGCTCAAATCCCTTCAATCCAGCTGGCCAAGGGGTCAGCGCTCCCAGTGGGTGGGAAGTCCGGTGGGTGTCGGAGCCTGTTTTCCCTGGGAAATCTGGGGTTCGTTTCTTTGTGAGCCCAAAAGGTGCCCCTGCCCATCCAAACCAACCCCAAATCAGTCAACACCAGGGCGGAACTGCCGGGATGGCTCAGCCGCAGCACCCAGGGCAGCTCAGGAAAAAAAAAAAAAAAGATTTAAAACCAGATTTAAAACACAGTAATTAGTTAAAAAGCCATCGTTTCATCATTTTGCCGTAAAACAGCAGCGTTAAAGCAGCAGCTGCTCGTTTTGCAATTCCATCGACAACGATTTTCCATGGCCGCGTCCATCCCTGCTGACGTCGGTGGAGTTCTATCACCTGGATATCTCCTCCCAGCGCGTGTGGGGCGGCGTTGTTTACCGAGGAGTTTTAATCCTCCGTTTCCAGCCCCTCTGCTGCAAATCCACGCTGAAATCAGGAAAAGCATCTGCAAAAAAAAAAAAAAATCCTCAAAAAAAAAAACCCCCTTTGTAAGCGGAAGGGAAAGAGATTTGAATCATCGAGGGCTGGAAAACTTCTCTCATCTATTTATTCCCGGGCCTGACATCTCCGAGGGAAAAAAAAAGAACCAAGCACTTTCCAAAGCCAAAGAAGGGTCTGGAAAGGTTAATCCCGGCCCAATTTTACCATGGGCCGCTCTGGAAGCTGTTTCCCCATGGAAAATGTTATCTCGGGAGGGGCTGGGGTGTCCCCGGGTGCTGCAGGGCAGGAGGGGGATTAGCCCGGGGCTGTGTCTGCAGCGTCATCCCGTTAATGGTGGAGATAAGGATCGGGTGATAATTGCTGGGAGCAGGGAAAGATAAATATTCCTGCTTTCTGTGCCACCACTCTGCAGCTCCAGACTGGGGGGGAAACTCCCTTTTCCCTAAAAAGCCTTGGGCAAAACTCTCTTTTCCCTAAAAAGCATCGCGGGAAAACTCCCTTTTCCTTAAAAAGCCTTGGGGCAAAACTCCCGTTTCCCTGGAAAGCATCGGGGGGGAAACTCCCTTTTCCCTAAAAAACCTTAGGGCAAAACTCCATTTTCCCTAAAAAGCCTTGGAGCAAAACCTCCCTTTTCCCTGAAAAGCATTAAAAAATTTGGCAGAAAACCCTCACCGAGCTTTTTCCTCCCAGACACCTTCCAGGGACAGCCCGAGACTTTTCCCACAGAGGATTTCGGGGAGTTTCGTCCCCATCCATGGGTTGCATCCATGATGGCATCTCCCGTGGGTTTGTCCTGGTGCCCCCGAGGGTTTTGGGTGGAACAAGGAGGTGTTTCAAAGGCAGAGCTCGAGTGAGAAGGGTCGCTTAAAACCTGAGCTCTGTGCGGTTTAAAGTTGTTATTTTCTTTCTCTAAAGGGTCCTCAGAGGCTTTTGCTTCTTGGTGTCAATAATCTGCTTTTCCCTCTCCTGGTAATTCACATCAGGAGCTCTCTGGAAAAGCCAAGTGTCACCCTTGCAGCTTCCCAAGGAAGCTGGATGCCATCATGAAGGACACACGGAAATTCAGGCAAAGAGGAAAAACCAAAAATATAGAAATTATTCTCTCTTTTTTAAAGCCTTTTTCCCCTCTCTGTCACCTCTGCCTTCTTCAGCTGTTTCCTTGCCTTTCATGGAGCCGTTGGTTGCAAGTGGGGTTCAACTTTCCACTTTCAAGTTAAACCCTTCTTTTAGATGTCAAAATTTTCAGTTTAAAAAAAAAAATGCTGGGAAAATGGCTCAGTAAAAAAAATCATAAATCACGGTTTAAAGTGAAAATTAATTCTAAAAACCAAAGTTATGGACGAAGTTATTGACCTGCTTCTGTGCAATGATGATGTGGAACCATATTCCTCATTTTTTTTGAGTTTTTTTTAATATTTTGCTTTATTTTTAACTCCCAGAGCTGCTTTCCTTCAACCCAAAGACTCCTTCAGGAGTGTGAGCACCGTGGAAATGGGGTCCCCTCGTGGGGTATCCCAGAGCTTCTCCCTCTGGGAGATAACCTGAACTTCCCAGGGCGGACATCAAAGCTGGGGGAGTTCTGGTGCTCCACAGGGGGACTCATTTTGGGATTTCAGGCAGCGGAATCATCCCACTGAATCTCCAGTTTGAAGCAGAGAGGTGGAGTTGGCCCTTTATAGACAGGAGCAGGGATCAGACATGTGGGAAGGGGAGAGGAGGAGGGACCCAGCGCTGCTTTTGATCCCTCTCCACATTCCCCCGAAGCCCCCATGTGCCCAGCACCTGATGAACTCTATTTATAAACCTGCAGGGAGAACAGGGAGCCCATAAATCTTCCAGGCTTCCTTTTCTCCACGGATCGGGAGGAAAATTGAAACCACGCGCTCCATTTCCCAGGGATGGTCCGTCCTCCTGTCCGAGCCTGGGGGTGCCTGGAGGGACGTGATTGTCCTGGCCTGGGGATATTCCATAAGTCAGGGTGCAAAATCCACACATTGGACAAAGAGGAAGGAATTTTCCTCACATTTTGGGGTGTATTTTGTAAAAATCCCAAGACTCCATGAGCTCCTTTGAGGACAATATTCCCTCATCTCCCTGCCAAAGCCGTGGAAAGAGGAAAGCCGATCACTTTTAATGGGAAGCCAAACCCTGCATTTTACCGGGAAAGAGTTTCCTACAGGCCCATGGAAGCTGCACTGGAGATCCTCTGCTGCCTCACGAGGGGCTGAGCTCGTGCTGCAGCCCAGCATCTCCATGCTCGGGATAAATTTGGCCGCTGGACTCCAGATTCCTGGAGGAAAGGCGGATGCAATCAGGCTCAGCACTGGAGCGAAGATGCCCCACAAACACGGATGGGGAAAGCCGCTTTTTCGGGATCAATGGGTCAAAGGGCACCACATGTGACCCCCGTGGGTGACCTCCCTCGGGGGCCAGGAGCAAATCCCGACACCACAACTGCTCGTGGGGGCTTTGGGGCAGCAATGGGGGAACGGGAGGGGAGGATCCTCCCTGTTCCTGCTCCCGGGGTGAAAGGGGAGCGGCGCCGGGCACAGCCCTGACCCAAAAGGGCACGGGAGGAGCGGGAGCAGATGGGAAACAGAAGCTCCCAGTGTTGCTGTGGCCAGCGGGGCCCTGCCCAGAGGAAATGACCCAGGGGAAGATTCATTGTCACCCAGAGTCCTCCACGGGACACAGGGGCTGAGGGATTGGGGAGAGCTGCCCGGGGGCAGCAGCCGCTAAAAATCCCGGGAAAGGGAAAAACTGGCTCCTCCTGTCCCTGCAAAGCGGTGCCAGTGGGAATTTGCTGTGCTGTTTGCACATGGAAAAACAGCCCCCACTTTTGTTGGTGTTTTTCCCTGTTCTTCCATCCTTTCCACTGGTTCAGCTCTGCGCCCTGGCCCTAAAATGCAGAGCATGGGGATCCCTCCTGCCAAAAAATCCCATGGAAAAGTTATTCTCGCTGTAATTTTTAAGGTGGGGAAACTGAGGCGCGGCGCAGGGATGGATTTGCCTTCCCCTTCGCACTCTGGGAGGGAGACAGGGAATTTCATGGAAGTCTTCACACAATCCTGGCCCGAAATCAAAGCTGCTGCCCCATGGACACGTGGGATGCTCTCCACACGGAGCAGCGCTGCCCCAATCGTTTTGCATCCACTGAAGGAAAAATAAATCAAACAAAACGAGTCAAAACCTCCCCCCTAAAAGCCCAAGTTCTCACGGCCGGCAGTGACCGGAGCCTCCCCGCAGTGCTTTCCTTGGAAAAACTTGGGGTTTTTTATCCATGTGGGATAATTGGGGCAAAAAAATGTTTATTTCAAAGCCATGAGGAGAGAGAGGTGCCAGAGGCAGGAATTCAGTGCAGTGAGAGGGAGGTGCCCAGCTGAACATCCGGGCATTGAACCCCTGAGAATAAGGGAGAACCAGGGAAAACCACGGTTTTGGGACATGGATGGGCATAAAATTGGGAAAAGCAACAAAAGACACAAAGGAAAAAAAAAGATAAAATCTCCTCCAGCACCATCCAAGTGTTCCCTAAGCCCCGGGCTGGGCTGTGCACGCAGGAAAACACCAATAACTCAGGACATCGGCGTGGGATTGGAAGCGTTGGGAAAAGCAGCGTCTGAAGTTTCCGGAAACGTCCACCAGCACCTGTGGAATATTTTTCCTCGCTGCTTGTCTCCATCTGGGATGGAGGATCCCTCTCAACGCTGCCCTGCGTGGTCAGAACCGTGGGGGTTTGCCCCATTTTTTCTCTTGGATCAGGGATAAACACGGCCCCGTCCCTGGAGAGGCTCTGGAATGCTGGGATAAGGCAGACACACGAGGTGGTGCTTTCAGAGGAGCTGTGATTAAACAGCCAAATTTCAGCCTCTTTTTGTCATATTTTTAGGAAAAAAGGGGTGATGCTGAAGGTAATCCTGGCTTTCCTTTTCCCCCATAAGCATCACTGGGAATACAGGCACTGTGTGCCTCAGTTTCCCTGTTTATCTTTGGGATATACTAAAATTTCATGCCCTGATGAGCTTAACCAAAAACCCCAGTGTTTACAGTAATATTTCCATGTGCCACCCCCACGGGTGATGTCAGAGCAGCAGGAACGTAAAGAGAAAGGGAAAATGCCCCCACTCCACACGGAAAACTCTACTGGAGGCAAAACTCCTCCAGGAGGAGGGACCAGGGGTTTTGGAGAGGTTTGGAGTTCAGCATCCCCCAGGGATCGGCCTGGGGCTGCAGCAGGGGCTGGGATTGTCATCACGTTATTAAACAGTTCCATAAAACAGCCAAGTTTTCTTCTGGTGGGAAAAAGCTGCAGGAGGGAGGTTGAGGGGGCTGGGCTGGATTTTTTTCCTGGTTGCAATTTTCTTTGTAGGGATGTCGAGCCTCGGTGCTCCGAAACATCCCAGTGAGTCCGAGTGATTATGGACACCGATTTGAAAACAATCCTTGCATTTTTGGCATCCAATAAAGTTCTGGAGAGATTTCTGTCCCCATTGTGACCCTTTACCGATCACTTCCTGAACAGTGGGGAGAGGACATCATTCAGTGGATCCTCAGTAACTGTTTCGGGAATCCTTTCCTAAGTTTTCCTACGGTCCCTGCAATTTGTCTTGCAGCAACATTTACCTGAGCCCATCCCATCGGACACAGCTGGAGAAGCGGGAAGGATCCAAACGTGAGATGCCCAGGGATGAAGAAGGGTCAGGAGTAAGGATTCAGACCCAATCCCTTCACCCTGGGTGACACCTCTGGCAAAAGGGTTGGACTGAGATGCTTTAATATCAAGCAGCGACACCTGGAATCACAGAATCATGGAATTATTTTGGTTGGAAAAGACCTCTAAGCCCAACCATGAATCACAGTGGGACTCACTGAGGTCTCCTAGGATGGCGTGGCTCTGACATTCCCAACACCCTTTGGATCCTCAGCTGGATCAGAAGAGGCTTTTCACGGAATCATGGAACCATGGAATGGTTTGGGTTGGAAGGGACCTTAAAGTTCATCCAATTCCAAGCTTCCACTATCCCAGGTTGCTCCAAACCCCGTCCATCCCGGCCTTTTCTCTGCCCCATGGTCCTTCCTCCCTCCTCCCACCAACTCAGCTGAACTTCATGTCAGGATTGGGAAAAGGAGAATCCAGAGAGATGGAAAAGGAAGATCGAGAGGGAGGAGGAGGAGGGATGTCCAGGCTCAGCAGATCGCTGAGGTTTTTGCTGTTGTTGTTTTTATTTTTACTCCCTTTATGTTTTTCCACTTTTGAAATTCCACTTAATTAAAAAAAAAAAAAAAGTCAAAGCCCTGCCTGGAATTTCTTTCCCAGCCCATTCTCAGCCCACGTTTCCCAACGCCTCGTCAGGGGCTGCCTGGACTCAGGGGGCCCAGAGCCAGCTCTGGTTTCTATTACAGTGATTAATGCCAGGGAACGTGTTTAGATCCCAGGCCTTCCACGCTGCTCAGGGATTTAGGGAATTTCGGTACCAGCTCTGGTGAACCCCTCCATTCCTGCGGGGCAGCCGGGGTCACGTTTCCAGCGGGAGTTTTGAAGCCGGCTCTCCGGGAGGGTGGGAGCAGGGCAGGGCAGGGCACCCCCCGAGCTGCTGGGGTCCCCCCGCTTTCCCTGCTCTCCGCTGAGCATTTCTCCATGCTCAGATCCCAATTTCTTCCGTGGGAAACCCGGTGCTGCAATATGGGGAGGGCTGGGGACAAGAGGCTTGTGATGGCAAAGGTGAAGTAAAGCAGATCCAAGCATTTTCCTTCTTCCCTGTCTGCTGATAAACTCCGGGAGAAATCCAGAAAGCCACTGCCAGGACCAGCATCTTCCTCACCCCCAGCAATTCCCAGCTAACTTCAATCCCTTCCCAGGAAAAGCACCACTAAATACAACTTTACTTTATTCCTTATGCTTTTATTTGCTTTCCTTTGTTCCCATTGCGAAGGCCACAGCTGGCTGCTCCCAAATCCTCAATGATGGGGAATTCAGGAGGAATTGGGAAAGCTGGGACGAAAGCAACGCTGTCCAATCCAAGCCATATCTCCACTGG